>PISX010000091.1:0-47770 GCA_004024625.1 Mellivora capensis | reverse complement strand
GTTTTGAAGGGGTGGGGAGAGTGGGAGGTTAGGGGAGCCTGGTGGTGGGTATTAGGGAGGGCACGTATTGCATGGAGCACTGGGTGTGGTGCAAAAACAATGAATACTGTTACGCTGAAATGAAATTTAAAAAAAAAATCAAAATTAAAAAAAAAAAAGAATGAGTGGAGGAGCTCAGTGCAGCTGGCCTTTAGTGTATCTGGTGGAGCAAGGTAGAGGGAGAAGCTGAGAGAGGAGATGCCATGCTTGTAAGAGAATTGCAGGAGTTTTTCCCTTGAGGAATTTTATCATGATCCTTACCTGGAGATTTTGCTTTCTGGTCTCCTTGAGCCACTTGTGCATGAAAGAAAGCAGCCTATTATATCGGGGACCTTGGTGCTTTCAGAAGCATGTCAACAGTCTACATAAAACTAGTAAGATCATCACCATGTATAATACAGAACACCTGGACTTTGGACCGTCCATAGATAACTTCCTGTGGCCCAGTTCTTTCTGCACATTTGTGATGAGAAATTATAACCACACAGCATTGTTTTTGTTGTTTATTTTTGGAGTGCAGATACATAGGATTGTTTAAAGGATTTTTATTGGGATTCTAGATTTTTTTTTTTTTTTTTTTTATGCAGCTGGACCACAAGAAACTGAGTTCTTGGGTCTCCTGCTGGAAGTTAATTTTGAGTAAAACTTCAGTTGCCATAGTCAGCAGTTTCATCACATGTTGCTCACTCTAAAAACAGCCCCTGTATGGAGCTTGGTATACCGTCACTGGCCGGACATTTCCTTTGTAACTAGAACAGAAAGCGTTTCTGTTCTTTGAGTAACTGGCAGGGTTTTCTTAATATGAATCAGGTGATTGAGTATGTCTCCTCTTTTGATTTGGACGTAAGCAGCTCTGAACCAAAGCCACGGCCTTCTTTTAGAAGCTGAAAAAAATCTGTAGATTTTTTTGTAGATCAGAGTTCTAATACATTTCCTATTTTAATCTTAGATTCTGTTTTAACTTCTCCTCCAGTCCCGGTTGTTTGTCATTTCTATTTTTCTACTTTATCGTATGTATCGTGTAGACCGCCTCATCCTGTGTGGCCCAAGTAATGGAGGAGTTGCCCTTACCCCCCTCCCCTACTCCTCACCTTTGCTATTTTGGGCAAAATCCCTCTGGTTGCAGGCCGGAGGGCAGGTGGGGTTACAGGCAGCTGAACGTCTGCTCTCTTGGCCGCTGTGTGCCACTGGGTCACAGAGCTTGCAACACGTGATTTAATCTTTGCAGCGGCCGCCCCAAGAGTGTGCTGAGAAGTGCAGGAAGAGTTTTCACTTCACCCACACACAGAGGAAAGAACTTACAGGAACCTGCCCCCCCGTCTCAGACTCTGATGAGGCCAGACGTAAATCTTGTTTATGTCACTGACTGGACCAGTGATGAGGCCTTGGACCAGCCTGCCGCACATCTGACTGCCAAGAATTGCTTTGGTACCTGGCTGCTTTGTGCACGGGCGCTGCTGTTATTTTAGGGCTCTATTTTCCCCACCTTTGGGCCTTATAGCCCTTTAAAAATAAATAAAACTTCTGGGCCAGTTAAGTGGTTTTGCTTTTCCGGCAGGGATGGACAAACGCGTAGATATTTGCCATTTAGGAAAAGCTGAGAAACTGAGATCTCCTCGCCCTTCTCTCAGGCTGGTGTCCTTGTTTGCCTCCCACTGCGGCTCCATGGCTCTCGGGGTGCTCCCAGAGAGCCCACGTTCGTCTCTCTCTTCACTCTCCTTGGGGCGTTCTGGCCATAGGAGTTCCCCCGTGTTCCTGCCTGTTGAACCCTCGCAGGCCCGCCTGCCGCCGCTGCAGGGCATCACCTTCCTCAGGACCCTGATGACCCTCATGTCCTGTGTCAGACCGGAAGCTCCTTCAGGGCAGGCCCCGATGTTCCTACGTCTGGCTCACCGTCTTGCACACAGCGGCTGGCGGTCACTTAATCAGTCGCGGTCAGGTCAGCAATGGCTGTTTGCTCCTGGTGACCCGTGGTGGGCGCCTGGCGGACTGCGTCTGGGCAGTGCTGTTCCTCAGCGTCCTGATGGAGCTGCTGGGCTGCGGGGCCTGGAGGGCGCCTTCCCGGGGCGCCTGGGCCGCTCAGTCCGCTCACCGTGGGCCGTTAGCTCAGGTCATGATGCCCCGCATCGGGCTCCCTGCTCAGTGGGGAGCCTGCTTCCCCCTCTCCTTCCTGCTCTCTCTTGCTATCTCTCTCTCTCCCTCTCTCTCCCCCTCCTCAAATAAATAAATAAAATCTTCAAAAAAAAAAAAAAAAAAGAACAACTTCCCAGTCAGAGGCCGGCAGCCATGGCAACAAGTCACAGCAGCCTATGTCTTGGCCAGTAACAGCTGCCTTCTGAGCGCGATATTCCTGTTGCTTATTTTAAGTTACTGTGATGCCATTTTCTAGGATGTTAGGTTGAGGGGTTACAAGTAAACCTATTTCCATTGTGGGTTAAGCAGACCCTCCCCATTTATACTCAGAACGCAGAAGCCAACAGCTGAATGACAGATTAGCTTTTGAGACTCACACCTGTTCCATAGCTAGTGTCTATGTGTTTCTTGATCTTTCCTTTTGGTTTTTATGATCTGGGAAAACAGAAATATTTAATTGGTCCTGGCACACTTTGAGCTGAAGTTAATTCAAATTAGAAATCCTCCATATGTTTGTATCTTTTTATTCAGTAACATCCACCTTACTAAGGTGCCTACATTTGCATTTCTGGATTGTTACAGTGTTACATTCACATGTTGCCTTTTTGCTCAGGTTTGCTCATTTGTCCACCAGTCATCCATCAGAAACCCATATGACTGGGAGATGCCCTCTGCCCTGTTACTACTCCTGGTCTCTTCTCCGTCCCCTTTTTCTTACTGGTCTCTGCACCACTCTACCCTTTGCACTCATCCTCTTACCTACTGTGTAGTCTTTAGGCAATTTCTCCTGCTCCTCTGGCTTTACCCACCACCTCTGGACATCTTAGTTCCAAAGCCATATCTGTAGCCACTCTTCTCTTTTGGACTTGGATCCTATATCCTTTTGCCCACTAGCAAAAGCACCAGGGGTATCTCAAATTCAAATTCAGCTTACCCAAAACATAATCTACTGTCTTCCTCTTACTGTTCCATACACTCTATTTCTGTTGAAAAACTGTATCCTCTGTTTTGTAGCCCAAGCCAGAAACCTCAAGATGGCTGAGGTGCATTGGCTTCTCCAGGACTCAGAGATGGAACTTCGCATGCACAGAAGTGGAGTTTGCACACAAAGTGTGTGTAGGAGCTGTCTTCTCTCCACCCCACCCAGCCAAAAAAAAGCAAAAGTGAAAAACCAGTGTATTCATTAGGGCATTCATTCATGCTGAACCTGGAGGCAGCCTCAGGATCCTTCCTGACCCAGTGCCCTCGGCCACCATCACTCCTTACCGGTTTGGCGCATGAGGTGAAATCTGTCATTCAGCTCTGGTGTTGTTGTGCGTGTTTACAGGTACCTCTGTAGACCTCTGCACACAAACATTCACAGCCACAGGAGGGGAGCACTTTGCTTAGTGAGCAGATGGGAGCATTTATTTAGGCAGAGGAAAGAAGGGCTGGCAGGAAGGCCAGGAACGCTGGGAGGTGGAGGTCAAGAAGGAGTGGATGGATGAAAATGTGTGGTCTTCAGCGTGTTTCTAGGATGCTAGCCCTGACACGAGAGACTTCTGAAGAGTGTGTGGAGAACAAAAAGGCCTTGTGCTAATGTTACCGTTATTTCTCCTCTCTTCTGCTCCAGGTTACGTTACAGCGGATATTTTGGGGGTGTCACTGCCCTCAGCAGAGAGCAATTTTTCAAGGTGAATGGATTCTCTAACAACTACTGGGGATGGGGAGGCGAAGACGATGACCTCAGACTCAGGTGAACAACAGGGGCAGGTCCCCTTCACGGGGCTCTGCTATCACTGGTGGCTCTAGAAACCTACATTTGCAGAGAGTTCCTATAGATGCCAGTCCTGGAGGCCATGAGGCCGCAGAATTGGGCGTAAAGGGGGGGTAGGGGAGGGCAGCCTGGCCCACATTGCTGTTTGCCACTGGCAGTTCAGAAATGATGGAGGGTCATTTGTTTTGGGCTCCTGGGAGTGTTTAGGGGCCAGAAATGTTGATGAGGTTTCTGGACTTGCTGGTGGGTATTACTTCCTGAGACAGAGTCCAAGATTCTGCCAAACTAACTTGAGGAAAATGGCCAGAGAGCCTGTTGTGAGCCATGCTTTTCCCCAGACCCAAGGGAATCCTGGCACAGTTCTCCATTTCCAGAGCAGAGTGCCAACAGCTTGTGAGGAGTGGTACCCCTAGGCTCAGGCCAAGATCTCCTTTCGTGCTTAGGCCTTAGCCAGCTCCATGCACCTGGAGAAGCTGCTGGCCTCACCCTCAGATTTTCTTGGACTACTTTCTGCTCTGGGGGGCTCAAGGGAGCATGTCTGGCCTCTTCTCTTAGCTCACCCACCCCCTTGTCTTGGGTGTTGTGATTAGATAGTTATGGGTATTCCTAGCTCCCCAAATTAACTATACAAGAGCCTGAGGCTAGTATCTTCAGACTTCTAATGAAAGGCCTTAAGGGCTGTTAGGAGACCCCCCCCCCCCTTCCTCCTACTGTTGCCTCATAGAAAGGAAATTTCTTAGCTGGGGTTCTGAATTAATAGATGTGTGACTACCAGATACTTTCCATAGCTTTAGTATGAAGAAACCATGGTTCCATGTTGATCTTGTTTCCATGACTAGGCTGAGAGCCTCTGGAATGTTTCTGGCAGGAGAGAATGGGTTTCCCTCACCAAAGGCTCCGTAGGAATAGCCTTAGGGATTGGCAGCAGGACTTTATGGCCCAGCCCACCAGCAGCCTGTATGGCCTTGGCTTATGAAGTAGACAGAGGGCACCTGATGGGTTTCAAGGCAAGAGTACCAAGGACTAGAGGTAAACAGTATCCACCATGTTTCCCAGATCCACTTCACTGTCCAGATGGGATGTGTAATGGACTTCTGCACGTTTCGTGTAACTTTACTCTCTTCTTGATCCTCCTCAGCTGCAAGGTAGAGGGGAGACCCCAGTTTTGCTTTCATTTGAGGAAAACATCCTGACCTCCAGAGTGGTTCTTGACTAATGTTATGAATAAACACCAATGATTTGAACCTAAAAGTTGGCTAAGATTTATTTACTAAACATTAATTTACTCACCCAGACAACAGGCACCAGCCTTCTTTGCACTTCTGTATCACATTACTGTTTGCAAAGTGTGTCCCGTGGAGACTGTTTGATTGGGCCTGTCTTAACAGCCCTATAACACCATGGCCATTTTACAGAGAAGCAGTTGAGACCCGGAATCATGAACTGACTTACCCAGATTGTAAAAAACAAATTCTAGATTTATACCTGCATTTGTTGGCTTATAAGCCTGGGACCTCATTACTTTCTTTGCTAAAAAAGGAAACACTAAGTAAATTAGGCATCCAGAGAGACTGGATTCTCCTATTTGTTACAATGTTTTAAAAAAATTAGAATGAGTACTTTCTCAGGTGTTTTGGAAAATGACAAACTATAAATTGACACATCTCCTTTGTATACCAGTAGTAAATGTTAAATGTGATTCTTCTTTTTTTTTTTTAATTTATTTATTTGTCAGAGAGAGAGGGAGAGAGAGCGAGCGAGCACAGGCAGACAGAGTGGCAGGCAGAGGCAGAGGGAGAAGCAGTCTCCCCGCCGAGCAAGGAGCCCGATGTGGAACTCGATCCCAGGACCAGGATTCCATGATCCCGGGATCATGACCTGAGCCGAAGGCAGCCGCTTAACCAACTGAGCCACCCAGGCGTCCCTTAAATGTGATTCTTTATGGACTTTACTGCCTGAGGCCCAAAATCACAAGAAGTTTTTTTTTTTTTTAATCCTAGTGATCAAACTCTGTGTGACTGTGTGTGTGTGCATATGTGTAAATTTTGTAAATGACTTTTGTTAAGTGCCTGGTGATCGATAAGTAGGATAGACTTAAAAAAAAAATTCTGCTATTCTTCTAGGGTTGAGCTTCATAGAATGAAAATAATCCGACCAATGCCTGAAGTGGGTAAATATACCATGATCTTCCACACTAGAGACAGAGGCAATGAGGTGAATATAGAACGGTAAGTCGTGCATTCACATGCCTGTCAGGCACCTGGTTAGTGTCTTTTGTCGATAAAGACTCTGCTGAATTCGATCAGATGAGTCCATTTATCTTGTTCAAAGTTTTTTATTAAGGTTATTTTGAACAGACACAAAAGTAGAGGGAATGGTATATTGAACCTTCGCATACCACATACTTAGCTTCAATAGTTATCAACTCATGTTCTCTCTTCCTTTTCCGACCTTCTCCTTCTCCCCCACTAGATTTTTTTTTTTTAAAGATTTTATTTATTTGTTTGTCAGAGAGAGAGAGAGAGAGAGCCAGAGAGCGAGCACAGGCAGACAGAGTGGCAGGCAGAGGCAGAGGGAGAAGCAGGCTCCCTGCCGAGCAAGGAGCCCGATGTGGGACTCGATCCCAGGACCTGAGGGATCAGGTCTCATGACCTGAGCCGAAGGCAGCCGCTCAACCAACTGAGCCACCCAGGCGTTCCCCCCCACTAGATTTTTAAAAGCAAATCAAATATCACAGCATTTTATGTGTAAATACTTTGGTGTACATCCTTCAGTATAAGAAGTCTTAAAGAAAGAACCTCTGTAGCATTATCATACCTAAAATAAGATTAACAATACTTCCTCAAGATCATCAAATATCCAGTTAGTGTTTGGATTTCCCTGATTATCTCATAAAATTTTTTTCCCCCCTAATGGTTGGTTCATTCAGATCAGGATCTAGACAAGGTCCACACAGCGCATTTGGATGATCTCTCTGAAATCTCTTAATCTGCAGATTACCTCTCCCCTACTCTTTTGCCTTTGCATTTTATTTGTTGAACAAACCAGGTCATTTGTCAGATGGAATTTGCTACCTTTTGGATCTTGTGAATGGCATTCCAGCAGTAAAACTTCATATGTGCCTCTGACTTCTACATTCCCTTATAAACTGTGAGTTAGATCCTGGAGACTTGAATGGAATTCAGTACATTTCAGGGCAAGAACACTTCACCAATGGTGCCCTGTAGCTCCTCTTGTATCACCACAGGAAGACGGAATGTTGGTCAGGTCTTTGTGATACTAGCATTGATCTCTGGGTTTAAGTGTTGTCAGCTCCATCCAGGTTCCCCGTTGGCACCCAGTGATCTTAGCAGTCATTGGTGCTCATTGCATAAACTTATTATTTAATTAGGATTGCAAAATTCTGATAATCTGTCATGCCTTCTGCATTGATTAGATTTTTCTGCAAAGAAGGACTTCCCTTCTTCATCTGTTTGAGTACACCAGGGTATGGTTTTCACAGAAAAGGCAGAATGAAGGGGAAGAATCAGTACCGATTTTTCAGTTTTCAAAATGATGAGTTGCCCTTCCCCAACCTCCTTCAGGGTGTAGTTAATATTCTTTTCAGTGCCCAGCTTGTCTCATCTTTGGCGAGGGGCATCTTTTTTGAGCTGACTCCTCGATCCTTTGACATAAATAAACTAGTTTTGAGAGCTCCCTTTCCTGTGCTCCTGTGTGATGAGCTGTTCTAGGCTTATCCTGTACTTCTCATGCTCCAGGAATTGGCCCTTTTACCGAATAATCCTGGCAGATGAGCCATTTCTTTTTGGGACAATAGTTGAAGAAGCTACAGTTCTTTATTCTGATTTTTTTCTTCTAAATTTTAAAACTATATTAAAGTGCTTTTAGCCCTTTTGTCGGAATCTACATTTTAAAACAGTATTAAAATATTATAGGGCTTTGTTAGAGTTTATATTTTAAAATGATATTAAAAAGGCTCTTAGCCCTTATTTTTAGAATCTGTGACTTTAACAAAACTTCTGTTTTCCATGTGTCTTTCTAGTGTTTGTCCATAGGGGTGCATTTTTTTCTTTTAATTAAAAAAAATAGTAATTATTATGGAATAGATCCGAAAGAATACTTAAAATTGTTTGAAAAGTGTGAAGATTCTTGATGCAATGAACAGTGTAGTGTCCTCCACCCAATGTATTTAATTTTTCAAATATTTTTATTTATTTATTTGACAGAGAGATAGAGAGCACAAATAGGCAGAGCATCAGGCAAAGGGAGAAAGAGAAGCAGGCTCTCTGCTGAGCAGGGAACCTGACGGAGGACTCAATCCCAGGACCCTGAGATCATGACCTGAACCGAAGGCAGACGCTTAACCAACTGAGCCACCCAGGCCTGGCCACCACCCCGAACCCAATATATGTTTGTTACCTGTGTAACCTCCCCAATCCCATTTCCTCCTCACCCCAAAAGGTCATTTTTTCCTGAATTTTTGTGATAAATACTTGTGATAATGATAATTACTTCTGCTGTTTCTCTGTTGTTGTTGTTTTCCCATAGGTGTGTATCCCTCTACAAACGATTGTTTAGTTTTTTATGTTTTCCAATTTTATAGACGTGAAATCATACTGTATTAGTTTTCTCTGACCCTATTGAGTCCAACATTGTGTTTCTGAGCTCCGACCACATTGACACTGTAACCGGAATGTATTGCTTTTCATCCAGAGTTCCTGGAGACCAATTCTGTTCACCTCCTGCTCCACTCCTGGCACCGGGAGGCTTCAGCCATGCAATTGCTGCTGCTCCGTGAAATGCAGCCTGCTACTTTGCATGTCTCTGCATCTTGCACAGGGTGGTGTTCCTGCCTGCATGTCCTTTCCCTCACCTTTCTCCTCTTCTAAGCCTCGGTCATATGTCCTTTCTGTGCACCTGTCCCTAGACTCCCTCATGAACTCAGGTGCTGCTTTATTCATCGTCCTCTGCATATATTCTGACTTTGTTAGAGACTCTTAGGAAAGCTGTGTACCCTCCTGCCTATAGACAACAACATGGGAGGATTCCTTAGATACCCTGAAGTGTAGCCGAGGGCCTCTTAGCAGTGGCTGGCACGTATCACGTTCGTCAGCGTTACCTGTGTGTCCTTCTGTCCTGTAGACTGGGTGCATTCGTCCCTAGGGTCTTAACATAGGATCTGACACACAACCACACGTTTATCATTGGTGTTCATTACTTTAGATGGGGAAAATAACTTTTTGCAGTAGGAAACGCAGCAGGTGCAATAATTTTACAAAGATGATTTTATCAAATTTGGGGGCAAGGCAAAAAGCAATGGAAATACCTGTTAAATTCTTGCATTACCATTTACATTGTTCTTTTTATCTTTAGGATGAAGCTCTTACATCAGGTATCACGAGTCTGGAGAACAGATGGGTTGACTAGTTGTATTTACAAATTACTCTCTGTGGATTATAATCCTTTGTATACCAACATCACAGTGGATTTCTGGTCTGATGCATGACCCTGGATCTTCTGGTGACGTTTGGAAGAACTGGATATTTTATTGCAATAATTTTGGACTAGAGACTTTCCCTAGTAGCACACTTTAAGAACTGGTCACAGCTAATGACTGAGCTGAATTTTTCCTTTTTGTATTTCCTTAGCAGAGTTCCAAGTAACAGGGACTGTAGAACAGTTGTAAGAAGACAGCTTTCTTGGTTGGTTTGCTCCTGGGGGTTATTAAAGACTGTAATACACATATGTGAAGGGCTGAGTCTGCAAAGGTTGCTCAAGGGATACGATGAAGTCTACTTGAAAACTTGGACTGAAGGAAATTTAAGTTTGAAGTGATCCGTGATGGGATCAGAAAAGCCCACGGGAAATAGGATTGCTGAGTGGTCCAGAGAACTGAAATTGTTCTCATCTGAGGTAGAAAGGTACGAAGTCTGTCTGTTTACTCCTTTATCCTGCATGGTCCTCTGAGAAGAGCTGGATCCCAGGTGAGAAGAAGGCCCCAGAAGAGAGGAGAAAGGTGAAGAACCAAGATGCTGTGAACTTGGGCATGAATGGCGCGGGAGGCCGGTGTCCGAGGAGCGGCCGCCGCCGCTGCTGGCCTGTGGCGAGCGTCCCCTGCCCACATTTGCCTCCCAGGAATCGCCCAGCAGGACATACGTTATCTACTACTTTTTAAAGTATTTTTGTAAAATGATTTTGTACATGCAGGATATGAATTAGCAGTTTACAAATCACCGATTAACTAGTCATAGATCGAAAATACCTCTGTAGTAAAATATGAAAAAAGTTGTGGCTGCCCCATCTTGGTTTTTTACTGTCGTTTGAGGCCCATAGGCATGTTTGTTTCAGTATCCTTGATCCTCAGCGGTTTAGAAACACACAAATTGGACCGACACCCTCCCCCCTACCCCACTCCCTCTCTTCTTTATCTTTCTGTCCCTTTCTCCTGTTCTTCCTGTGTGCAGCCCCTTTGTATAACTGGGTCCAGGCCCGTGGCAGGTGTGTCTGCATCTCGTTTCCTGGGCCACATCACGCTTTTATCCTCCTCATCCTCTTCTGCCTGCTCCTTTCCTGGTCATCGATGCTGCAGCAGGGCTGGCCTCCAGAGGCCACAGCTGGTTGGGAATAGGATAGGAAGGGGTGGAGGCCAGGGCTCGGAAGCCTTTGATTTGGGGGGAAGATGGGGCCGTGGCGCTAACTGGGGCTGTGGCAGTGATTGGGGAGAGAAGCAGCCAGTACTGCTGAGCTTCCTGGGGTGGGGAGCAGCTGCACGGGAGGATCATGTCAGGAAGGTAATAGGAGGTGGGTATGGAATACAGAAATATTCAGAGGTGGATACTCGGATACAGAACTAATACTGTGTTTGCATGGGTGAACGGACACCTAAATAACGTAGATGTGGACGTTCTTCAGCAAGCACTGTGGCTCTGTGCCCCAGGCTCTCCCGATCCGCCAGTACAATATGACACTTTAATTGTTCAACTTGAGCATGAATGAGTGCCAGCCGATGAGGGTAAATAATGTTCTTCCCGAACAGGGCGAGGAAGGGGAAGGAGGGTTTGGGGCTCCCAGGAAAGGCAGCGGTCACCTCCCAGGTGGGGAAGGAGAACTTGAAAGGAAAATACATTTTATAGACCAGGACAGGTTTACCTAGAGCTGGCCTGGTTTACCTTTAACTCAGAAAGGACAAGTAAAAGCTGGGTTTTTTTGTTTGTTTGTTTTTCCCAATTAGCAAAGAAATAATGTTTTTCCATCATTTTCCCCCATGCTCTTTTCTCTCTTTTCTGCAGAATCTTGAGCATTCTGCCCCAAATTCTCTTAATTACAATCATATACCAACTGAACTGTTGTGATTGCCAACAGCCCATGCCAGGGATCCCCAGTTCGGAGCTGTGGGTCCCTGGTCATGTTTGGCAGGGTAAAGGAAGAGAATATATTGTGTGAAAGGAATTTGAGGATCCATATTTGAGAATTCAGTTTCTTAGTAAATGGAAACAAAATACAGCTCCTATCATGGAAATTCTCTGCGTGTTTTCAGCTACTAACAGGCATCTGTGTATTTTGGGAAATGTTTTAGAAACCACTGCTCTATGCCAATTACTGTTTTTCAGGTTATTCTTTTTAAAGATTTCATTTATTTATTAGAGAGCATGAGAGAGAGCGAGTGACAGAGAGTGTATTAGTGGGAGGAGGGACAGAGGGAGAGGGAGAAGCTCCACGTTGAGGAGGGAGCCTGATGCAGGACTCAACCCCAGGACCCTGAGACCAGGACCTGAGCTAAAGGGAGATGTTTAACTGACTGAGCCACCCCAGGCACCCCCAGGTTATTCTTTCAATCAAGATGCCTCATTATGGGGACACCTGGGTGGCTCATTCGTTAAGCGTCTGCCTTCGGCTCATGTCATGAATCCAGGGTCCTGGGATCAAGCCCTGCATGGGGCTCCCTGCTCCATGGGAAGCCTGCTTCTCCCTCTCCCACTCCCCCTGCTTCTGTTTCCTCTCGAGCTGAGTCTCTCTCTGTCAAATAAATAAATAAAATTTTTAAAAAAGTTTCCTCACCATGCAACTTCCCAGGGTGGAAGAGATTTTTTAAGACCTTTGCTTATTGCTGTCATCCTCCTGCTTCCCTTCACAGCCAGGCAGAGGAATTTGGCCTCAAAGGAAGGAAGTTTCCCCAGTTCCTGCCCTGTGTGTTTTCACTGTCAACTGCTACAAAGAGGCCAGACTTTTTGAGCTTTGTAGACAGGCCTCCTGTAATTGCTAATGATTGTATGAGCCTGGTCTATTTGGACATCACAAATACATGAACAGCATGCTACTTTACCTGTTTTTATTTTTTCTCACCCTCCACTTAGTTTTTTTTATTTTTAATTTAATTTTATTTATTTGACAGAGATCACAAGTAGGCAGAGAGGCAGGCAGAGAGACGGGAAGCAGGTTCTCCGCTGAGCAGAGAGCCTGATGGCAGGGCTCGATCCCAGGACCCTGAGATCATGACCTGAGCCGAAGGCAGAGGCTTAACCCACTGAGCCACCCAGGCGCCCTTCAGTTTGTTTGGTTTTTTTTTAATTTAATTTTATTTTTTCAGTGTTCCAAGATTCATTGTTTATGGACCACACCCAGTGCTTCATGCAATATGTGCCCTCCTTAATACCTACCTCCAGGCTCACCCACCCCCTCCCCACCTCCCCTCCAAAACCCTCAGTTTGTTTCTCAGAGTCCACAGTCTCTCGTGGTTCATCTCACCCTCCAATTTCCCCCAATTCATTTTTCCTTTCCTTCTCCCAATGTCCTCCGTGTTATTCCTTATGCTCCATAAGTAAGGGAAACCATGTGATAATTGACTCTCTGCTTGACTTACTTCACTCAGCATAATCTCTTCCAGTCCCATCCATGTTGATAAAAAAAGTTGGGTATTCATCCTTTCTGATGGAGGCATAATACTCCATGGTGTATATGGACCACATCTTCTTTATCCATTCATCTGTTGAAGGGCATCTTGGCTCTTTCCACAGTTTGGCGACTGTGGTCATTGCTGCTATGAACATTGGGGTACAGGTGACCCTTCTTTTCACTACATCTGTATCTTTGGGATAAATACCCAGTATTTACCCAGTAGTGCAAGTGCAGGGTCATAGGGTAGCTCTATTTTTAATTTCTTAATGAATCTCCACACTGTTTTCCAAAGCCTGCCACTCAGTTTTATCATGCTGTATGGTGGTTTTACACGCACTTTATTGATCCTGTTGACTCTTGAGATTAGTAGTATAGATGAGGAAGTAGAGGTTTTGAACAGTGGGGGACTTGCCAGAAATCTCATAGCTAGTAAATGGCAGGGTCAGGGTATAGAATCAGGTCTTCTGACTTCAAGACCATATCATATTGCCATCATCATGGATTCTCTCATTTAAAAAAATTTTTTTTTTTGAGGTGGGGGGTTTCTTTCATTTTTAAAGGTAGTTTTCCTGTATATATATCCCTGTCCTAGCTCCTAGAAAAGTTTGGTATCTTCTGGGATCTAAAAGGTATGTTCCATTCTCATCTGGTCTTGGAACTTTTTTCCAGACTCCCTCCCTGGTATTTCTGCCCTTAGCCCCCTGACTTTCACTCAAGCCACTCCTGGACAGGTGTCCTGAGGGACCCCAAATGCTCTGTGAAGGGACTCTTGGGAGACATAAAAGATGTTTTCTGCTAGACTCAAAGCCTCGACTTTGTCCATGTGTTGTATGTAAATACAGTTCCTGGGCAAAGCCATTAACACGTCCTCCTAGACCGAGCCTATTCAGTTCTATTTCATAAGTACTTTTTTGCCAGTCACATTCCAAACTTTAAGTCTATCCCTTTGTACCTTAGACATTTAAGCTGTTGCCACCCTCACTGGTGTCAAGCATACTGAAGACCACCTTACACCTGCTGAGAGGGTCCGATAGGTCTCAGACGTATTCACAAAGGAGTGGCTGAGAGGTCCCACAGGGAACAGGACCATACAGGCAAAGGCTCCATTGTTCCGTTGATGGCTCTTTTTTTTTTTTAAAGATAGATTTATTTATTTATTTATTTATTTATTTGACAAAGATCACAAGTAGGCAGAGAGGCAGGCAGAGGGGGTGAGGGGAAGCAGGCTCCCCGTGGAGCAGAGAGCCCCATGCGGGACTCGATCCCAGGACCCTGGGATCATGACCTGAGCCAAAGGCACAGGCTTTAACCCACTAAGTCACCCAGGTGCCCCCGTTGATGGCTCTTGAAGCTGAAAACTCAAAACTGAACCTTGAGTATGTGCATGTGCATGTGTGTGTGTATGTGTGTAATTTCGGGCCTTGGAAGAGAGATTGGTGAAGGGTGTGTCATCACAATAACTGAGTGCTTACTCTGCATTAGCCGAGTTATCTATGTGTGTGTATGTGTCTATTTTAACTCTCCAGTAGCCCTGTAGGCACGTAGGTACTGCCGAGACAAAGACAGATTCAAGTTAAGTAACTTCCAAAGTTGGTAAGAGGAAGAGAGAAGTCTTAAACTCAAGTCTTTCTCCGGTACCTTGTGTCCTCCCACCTTGAATGATATTACATTGTCAGGAGATGATGAGATTTCTCTGTGAGACCAGGAGGCAGAGATCTCATTTGTAGTGAGGACTGTAGAGATAATACACAGAACACGAGATGCATCCGTTAAAATGTCTTATCTTGACAACCCTAGTACATTCTTCTGTGGAGTAGGAGTTTTGCTGAAAAGCTATTACTCCGCTATTGTTGGAGGGTCAGTCCATCTAGACCAGTGGATCTGGTCATCAAGCCTACTGTAATAAATTGAAGTAACATGACATTAGTTGGCATGTTTCCAAAGATTATGGGCCAAGCACAGGCCTTCAGTCCAGACTTATAACTTCTTATTAGGGTCTCATAGCCTGTTGCCATTCTGATGCACTTGACATAGCTTACAGAACCGTTTCAGTCCCTTCTGGGGTTAGACCTGTTTTCCTTGGAACCTGTTAGCAGGTTCCAAGAGGCTAAGTAAATTGCCAAAGTCCTGCAGAGTTGGGATTTGGAGCCAGATACCTGACTCCAGAGCTCATGTTCTTAACCAACCAACAAAGACATCAAGAGAGGAGACAGAGATGGGCAGTTATCTGGAGAGGGGCTGTGCCCTTCAAAAACCACCCCCCAACACATCTGCAGTTAAATAAGTTGGGATTATGACTCCCAGTGAGGGAGAACACACCATAGGGAAGCTTATGGAAAAGGGAGTTAGAACCTATTCTAGCATTTCGGTTTCGGTTGGGTCATTTGGGGAGGGCCTAAGCAAACAGGGTGTTCTCTACATTGGACATTGGCAGAAAGCAGGGGCAATTCTGAGTGTGAATACATTTTATTCATCGGGACTAGCAGGAAGATAGAACTGTGATTGGCAAACTCATAGCAGTCACTTATTTTAGCCAAAGGAGCGTAGGTTTGATAGTTTGCAGGAGGCACGCTGACCTCGCACTTGTGCTTGGACAGAATTAGGAGGCGGGCTCACTTCGCCTCGTTTTGTGTGACCTTGTCTGAGGTCGGTATTCTGTGAGATGGTTTGCATCCCGTAGGATTGTTTACATCTAATGGCCTAGGTGTGAGGGCAGCCTAGTTTCTGAATGTCAGGGGTTGCTCTCATTTTCTTTTTTAGCAGCAACTCCAGGTACAGGCCACAAGAAAAAGAAAGGGTATGATGGCACCCTTTCTCTCTCTCTCTCTCTTTTTTTTTATAAATTTATTTATTTGTCAGAGAGAGAGGGAGAGAGAGCAAGCACAGGCAGACAGAGTGGCAGGCAGAGGCAGAGGGAGAAGCAGGCTCCCTGCCAAGCAAGCCGGGATCATGACCTGAGCCAAAGGCAGTCGCTTAACCAACTGAGCCACCCAGGCGTCCCACACCCTTTCTCTTTAACCCCAGGATTTGGCTGTTTGTCTCTGAAGTTAAGTCTGTGTGTGTGTGTGTGTGTGTGTGTGTGTGTGTGTGTGTGTGTGTTGGGAGTTGGCTGGGCACTGTGGGAAGGGTTGCTTGGAGGAGGGTCTGGGAACTATGCATTTCTCAGCAATGCTGCCTGTTCCCACGATGTTTGTACATCTCATTAGATGAGGCCACTCAAGCCTTCTAAAAATGTCACACATAAAAGCAAACTCCCTAGCTTGCAACTAGCCTTGTAGCTTTGCAATTAGCCTTCCGCTGGGTTTCTTTTTTGATTCAGCCTCATGCATAGAAGGTGATAAGGATCTGGGTGTGGTGAAGCAGAAAAGACAAAGGAAAGGAAATATTCAATACAGAAGGAGAAACACTTTGTTCCATCAATAGAAATAAGAAAGCATCTGAGTTTCCAGTTCCTTGGCTTGTCAGGGATGGGTGGGGTGGGGCGGGGTAGAGGTTTGAGAGGCGATTGGATTTTCAAGCTCACGTGACCATTATCTGTTCTTGTTCTTCTTTATCAGAGCCAGGAAGTACCTATCTACTCTTCAGAATCGGAGCCTCTCTGTGTATTCCAGCTCAGGTAGAAAATAAGTTGTAGGGCTTACAAACCTGAACAGTAGGCTCGCTCTTTCTTTCTTTCTCTTTCCCTCCTTCCTTCCTTCCTTCCCCCTCCCTCCCTTTCTTCCTTCTTCCCTTTCTTTCATCCTAGGTTTTATGTATTTATCTCCCCCTCCCCCACTAAGCGCAGAGGGGGCTCAATCCCAAGACACCGAGATCACCGAGGAGCAAAACCTAGAGCCACCAGGTGCCCCTGACCAGTAGGCTGACATTCCCCGTACACAGCCCTCCAGGAGCCTGAGTGGCCACCTGGGAGGAATTACCCAACCAAGAGACCATGATGACCCCTTTGGCATTGCAACCCAGTAACACCTACCCCAGAGTTAGCCTGACTCACTTTGGGTGTTAGGCAGTAATCATTCTTTGTGCACCTGATAAGCAGGCCCATGGTCTATTGGAGAAGTGGCATTTTCTCAAGATGGTTTTGTCTGTGTGGGTCTTGAACCCAACAACCTGCCGGCTCCCTGCTCACCTTCCACTCCCTGGTCTAGCGGGGCTGGAGGTGTCATTGTTGAGGCTGGACCTGGGCCTCGCCCTGAATGGTGGTTCGAGTCTCGCTGTGAGCCCTACTTCCAGAAGGGGAAAGCTGGGCTGCCATGGCAGGTGGAAAGGGGTGGAAGCAGACACTAGGCAGAGTGGAAATTGCTCTGCAATTAAACTGGAGACCCTGGAGCAGAAAGCACAGGGGCCTGAATGGCCGATTCTCTGTGGAGGGGTCCTCAGGCCTGGGTTTGTCTCAGCTGGACGATACATCCTCTCACGTGTTGGGGGCCTGCACATAGTGGGTACCTGCATGCAGAGACTTACTTGATTTTGGGGCGGATCAAAAACCTGTCCACCTTTACAGTGAAATTTGCACCTTCTCTGAAGATGAGGCTGAGGCTCCGCTAGGAATCTAGCTGGAGAGGGGAAAAGGGGCACTGACTAAAGGCCTGTGTTCTTTCTAGGTACTTCTTGGTAGAGAAGGCAGGAGGTAAGATTTAGAGAGCAGCAGGAGGGCCATCTTGCCGCATGATAGCTCTTCCTGGTCCTACCGCTGCCTTGGATTCCAGCAACCAGAGATCAATTTTCAGTTATCACACAGAGAAGATGAAGAGAGAGGGAACTAGTTGTCACTCACCCCTTAGTATGAATTAGTCTGTACAAAGCCTTTCCCTTAACCTAGCTGAGATCAAATCACAGGGAGAATGGAATTTTGTGAGTAGATAGAGTTTTGGAAGCATGCACGAAGCCCTGGAGGGGAAGTCAGAAGTGGGTTTGGGGCAGACTTTGCTCAGGCAGCAGACAGCATGAGGCACTGGAAAATCTGGTTATCAGTGGAAGAAAAAGACATCAGAACACATGGGAGGCATTTAAAAGCTTGGCCCAGTGTAAGCTCCCTCCCTCTCCTCTCTTCTAAAAGACATGGAGAAAACGTTCTCAGCTAAGTGCAGGTGTCATTTATCCGGACAGCAGAAGCACTCCCCTGGAGAGACAAGGTGAGGGGCAAGGTTGGTTGAGTGTCAGGACAGGAACCTTTGGCCCCCGTCCTGGGAATTAAGATCAGGCTGCTGTCCCAGCTTTTCCCCAGGTGCTTGGCAGAGGTGTGTCCCCACCCCACTCCTCCCTTGTCCCTCCCTACCCCGGGGCTCAGCCTCACTCACCAGGGTGTGGGATAGGGGCACTCCTTGTGATGGAGTTGGCTGTGAGTAGGACCCTGACGAAAACCTATACTTCCTTCATAGGATACATCATTCACAGCTGAAGTTCGAGATGCTTCCCTTGCAGGAGGAAAAGGATTGAGGGGAAAAAAAAGGATTGAGGAAAAAAAAAAAAAAAGCTCCATCCCACTACTGGGCTAAGTGAAGCAGGAGTGAAAAGTAAAAGTCAATTTAGAATTTTCCACCATCAAAACGGTACAGCAAAGTTACAGGGCATCCAGCAGGAAACCTCACCCGATCGCATTTTCCATCGCCTAAACGTTAATTCCCATGAACCTAAAAGTTTCTTCCATTGGAACACTCGTTTTGCTATGCAACCAATTATGCCACTGGTAAAAACAAAAGAAAATGAACATATTTAAAAGCCCTCTTTATGTATAAGACTAAACAAATATTGAATTGTAAGAATTTCTTTCAGGACCACAAACGGAAACATAGTTCAGAGGAGAAATTTTTTTTTTAAGATTTTATTTATTTCACACAGACAGAGATCACAAGTAGGCAGAGAGGCAGGCAGAGAGAGAGGAGGAAGCAGGCTCCCTGCGAGCAGAGAGCCCGGTTCGGGGCTCGATCCCAGGACCCTGAGATCATGACCTGAGCCAAAGGCAGAGGCTTTAACCCACTGAGCCACCCAGGCGCCCCCAGAAGAGAAATATTTTGACGGTAAAAGGAATTAATGGGAGAAGGGAGCTTAAAACACACAGGTCACCCTGCCATGTCTGAGAGGAAGTTTCAACCACTGTTAACTCAAGGTAGGGTGTTGTCCTGGAGAATAAAAGGGCTCTAAGGCGGCATTAAGGGAATCACTTGAATCTGTGTAGATGGAAGCCACCATAGAACTAAGGCCAAAGATCTCTCTCAGCAACCTTTTCCTTAATTCTCTCACCTGGGCAAGACTGAGAAGAATGAAAGCCTTCACAAGTCTCTTTCAGAAAGCAGGGAGAAATGCACACAACCTTGCTGTGCAAATACAGACTTGGCTTGCTGTGATAACACAGGTTCTTATGGAAGTCGTTATGCTCTCAAATTAAAAATAGGCAGGGATGGAAGAAGTAGTTATCGACTTTCCAAAGTCTCCCTTTCCTACCGGCTATAAAAATGTTGCAGTACCCTAGACCAGACTGAAAACCCTAGTGAGAATTTTGAGAGGCTGCCAGCCCAGGGGAACACCTCTACCTCGGCAGTTCGAGTAAGAGGCACAGGGCACCCGCGGGGCGCAGATTGGGCTCTCCCGGGAGAGCTCACTTGCAGCACCGGGCCCAGAGTCACTGGAGGAAGGTGGTGTGGTGGTGACGCTTTGTTCTTAATATTCAATTCTGCTCCAGTAGAACATGGTACCCAGGAGAACCCAAAACTAGAATACAAAGGAAAAAAAATGGGAATTGTTTTAGAAACGACTCATACTTGGGGGAAAAAAGGTGTTAGGTTCACTCAGACCTAGATGATCCTGAATTTTTAAGAGTAATCTCACCTTAAGAAACCTCAAGGGGCAGAGGTAACTATCCTGCTGCTCAGAGATAGCTTCTCTGTTCCCCACTTCCCTGCACCAAGGTGCCCTAGACTTCCTGTCTGCTGGGGCTGCTCCGCTCACGTCTGTGCTGAACTAGCCCCTCGCGCAAATTCTTTCTTCTTCCCATCAGGGCTAATGAACTTCCGGTGGATTCCTATTTCTTGTATGTACCATTTGAAGGTACAAGTTGCTTGCTTTCTAGTACTGAACCTCTCCTCCCAAGAACCCCCTATTTTCCCAAAAATGCTTGTGACCTGAAATGCCTGTCCCTGAAGAATGCCACAGAACGCAAGGTTTTTGCCTCAGGTGAGGAAGGTTAGAATATCTGGGTTCTGTTGCAGCTCTGACACTCCCTCCCTGCATCTGGAAAGTAACGATAATATTCTTCACCTGCCCCAGAGTTAGATGAGGGAATGAGGAAGAAATACTATTACCACGAATGCTTGATGTTTATTGACAACTTACTGTACATCAGGCACTGTTCTAAGGGCTACACATACAACTCCCCTGAATGCTTCCAGAATCCTACAAAGAGACCAAGGCACAGAGAGGGTAAGGAGACTGGCTCCCTACCTCGCTACTGTCGGGGTGATTTAGTGCTGAAAGTATTGGACATGATGCCTTATCCATAGAGGTCTTCAATACATTTAGTTCCTTTTGCTTCCCTCTTTTGAATTTCAGGGGACTTACTACATTCAGAGTGCACTGGATGCTTGTGGAAATGTCAAGAGTTTCAGCTGGTCTGGAGTGCTAAGATCCTTTAGAACCTTTAAACAGTATCCCACAGTTCCTGCTAGCATGGCACGAAGAGAAACTTCATAGAAGTTGTTACCATTCAAGTCTTAGAAACGTGTTACCATTTTCCATTCACTCAACAAACTATCAAGCACCTGCTTGGGCTCAGCTAGGCCCTGGGGATACAGAGGGCAGCTGGATCCCCGGTTTTTAGCAAATATGTCGTATAGGAGTGACGGAGACATGGCCGCGTTGTGCGAGGTGGGGCGCCGTGGGACTTCCTGAGGGTGGGTGAGGGACCACAGAAGACCTCTCAAAGGAGCTCACTTTTCGTTCCTGCCTCACTCAGCTTCTCACGCCAAACCCAGCATTTCCTAAACTGTGGTGCACAAACACCCAAGGGACCCTCGTGGGTGCGCCTGAGGTCAAGGCCATTTGCATAATAATGTTAAGACTTTATTTGCCTTTTTCACTGTTTTCCACATTTGCACTGACAGTGCAAAAGCAGGGGCAGGTAAAACTGCTGGCATCTTAGGATTCGAAGTAGAGGCACTAAACTGTTGTCAGTGGTCAGTGTATTCTTCACAGCTACGTACTTGCAGTAAAAAAAAAAAAAAAAGGCAGTTTAAGTGATTTAGAAGTTTAGAATTTTGAGATTGTTTTTGATGAAGCAGTAAGAAATACTAATTTTATTAAATGTTTACCTTTGAATATTCATCTTTTTTTTTGAAAGATTTGTTTATTGGGGTGCCTGGGTGGCTTAGTCAGTAAAACGTCTACCTTTGGTTCAGGTCATGATCCTGGAGTCCTGGGATCGAGCCCCATGTCAGGCTCCCTGTTCAGAAGGGAGTCCACTCCTCCCTCTGCCCCTCTACCACCTTGTTCTCTTTTGTTCTTCTCTCAAATAAATAAATAAAATATTCTTTTAAAAAGATTTTATTTATTTGACAGATAGTGCATGTGTGCTCCTGCTCTGGAGTAGAGCGGCAGGGAGGGGAGAGTGGAAGAAGACAGGGGGAGCCCACCATGGGGGGGGCTCGATCTCAAGACTCTGAGATCACATGACCTGAGTGGAAATTAAGAGTTGGGCACTTAATGAACTAAGTCACCCAGGCACCCCTGAATATATATCTTTTTAATATTCTTGCAATGGAAAGTATGCATAAAGCAGTTTTGTTGCATACTGAAATCTAAAGGTTGTCTTAAGGAAAAGCACTTGTGTGATTGCTTGACTGTATACTGAACTAGCCTTTTTTTTTTTTTAAGATTTTATTTATTTATTAGAGAGAGCACCAAGCTGGGAGAGGGGGAAGAGGAGGCGCAGAGGGAGAGGGAGAAGCAGGCACCCTGCTGAGTAGGGAGTCCGCTGACATGGGGCTCCATACCAGGATCCTGGGATCATGACCTGAGCTGAAGGCAGACGCTTAATGAGTGAGCCACCCAGAGGCCCCTGAACTAGCCATTTTTTCATGAAACATGATTTTTACTTGAAAAAATGACTAATAGACAAGCTACAGTTATTCAGATTGAATGTTTGGCAGACATTTTCTCAAAAATTTACGAAGTGAGTCTGTCTCTTCGAGGAAAATCAACTGACAGTATTTCTTGCCAGTGATAGATAAATTTGGGTGCTCAAGCGAAAATCAGGCAACTTGTTTCTATCATGATGGCTTGATAGCATCCTCATGATAAAGGTCCTTTCCAATGTGGCAACAGATTTCCTGGTATCTCATAAAGAATTCAGCCAATATTTGGAAGATCAGCATAACGCAGTGAACCAGTATTTTCCCAAATGACCAATGCATGATGTTATGGAATCATGAATGGGTGAATGATTTATGTAAATTGTAAGACAAACTGATGTAAATGTACTTTAATATAATAGAGTCTGATAAGTTTGTTGACATAGTTTTAGATTCCACATCACAACTAACGCTTAAGAACCTGCTAGTTAGGGGTCCTGGGTGGCTCAGGTGGTTGCGCGACTGCCTTCGGCTCAGGTCATGATCCCGAACTTCCAGGATCGAGTCCCACATTGGGCTCCCAGCTCCTTGGGGAGTCCACTTCTCCCTCTGACCTTCTCCTCTCTCATGCTCTCTCTCACTCATTCTCTCTCAAATAAATAAATAAAGTCTTAAAAAAAAAAAAAAAGAACCTGCTAGTTGTCAAGTTTTGTGTAGGACCAAAGAAGATTATTCACAATTACTTTTAGATAAGTTATCAAAGCATTCCTTTTTTTTTTTCAGCTACCTATCAGCGTGAGGGTGGATTTTCTTCAAATCCTTCAGCCTAAGCAACTTAATATAACAGATTAAGTGAAGAAGCAAATAAAAGGACCCAGCTGTCTTCTGTTAAAACCAGACACTAAAGATACTTTTTAGAAATGTAAAACAGTGCTACTTTTCTGTTTTTTTGTTTTGGAAAATAGTCACTTTTCCTATAAAAATACATTGTTAATGTTAACATGTAATTAGTTTATTATTGTCATTTAAAATGAATTAATAAGTTTTTTTTTCAAATTCTGGGTTAATTTCCATTAGGGTAAATATAAATAGATATAGCCCCCATAAATAAAAGCTTGTCAGAGTCCTCAGCAATTTTTGAGAGTGTAAAGGGGTTCTGAAATCAAAAGTTTAGACCTGCTTCCCAAATGTAAAGTCTCTTAATCCTGACAGCAAATTAGAATCATATAGAAAGAAAAGGCTTTTTAAATGCTTGGGTCCTGCTCCTGGATCCAATGAATCAGAATCTCAGAGACTGGGGCCCAGGTATATTTTCTTTTCTAGAAGCTTCCCCAGGAAGTGGTATCTCGGTATAATGAATTCATGAGATCCAGAGAGCTGGAGACTATCAAGTGCTCCCCCATTAGCTAGTAGATCTGGCTAGTAGGGCATATCCCTTCCCCTGGAGGGGATATAAACGCCCCACCTGCCCACGGAATCCACAGTCCTTGGCCTGGTGCCAGCAGCTTCCTGCCTCCCCCTCAGGTCTGAGGTTTTGTTTCCAGACTGTCTAGTGTGGTTGGGTTAACCAGGGCCTTCTCAAGTTCTCTCCTTATCAAGTGCAGGGAAATACTCACAGTCCAGCAGAGAATGGCAAATCCAAACCAGGCAACCCCCCAAGCGTGTCGGTTCATGGGTCCAGAGATGAGTTCATAGCACCCCTAGAGGAGCACGTGGTTCCACGTGGGTGAGAGAAGAACCAGAGAAGAAGATGTAAGGGATGGGCGGGAAGGCAGATTTCTATTTGGATCAAGACTATCCCAAAGTCTAGTTTAATATACCCAGGCTATTTCTACATCCCCACGGACAGCGGGCATCAATAGGGCTTTGCTGAGGGAACAGAAATAGTCCTGTTCAACAACTACTCTAGATCACATTATTTTGTGTCTTTATCACTCAGTCTAACAAAGGTGCTGCTATTTTAGGCTATTTTTTTTTTCATATTGAATATGTGGGCAATGTATTCTCTTTTTAAAAAATTTTAGTATAAACTACAATATAAAGCATTCTTAATAAAATTTGAGTACTTATTCTCTCCCTACAGAATTTTTCGGTGATTTTTTTTCTTTTTTGAGGGCAGAGGTACCTTTGATTTGTTTTTCTTAAATGAAAGTGTTTCTGATCTATAAATATCAAAGGTTTTTTTTTTAACCATTAAAGGAATCCCTGTCTGATGCTGTCTAAATTCTCATTTGCTATCATATTTCAGCATATCTTTATTGGATTCTAGTGAGACTTTGAGAAGCCAAGGTGTGTATGCCAACGATTCATTTTGTATTAATCAAATCATTCATTCATGCATGCCATAATCCAGTGAGTTTTTATACATGGCAGGCTCTGTTCCAGTCACCATGCAAAGTGCTGGAGTAAAACACACGCATGAGGTTAGAGCTGCCCTCTGAGTGACCTGTGCTGAAGCTCTGGGAGAAGTCTAGTGAATGCAGCAGCCAGGTGGTTCCATGGGCCACTGAGGTCCAGAGGGAAATGTCCTCGAAAGGCTGACCTTGAAGTTTAGCGCCTGCCCCGAGGCTATAGGTGACCACGTGAGGTTCCATCTTTCTGACCCTGTTCCAGGCCCTTGTTAACCCACTTATGCCCCCTGACTTTGCTAAGCCTTTATTTCTCTCCCATTTATTCTTCTCTATGTTACAGGCATCTCCATTCACCTACTCACTCAAGTAAAAAATTTTGGTATTATCTTTAACGGTTCTTCTCTTATCCAACATCAAATACTTAAGCAAAACCTTTCGGGTCTACTTTAAAAATACATCTCAAATGCAAACACTCATTACTTCCTGCCCTCACCTTGGTCCACTATGGTCTCTTTCCAGAATTACTACAACAGCCTCTTCACTGGTCTCTCTGGGGCTTGAGTCACCTGTTGGCACCCTGCTTATCTTTATATAGTGCCAGAGGGATGCTTGTAAAACATAAATCAGATCACTTCAGATCCCTGCTCAAAAGAAATGGCTCTCTACCACCTTTAAAATGAAATTCTGAGTCCTCACAATGGCTACGGGGCCTGTCTGACGTGGCTCTGCCGCTATGAGCCAGTGTCCTCTTCCAGAGGCTGTTTCCCTGTAAAGCTAATGAGCTTAAGCTTCAGGGCTGCTTACTTACAAGACCATTTCAAGCCCCTGTACCTAATTTTGTATGCATATTTTTAATTGTTTTTTCTAAGGAGGGTATCCTTCCATACAGACTCCAGCCCTACAAACTCTAAAGCATCCCAGTCTTCAACTCTTCCTTCACTCATTCTGGCCTTGCCACACGGATGTCCTTGATGTTCTTGTAAAAAGCTAAGAATGCTCCCACTTCAGGGCCTTTGCACCTGCTGCCTCCTTTGCTTAGAACTCTCTTCCTCAATCTTCTTTAAGTGTCTCCTTTCCCCATTTAATTCAGAACTCTGTGAAAGTATCCCCCAACAAAGCCTTTCTTGACCACCATAGGGAAAAACACTCTTTCTCCTGTCATTCCATATACACTCACCCTGCTTTACTTCTGCTCATGGCATTTATCAATACCAAGAATTTATCATGTATTTGTTTGGTAACTTGTTTGGTGTCTCTCTCCCATGCTACAGTGCAAGTACGAGGCAGGAATTTTTTTGTGCTAGTGGCTGAATCTCTAGGACCCAGCACAAGTGCCTGGCACAAAGTAGGCACCTAATAAATGTTGACAGAATGAATGGAGCCAGACATGAAGTAATGATTACAACAGTATCATTTGTGACACAATAGTTCATGAACACTCCTATATCCATTACTCACGGATCCTCCTAACAATCCTTGGAGGGGGTCATTTGTCCTAACAGGTACCCGTAGAAAACCACTTGTGTTGGGTGCCAGGCACTGGGCTGGGCATTCAGCAGTGACAAGACAGACATGGGCATTGTTCTTAGAACTCACAGACAAAAGCCCCAGTTTTTTTTACCTCTTCTAATTTAGTTCCTGCTCAGAGTGTGTGTTTTTTGTTTTTTGTTTTTTCTTTTATCATTGTGCTGGTTTCCTTGATCTTCCTCAGTTCTGTGATAATGTTCCTGAGGTACAATGGTCAGATTTTGCACACAGTATTTCTGGGGCAGGTGGACCACGAGTAAGAACACATTTATCTGCGTCTGACATGCTATGTGAATTCCTGGTTCGTTTCTATTTTCCCTACACCTATGAGGACATCCCTAATTTTGTTAGCCTTTATTTATGCAATGTAGATTTCAAAAACTACAATATGGATGTGAAAAAGAGAGTCATTCCCCTCTTCTGCCACTCTCCCCCCAAACAGTTCTCAGTGCCTGCTCCGGGCCAGGCAATACGAGATGTACTGAAGATGTAGAACTGAGTAATGCACGGTCCTCAAGGAGACTCAGAAAAGATAGATTGTGAGCAAATACTTACAATATGTCTCAGGGCTGCAATAACAGAAGTCAAATATAGGAAGAACTGGGCCATATTTTACTTGGTGGAAAGGGATTGCTATAGGAGAAGTAGCAGGAGCTATGACTCAGAAAGAACGGTGGTATGTGGAAATCTGGGGGACGGGGAGAGGGAGAGGCAGAAAGGTGTCGAGGGTGAAGAATGCAAAAACAATGAATACTGTTACGCTGAAAAGAAATAAAAATAAATTAAAAAAAAGAAAATTAGACAAATAAGAAAAAAAAAAAAAAAAAAGAATGAGTGAGATTGAGAGAGTAGGAGCACAGGGAGCCGGGGACAGAGAGAGCAATTTCAGGTCCAGGACTTTGGCAGGGGAGTAGGGCTGCGTGATGGCAAGTTTGTAGTTGTGCAGCTAGTGGGGAGAGGAAGTAGAAATGTTAAACACAGGTGAGACCAAAGAAGCCTATGGGAGGAGGTACGAAGCGTTGTCAAAACTCATGGGGACTTTCCTCACTACCAGAACATTACATGTCCGAGGGAGATCAGCTGATTATTTCAGAACAAATACTCTTTCCTGACCTTTCACA
The DNA here is from genome assembly GCA_004024625.1 of Mellivora capensis. NCBI lineage: Eukaryota > Metazoa > Chordata > Mammalia > Carnivora > Mustelidae > Mellivora > Mellivora capensis. The sequence goes on along the minus strand of PISX010000091.1, from coordinate 20,886 downwards.
GAGATGATACAGTCTATATACAATCCAATCCAATCAAGATACGTTTGTGTGGGCCCGTGCCAAGGTTGAAATACTGAAAGCATTTATTTCGCCTGAGAGTGATCATTATACTGCATATTGTGATACAAGGAGCACAGTTAATGTTACAGCAGTCTGAATGTAACTGATGCAGCAACAGTTGCTGAAAAGCTAAAAAGGGTGGCTTTGAAGGACTCTGCAAAATAATCTGCATCACACCCATGTCCTTTTCTGGATGAATGCAACTGATCCTGGACCAGGCACCCTCCCGGTGCGGCAGGACGATCAGCTGTTCGGTGTCCTTCATTCTGCACGTGCCCTTTGGAGTATTTACTCCCAGACTAAGGAGTCTGGCATTTCTCAATATTTAATGAACTGACACACAGCCAGCTTCCCTCAAAGTGGTAACTCGCAAAGCAGTAGAGGCATTTTGGAGGCTGATTCCAAGTATAGGAGAATTCTCCTCAGGCTTTTTGGGAATATTTCCAAGTTTTTTCTTGGCTTACAGTCTAGGCTCTTGAGCCAGACTGCTTGGGTTTGAATCCTGACTCAACCATTTACTAGCTGAGTGACCTTGGGTAAGGTGCTTCTTATACCTCTGCGTCTCAGTTCCTCGTCTGTAAAATAAGAATCACACTGATCCCTACCTTTGAGCCTTAAATAAGTTAATACACATATGGCACTTGGAATGGTATCTGGTTTTAGTAAGTACTCAATAAATGTTAGTTTTCAGGTTCATTATATCATTTCCATCAGGCTGGAAATACCTTCTCAAAAACCATCTGTATGTAAACTGCCTTCTACCCAAATCATTAACTTAATATTCTATTAAGACCATCCTATATCTCCACGGAATAATGAGGGTGGTTATATCATTACTGCATTTCCCATCGCCAATTGCCACTGCTCTGGCGCTAGCAAAACGTTCTTTTTGTATACACCCCTTCCGATTGACATTTTTTTTTAAGATTTTATTTATTTATTTGACAGACAGAGATCACAAGTAGGCAGAGAGAGAGGAGGAAGCAGGCTTCCTGCCGAGCAGAGAGCGCGAGCAGAGAGCTCGATGCGGGGCTCGATCCCAGGACCCTGGGATTATGACCTGAGCCGAAGGCAGAGGCTTTAATCCACTGAGCCACCCAGGCTTTACATTTTTGCACCCGATTTACATTTTTGCAAAAAGACAACCAATCTTTGCATAGTGGAAATAGTTTTTGAAGTACCAAGTCTATATTCTATTGTACAGTTTGCATTTAAACAAAGTTGGACTTTGCTATCACCATTCTCCTGTTCTGTTATTAAAATGTAGATTTTTGGGGCACCTGGGTGGCGCAGTGGGTTAAAGCCTCTGCTTTTGGCTCAGGTCATGATCTCAGGGTCCTGGGGTCAAGCCCTGCATCAAGCTCTCTGCTCAGTGGGGAGTCTGCTATACACCCCCCCACCACACCAGCTTCTCTGCCTACTTGTGATCTCTGTCTGTCAAATAAATAAATAAAATCTTTAAAAAAATAATAAAAAAAAGAAATGTAGATTTCCCCAGAACAGTCCTAGATTAGCATCTGCATTTTACTGACAGAGAAGTAAATAGTTGATGTGAAGTTTAGGGCAAAATGATGCAGAATTCTTCATGAAACGTTATGACCTATAGTTCACCAGTCTTTCCCTCATAAGGAGCAGAAAACCTTCTGGCAGGTGTTGGGCAGAGGGGACTCACCTGCTTGTGATAGTACCCGGGCACTCCTAGCTTGCAGGCCTCCACGTTGAGAGGTTCTTTCAGACTGTTCAGCACACAGCACTGACGAGGCCAGGGGTAGTCGGCATCATTATTCGCAGTCCGGAAGGCAGACGTGTATCTCTGCCAGTCTGACGGGCCATTGACACCACAGCAGTGGTCCTGTCAGCAGAGCAGAGATGCAAAATTCTCTTCCATGCTGCTTGCTACAACCATCAATGTAGCGACTGAGATTTTACAGAGAAAGAAGATATGGAAAATGTACCATATCTTACGTTTCCTAGAATTCCCCAAATGAGAGCGGAGGGTATTGATGACCTACATTTTAAAACTTACAAAATACTTCACCATTTGTTACTCCACTAGCTGCTAATGAGCTCTGAAGCCTCTGATGAGTTCAGCTCCCTCCAACGCCTCACTTTCCTTCACTGTAAAACATGACTGTTTCCTTCACAGTCCACGGTCCTCAGAGTTCCTGTGAGGATGAAATTAGCTAATGTGCCTGACCTGTCTAGTACAGTGCCTGTTCCATAGTAAGCCCTTACTTATTAAGGGTCGGTCATTAATGCTAATTAATTACTTAATCAATGTTAATTAATATCAATGATCAATACTGATTAATTAATTATTAATACTAATATCTTGATACAGCAATGTGAGGGAGGTATGATTATTCTCATATGACATATGAGCAAATTGAGAGTCAGAAAATTAAAATCTTTAGTGGTAAAGAAGTAATGAGTAATTCTTGTTGTTTTACATTTCTGTGCTTTTAACAAATTCTAGAGTAATTGTGTATTACATTCATAATGGGAGAAAATACACTGGAAAAAAATAACCCAAACCTGGTGGCATATAGCCCTGCCTCTACATAGGAGAGGAAGATCAAGGAACACATAGCTAACATCCTCACACTCTGGATAGAGTTGAGGACAGAGGATAAAACATTCTTCATATCACTTTCCTTCCTTTGTAGAAATTCTGCTAAAATGTTTCAAGGGAAGAAATTAAAATTACAGGCCCCTCTCAAATTTCAGAATGAATTACTTTCAAACAAATCTGATGGTAAATCATCTGTCTTTACTTCTTTTTAAATTTTATTTACTTATTTGAGAGAGAGTGAGAGAGAGAGAGAGCGCGCACAAGCAGAGTGAGGGGCCGAGGGAGAAACAGACTCCCTTCCAAGGAGGGAGCCCAACATGGGGCTCAATCTTGGGACTTTGGGATCATGACCTGAGCCAAAGATAGATGCTAAACCCACTGACCCACCCAAATCAGTTTCTCCAAATCAGTTGTCTTTAAAGCAGATTCTATTTTGTCACTGGATTATGGAAAATACCTTGGCAAGGAAAATTATTTTCTTAATCTGAGCCTCTTGGCCTTTTGGAGGGAAAATGGTTAAGTTCAGACTGGGTTTTTAGAAGTTGGTAAGAAGATTTTTCAGATGTGTGGGCGTTTGCATTTTTACTTGAAGAGCTTAGCTCTTGCTAACGGAGTGGGAAAAGTACATGACCTATAGTCAGACGAGTAGATAGAAAATAAAAAAGTGGCAATGAACTGGAGGTTCTAATGGGCTAGAAAGAATTATTGGAATGGGAATATTCAGATAAATGAAGGAAGTGATAGAGGCTGGGGGGTAAAGAGACATCAAAGAGGGAGCAGAGGCTATAAGGGAGTTTGCCGATGATGCACTGTGAGCCAGTGGAGGGGAAGGGGAAGCAGGGGACAGTGTGAGCGTTCGGTCAGATTAGGGTTTAGGTAGAGATAGATATTCATATGCATAAGGCAAGGCAGGGGTAACAATGGATATTCTGAAAGACTTGGATTTTTGATGATATTTAAGGTAAACTCATATATAAGGTATGATGGCCAGTGACAGAAAAGTGGACAATCAAGTCAGGTCACAGCCCATGGTCCTTGGCAGGACTAGCCCATCGGTACTAAATAAGCAAAATAGGCAATAATTGCCCTTTGAGTTCAATGTGATGTGGAGGAAGCAAACTTGTTCTTCCAGTGTAAATGATACTTGAATTCTAAGAGACAGTGTGTGTGATTTATCTAAATTTCTTTTTTTTTTAAATTTTTTAAAATTTATTTTATTTTGTCAGAGAGGGAGAGAGAGAGCGTGAACACAGGCAGACAGAGTGGCAGGCAGAGGCAGAGGGAGAAGCAGGCTCCCTGCCGAGCAAGGAGCCCAATGTGGGACTCGATCCCAGGATGCTGGGATCATGACCTGAGCCGAAGGCAGCCGCCTAACCAACTGAGCCACCCAGGTGTCCCGATTTATCCAAATTTCTTAACAGTGTCATTATCCCTAAATGGAAGTTAATCAACATCATGGCTAGAAAGTAAAATATAGATCTAGGGGTCCCACTGAGTGATGTGCACATAAAAGGAATAGATAAGAAGAATGAATGAGAATAATGAACTTGCCTATGTCCAGTCTCTTTTTCTTTTCATTTTTCCTTTTCTTTTTTGAGAGAAGAGAGAGAGTCCATTTGCGCAGCAAGGGAGAGGCATAAGGAGAGGGAGAGAGAGAATCTGAAGCAGACTCCATGCCCAAGCCCAACACAGGACTCTATCTCACAACCCTGAGATCATGACCCGAGCTGAAATCAAGAGTCAGACATTTAACCCACTGAGCCACGCGGGGGCCCCACTCCAATCTCTTTTTGAATGAAACCACCCTAGAGTCTGTGTTCCCCATTCTTTGACTTCACTGCCATCCATACCTTCACTCCTGGATACTGGCTGAGGTACAGAATGCTATCTCCCCAAGGCTGCAGGCATTACCTGGAGCATGAGTCTGTCCCAGGTCTTGGTGACTCCATTATTTTTCCATTGGTCATCATTGTTTGGAGGGCTATTGTTTTGGTACCTCTCCAGCATCTGCTTCAGGAAGAGGTTGGGTGTGAACTATGGTGGGAGGAGACAACAAAAGGAGAGTTAGCACGCTCATCCACCAAGGAAGCAAAGTGATGTGCCTTGCCTGTTGGTAGGAGCACTGATCATTATCCTCCCCACCCCCCCGCCCCCGAGTAAAACTATCTGTAGAGGCCCCAAGAAAGGGTGGGATGGGTGTGAGGCTCTGGATGGCTGAAGTCCCCATGAAGGGAGAAGTTATCCTTCTCCCTTCTTCCCATGTTCAAACAAATCCCAGTGAGACCAGGATGGACAGGCATTTTACGGTGGCCTAGGCTTGGAAATAGAGAAAAGGAGAGAAAACAAGATGCTGAATTGAGAGGAAGTCTTAGACGTGGTGGACTGTTGATTGTCCTATGGAAGAGCCGATGGCCATTGCAGAGTGAGAAGAGCATAGCAGTATGAGCTTGGGCCCCGGGAGTTGCTCTGCCTGGACTCAGGATTCTCTTCTTTCACTTACCAGCCGCGTAATCTTGGACAAGTTACCTTGCCTTTTCAAGTCTCATTTCTTTGTCTATAAAGTGACCATTGTGATAATACCTATTTCATGGAGTTACTATGACGATTTAAAAAAATTTTTTTTTTATTTGTCAGAGAGAGAGAGAGAGAGAGTGAACACAGGCAGACAGAGTGGCAGGCAGAGGCAGAGGGAGAAGCAGGCTCCCTGCCCAGCAAGGAGCCCGATGTGGGACTCAATCCTAGGACGCTGGGATCATGACCTGAGCGGAAGGCAGCCGCTTAACCAACTGAGCCACCCAGGCGTCCCTGGAGTTATTATGAGGATTAAGGAAACTTGTATATTTAGTATTAATGCACATATTAGCACGCCTGGTACAGAGTAAGGGCTTAATACATGTCAGGTATTGTATTGTTATGACAATGACGACTCCTATGATCATTTCCACTCTGTGCTTTTTGTGATTATACTCACGAAGTCCCGTTGTGTTGCTGCTGTGATACAAGACGCCACTTCAAAGCCGTATACTATAAACATCAGAATGAAATACTGGAAGGGAAACAAGTAGGGGAAAAAAAAGAATTACAATTATTTCCAAAGAGAGAATTTTAAAAAATAAATGTTATATCTTTCAGCATATTCATCTATGTCAAATCATCTAATCATTAATGAAATTATTCAGCAAACCCTCGTGGATCAGCTGTTTGGAGCAAGACTTGGTACCAGGTGCTAATCCGCTCAATTCCCTCCTTATGCCCAGAGAACAAATGACTATTGACTACCGAGCTTTCTCAGCCCTGAGAGAAATTTCCTTTCTACATTGCTATTTTAACTGAGAAAAACACCCAAGCGAAGGCACTGATGTGCGCAGCGCGTGATCGTTCAATCGCTGGCAAGACCGTCTCGGTGGATCAGACACTCTATAGAGCTTCATAAATTCCCTCTCAGTGAGAGAAATTTTCTTTATGGTTTACTGAAACTTTAGAAGTACAGAGGTCAGAAAAGATGAACTGGATCGTGTTTAACATCCAGCGCCGCTCCTGCCGAGCGTCCAGTCTCCCCAGAAAGGAGCGGGAGGCTCCGGGTACGCAGGCCTGCGCCGGCTCTCGTCTCTCAGCCCCCCGTTCCCAGGTATGGGTCAGGCGAGCAGAGCGCACCCCGCTGCGTGTTGCCGTCGCGGGTCTGTGTGTCCACACTCGCACACGCGCACACACACTTTCGCACGATGCCTCCCCACCACTCTGCCCCTGTTTATGACTGGAAAATATCTCGACAGCAAGTTGCCTCCGAATCTGGGATGGGAACTCTTTGCAAGGGTCTGTCTTTGCTTCCCTCAGCCTTGCGTATTCACATTGGGTCCCTGGGTTCTCCCAGGGAAGGGGCGCCGCTGTTGGTGTACGTGGGGGAGGGCAAGGAAAACTGTGCTCTCTCCCTGGGCAGGGACGGCTCTCTGAGCAAGACGCTGGGCTGCCCTAATGACTCAGCTACTAGTCACAGAAAGATTATGGCTTTTGATTAATCAGAGGCCTCATAACATTTGCTACTTGTTTTTTGTCAGGATGGGGGGCACTGGCTGGCTCAGTTCCTAGAGCATGTGACTTTTGATCTCGGGGTTATGAGTTTGAGACCCACATTGGGTGTAGAAATTACTTAAAAATAAAATCCTTTAAAGAGGAAAGAATATATACATAGAGAGAGCGCTTTGATGGTTCTTCTTAAAGAGGCTTGGAAACCCCTCAGAGACACTCCAGAAAAGAGCCTCCAGGTGCAGGAGTTTTCTCCATCAGCCCCTGGGAAGGTGTCTTCCTCCTTCTCTTTGCAGGGCACAGTGAAGAATGTTCTCTCTTGGCTGTGTCAGGCATACAAGGCTGGCCCAAAGTGAGACCGGGATGCAGGTGAAACTTGTCTCTGGGGACACCTGCCCCTCCTCTCCATTTCCCTGCGTTCTTTTCCCCACCTGAAAAAGTGGGTGCTTTTGCCCTGGAAATAACTCATGCTAAAGGAATCAGAGAATGTAAATGTTCTGCATTCCCTGGGTGCCAGGACAATGTTTAGATCGCAGGAAAAGTAAACGAACAAGCATCTTAGGTTGCTGGGCTTGTTTCTTAAAGATGTAACTCAGGTCCTGCGACATTTGGATAGGAGAGTTATTTCAGGGTGGGGAGTGGGTGTGGGACCCCATCACAGTGTGAGAAACCATTGTCCTGAGCATGGGGGCAGAGAATAGAGGTCTAGACCCAATACCAAGGGTTCTTAGCTCTGTTGGTTGCACATTAGCTTCCATCTACAAAGCAAGGCATGACCTGGCGGTCTGTGGCTCAGGGCAGAAGCCTGTCTGTGGGGCACAGGGTTAGGAGCTGAAGTTGTACTCTATAGTGCTGTGCATCAAGGTTTTCTAGAGTCCCTGAAAAGTAGAGTGAATGCAAAATATGGGAAATTCAGGTCGTTATACAAAATCATCAGCCTTGAGTTCAAAAATGTCTGAAAAAGCTCATTCTTTCTCTTAAAAATTCATGCATTTTATATCCTAAAATGGCAATGACTGATTAATATTAAAATCATACTTTAGACTACTTATTGTCAAGAGAAAAACAAATCTAGTGATCATGTTCTCAGTCTGTCTCTCCCTTGGCCTAGGTAGCTCCTGGTTTTACCTGCTGAAGGCATGCCAATACCAGGTAGAGAAGCATGGATTTGGAAAATACTCAACAAGGTCACCTCCAGGTTGCTCCCCTGTGGGTTCTCTGTACTGGAATCTTCTGGACTTGCAAGAGTGGAGGACATCCTTGCCCCCCACTGGATAAGCTTCACTGCAGGGCAAATCTTGACCTCCTTTTCACCCCTCACCTGGCTCTCTCTGCTCCCACCTCCCCCACAAGCCAAGTCACTGTCTCAGGGAAGAAGAAACAGTCCATCACAATCGATCCAGGAGGCAACTGTAGAGAGTTTTAAGGCCTCACCGCCAGAAGAATTTTCCTGTTGGACTTCATGATGCCTACAATGCCTAGAACGGACAGACAGAAGAGGCAGATGCCAACAAACATGCCAATCCAGGCTGCCCCGTAGATGTCGTCGTTGTCGGTGGCTTCAAGCAGCGGGTAGAGGCTGTGCTGGTCAGATACGAAGAAGATGCACTCTGCGGTCAGGGCGATGCCGCACATCTGGGGGCAAAGGGTGTTCTATCAGGCTGGTGGTCAGGAGAGCAGCATTGGGAAAGGGGTGCAGAAGTGTGGGGAGAGGGTTATGAGAGAGATTCACTCTGTCCCTGCATAGGCGCAAAGCCATGCACTTAAACGCTTTACAAGGAAATCAAACAGCTCCTTCCATCCTATTAATAAGTTGCATGCTTCTTCCCACACGTCCCTCTGTCTAATTGCTATTTGGGAAAAGACCCAGGCAATTTTAGATCATCTAGGGTCCTTGGGGCATGAACCACTCAACAATATCTTCTTGTATGGAGATAACTTCAGAGCCCCTCTTCCACTGCCCTTCCCTCAAATTCCTGAATTGTAATATTGAAACTAGTCCTGGTCGTACTCATCAGTCCCAGCGATCCAAGGAACCTTGGTGGTTATCTTTCCCACACCCTGCCTTTTATAGATGAGGACTCTTGGCCTTGAAAGTTGATGACTTGTCCAAAGTCCCGTGGAGATGGAGGCCAGGCTGGCTTAGAGCCAGTGATCCTGACTCTCGAGTGCCCTGTCAGTACACCGAGCCCACACAGCCAGGACTCTGAGCCACTGTCACGTCCTGGTACTGACCTCTGCATGATAAGGACATATAAATGCAAACATCTGTCCCCAACAGCCTTAACAGAACCGTTCCGTGGAAATCAAACCAAGGTGAAGTAGGAAAGGAACACCAAAGTGTGCATGTGGTGGGAATGTTTGGACACTGACCGTGGTGGACATGGCTTCTTCCAGATTTCTGTGCTTGCAAATTGGGAGGGAAATAACCTTTTTTTTTTTTCTTTTAAACCATGGTCTTGCAACATATTACATAATTACATATGATTATTTCTCTAAGTTCTAGCTAACATATTTTACTAACACATTTCCTGGAATCAAGAAAAGAGAGAGGAAGCCAGTAATTAGATCATTATTTTCCTTTAAAATCTCACTTTTGATTAATCCAAAAACTGTGATTACAGAAGGAACAGAGTTTCCTGAAAAATACTTACACCGACAATCACATTTCCAAAAATCAGCAGGCCCTGGAAGCAACGAACAGTGGAGTCATCTTTCGCCATTGTCAGGGTTTGGCACAAGCTGGAGACACAGTGGAGAAGAATACAACTGAGTAGGACCAGGTGACAAGTGACACCCGTTCCATGATGTGCCTACCTCACACCACTGCGGATCAGCTTCTCGCATTCTGACGCGTTCAAACCAAAGTCAGGCAATCATTTAGCAAGGGTGGAAACTTGGTTACTAAGTTCAGGAATCGCTGCGATTTTTTTTTTAACCGTAATTTTACTGAGAAGTAAAAAAAAGGAAAGCTTGCTGGAGTCTGATTGGTGACTTTCAGTTGTCCTTTAAGGTGTGGCATACACAGATTGCACACGTCTGTGTGATGAACTGAGGTCCTGCGCATCGACAAGGGCAGATGTGGGAGGTCTGGGCAGTGGTCCTGGCATGGCTCTTCCTGCCCTTGGTCACAGCGAACCGAAACCCAAAAGGCAAACCCATGGCCAGAGTTGGCAGATGGGGCCCATATGGACTACAGGCAGCTGTTAAAAACCATTATTATCAGAATATTTTTTACCTTCAAAAATAGTTGGCAATTTAAAAAGTACCCTACTTATTTACCCAAAGGATACAAAAATACAGATTTGAAGGGGCACCTGCACGCTGATGTTTACAGCAGCATGTCAACAAGAGCCAAACTATGGAAATGTCCATTGACTGATGAATGGATAAGGAAAATGTGGTATGTGGTATCTAAATACACATTTATTTATACACACACATACACACACACACATACATACACACCCCAGAATATTACTCACCCATCAAAAATAAATGAAACCTTGCCATTTGCACTGATGTGGAGGGACCTAGAGGGTATTATGCTAAGTGAAATAAGTCAATCAGAGAAAGATAATTATATGGTCTCACTGATATGTGGAATTTAAGAAACAAAACAGAGGAGCATAGAAGAAGGAAAGGGAAAATAAAATAAGACAAAAACAGATAGGGAGGCAAACCATAAGAGACTCTTAACTATAGAGAACAAAGTGAGGGTTGTTGGTGAGGGTGAGGGATGGGCTAAAAAATAAGTAAGTAAAAATAAAAAGTACCCTGTTGCACCAGGCAGGGAGTGGGAGAAGAGGGGCTGACATATAGATCCTTCCATGTGCTGCTCTCCTTGGTGCTTCTCACACACACATTTCAGTCTCACAGCCAATTAGGTAGAAAAAGAAAAAAAGGTGAGGAGCCTCATTCTGCAGGTGAGGGCACTGAAGCCTTAATTTAGGTACTTAAGATCCGTGGGTTCATGCAACCAGTAAGTGGAAGAACTAGGCTGGAGACCTTGGTCTGAGTGACTCTGGAGCCCAAGCTCATCCCCCGGCCCACACTGGTTCCCAGAAATTATTTATGAGGTTTAGCACTTTGTATGGTACTAAAAGTAAGTGGGCCTCTCTCTCCTTGAGGAGTCTTGGAAGGAACTTGAGGGTAAGTGTTTGGGTCAATTACTTTAGCTTTCGTACTTAAAAATACGTTCAGAAAAGCCATCCAGATTTCTTACTGTGGTATTGATCTAAGTAATCACTTCCTGCATTCATGTACTAAATCAAAGGTCGCTAAGGTAGATTGCTGTAGTCTGGGATTTTATGCTCTAGTAGGGAAGCTAAGATAGTTCCTAAATAACTTTACTACATCCTTTGAGACCCTAAGTGCTGCGGCAGTTCTGAATAGGGAAGATGTAAGCCTTGCAGAATGTGTATGGTTTTGATAAGTAGACTAGAGATGTAGGGCAGTGTGGGAGGAAGGTGGGGTTCACCGACATTCCAGGGAAAGGAAAAGTCAGGGTGCAGAGACCCAGAAGAGCAAGGTGACCATGAGGTAATACCCGAGGCAGTTTGGCTAACATCCCAGTTTGTACTGGGAATCAATGGAAGGCAAGACTTCTGCTTGACTCAGCCCTTGCTGAAATTTAACTTCATTGTTACATTCCAAGCATTCACAGCCTTCCACATCATCTCAACTTCTCTATTTTCCCTTACTCGTTTGCCTGGGAAGCTGTGGGAAATGAAAGAATTAAAATCCATGAGTGTTTTGCACCCAGAATTAGGAGCATTGTAGGTCCTCCATCAGTGTTTGCTGAGTGACTAGAAGAAACCAGGCCATTGTTACAAGATCTTCCTGTGTAGTTTCCACTTAGAAATGGCATTCAGTCTTTCCTGCAATGTTTGCAGTAACTGTCACAGGCCAGACTGAGCCAAGCCTCAGAGCCCTGAAGGGGTTAATGCACAAACTCCACCAAGGGAGATCTTTTCTCCTGTGACCAGACCAGTCACACTGTAAAGTTCCTGACTGGTATGCACAGACATTTCTCCTGACCAGTTGAGTTTCCATCTAGAGACAAAAATAAATAGACAGCAAAAGGTGAAAGTTCAGACAACACAAGTATAGAGAGTAAAGGGCAAAACCCCAGAGAAGCCAATGCAGCGCCATTTTGACCAGTACGGATTAGGCACCCATTTGCTGGGTAGCAGCTTGTTTGTGTTGATTCGTTGGGTTTAAAAGAAAGAAAGCAATTTGTTCTTTTAAGGAATTTTTTTTTAAAAGAGTTTATATATTTGTTTGACAGACAGAGATCACAAACAGGCAGAGAGGCAGGCAGAGAGAGGAGGAAGCAGGTTCCCCGCAGAGCAGAGAGCCCGATGCGGGGCTCGATCCCAGGACCCTGAGATCATGACCTGAGCCGAAGGAAGAGGCTTTAACCCACTGAGTCACCAAGGCGCCCCTTCTTTAAGGAATTTAAAGTGAGATTTCGGCAATGTGGATTCAAGCAAAAATGACTGTATACAGTCGAATAAGGGGGGGAGATAGGACTAGGGATTTAAGGAAAAGGGGAGGCGGGCCACCAAAGAGGGGCTTTATTGGTCTAGAAAGGAGCTGAAGGGACTCTGAACATGGGATTTGGTCCCGGTGTCTCATTAAGCCTCATAACACACTTTTCCAAAGATGACCAGCCTCGCTGAGTTTTATAAAGCGGAAAGAGACAAAGGAATACTCGGTGGGAGGGTTGTCTGTCAGGACTGGGGGGAGCCATGCAGACAAGAGTGGGAGGAAAGAAAGAGGAGGTAGATGAGGGGTTGCTTTGAGCAAAAAGAAGAATGAAGGGAGGAAATCTAGCCAGGCGTGCGGTACGAAGTGCTGGGGTGGCAGCCTGACAGCAGGCTGACTTAAGGAAGGGCAGGGATTTGGTGATGGGCATGACCTGCTCTAGTCACTGACAGCTAGATTTTTCTCCTTTTGCCCCCTGCGTTCTCCTCTCCTTCAGGCCTCAGGGGATCAGTGGCACATAATAACTTAGGAATTCACTCCTATCTTCCAAAATAACAAAGCGATGTTGAAAGCTGTCATTTCATGAGCACTTATGACCCCCTCAGCTCATGTTAGGCATTTATGTTCATCTCTCAACAGATCCAACAGATTGTTTTTGTTTACCGAAATCTGTACTGATTTCCTACAGCTGCTGTAACAAGTTACCACAAACTTAGTGGCTTAAAACAACACAAATGTAACATCTGAAGTGGAAGTCAGAGTGTGAGGGAGTCTCCCTGGGTTAAAATCAAGCTGTCAGCAGAGCCATCCTCCTGGAACATCTAGGGGAGAATCCGTTTTCTTGCCATTTCGCAGATGAAGAAAGGGAGGCTTGAGAGAATGCTTACTTTGCCAAAGGGCACATTGCCAGAAAATGCAAAAGCTCAGATTCAGGGGCACCTGGGTGGCTCAGTCAGTTAAGCCTCTGGCTCTGGCTCAGGTCATGATCCCAGGGTCCCAGGATCGAGCCCCATATTGGGCTCCCGGCTCAGTGGGGAGTCTGTGTCTCCCTCTCCCTTTGCCCCCTCTCCCCACTCATGTGCACCCTCCCTCTCTCTAGCTATCCTTCTCTGTATCTCTCTCAAATAAATAAATAAATAGATAGATAATCAATCTTAGCTGAGATTCAAATCCAGGTCTGCCTGGCTTCAGATCATTTCCTTACACACTGCACAGTGTGTAAAGACCTGTCATAGAGCTAATCTAAAAAGCAACACCTGGCTCATTTCCTAGCCAACACTCAAACAGAGAGAACAGGTCCGTTTTGCTGCTCGGATGATTTGCCTTTGCCAAGGTCAGAATCACTGGGCCTCTCTTCACTCACTTCTCCAGGTTCTTGTCTCCTAGGCTCCTTGGCACTGCACTTGTATTTCTACATTTTTCCCAAATCCGATTCTGCACTTGCATGTTTTCCCAGAAAATTTGCTTAGATGTACCCCAAACCTGCATTTCTCTCACCCACTCCTAGGGACTGAAATTCTTGGAAGGAAAAGGTGCACATGTGCAGCTTAATGTGAGAGTAGACATTTCTTAGCCTCTCCTGGGTCACCTGTATTTTATTCTAGGTCAGTGTCTGGGGGACCCAGAATATTTCTTGCGTCTGCCAAATAGTCACAAATGTCAGGAGAGATGGCAGTTAGGAAACCGAGTGAGGCTTCTCATGGCTCATGCTGTGGCCTAGTGGCTGTGGTCTAACTGTGAGGGCCCTGGACCTGGTATCAGAATGCCATGCTTCCAACCCCACTCTTGCCCAGCCTTTCTGTATACACCTGGGCAATGCCACTCACCGTCTACTTCCTCATCTATAAAATGGGTAAAACACAATGTGTTTGACAGGGTCTTTGTGATCGCTGAGATAAAAGATGGGGGAAGGGTTGGCAAACATTCTTTGTTTATAAACCCAAGAAAGTATGGTTAATAACCAGGGGCATATTTAGGTAGGGCAGGAAATTGGGCTATGGCTTTCTTTATGTATCGGTGACACCAGGACCTAGCCAGGAGGTAACATCTTCCAGTTTGAGGGGAAGCAGCCCCTCTACCTTCCCTCTGTCCTCTGCGTAGGGTGTGCTCTGCTGTAGGGATCTATGGGCTTTACCCATGTGTGCTTCTTCTTATTTTCCATGGAAGGATTAATGGGGTGGGGTGGGGAATCATCTCTTTGGGACAAGAAAAAAGCTCCCCAGTTGTGCTTGGGGGTGTGGTCAGAGTCAGGTACCAAGCAGCAGGTCTGTATGGGAGGGAACCTTTCTGCATTCCATACACATTCTTGAACAGTTAACACCCAGACACTGGGCTTCATCCCTGGGCCTTTGGCTAGCTCTAGTGCCTCTGCTCCGGGCTGTGAGGTGATGTCCAGCTGACACCCAAGATTCTCTGCTGTGCATGGGCTTCAGAATTTACTTAGGGAGTACTCTGTTCTGCTCCCCTTGTGCATTCTTTTATTCTGGTATCAATGTACAAAGGGTTTGCTGCACCTTATTGCAAGAGTCTCGAAGCAGGAAGAGATGCTGGGACCCTGTGTCATTTGTTTTTCGAGGTCCAAGGTGGCACAGCGCTTGACACATAGTAGGCACTCAGTAAATAATTTTGCTAAACAAAAGGCCAACGAAGTAGATTTTAGAATGTGTATTTGAATAAATGAATGAATGAATGAATGAATGAGTGAATGAATATATGAGTGACTTGTTTGCCGAGACCTCTATTGCGGAACAGGTTAGAAAGTACGGTGAAGTGGGAAAGCAGGGGCTTTGGACAGACCTGGGTTTGAATCTCTGCTCTGCTACTTAGCAGTTTTAGTTTTTTAAAGATTTTATTTGTCTGTCAGAGAGAGAGAGAGTAAGCGCACAAGCAGGGAAGAGAAGGCTCCCCCCGAGCAAGGAGCCCAATGTGAGACTTGATCCCAGGACTCTGGGATCATGACCTGAGCTGAAGGCAGATATTTAACCCACTGAGCCACCCAGGCATTCCTGCTGCTTAGCAGTTTTGTGAGCTCAGGTAGTTTCTTAATCTTGTTGAGCTTCATCTCTAAATGGGTATCCCAAAAACTAACTCAAAAGTTTAATGTGAAAATTCAGTGAGAATATAGGTGAATACTAACACAGTATTAGTTACCCAACCAATATTCATTTTCCTTACCTTTGCCTCAATTTCTTGAAGTAGATAGACTAAGCCAGCAGACTTGAATGGGGAAAACACCTAAAACTAGTGATTTAATTTTGTTTTAAAACACAGAGCCACATTTCAAAAGACATGTGATTTTAATATGAGATGCTAATATATAAAAGCAGATCAAAATTTGGCTGAAGCAAGAGTGGAGAGCTTTCTCTCATCAACTCTGAATTCCTGAGCCTCATGGTAAGCCCCAGAGTGGCTACCAACCAAACTTCTAGAACTAACAGGAACGAAAGATGTGGGAAAAGTACTGAGCGAGAAGGCAGTTCCCAGGGAGTTAGGAGTTACTCAAGAATGAAGTTGGGAAACTGTGGTCAAAATGTGAACAATGATATTACATCGTTTCTGTGTCCAAATGACCTGTGTTGAGTGGAACACTTCTAGGAAAGTTTCCTGGAAAACAGGCAACTTCCTTAGTAGATAGCTGGAGGAGCATCTGGGAAGGGGTTCTTGGCGTACTTGGAGCAGAGGCAACGTGACTTCTAGGAAAGAAGACCGTCAGGCCTGGCTCATCTTTCAGAGTTCTTTGAAGGTTCTGGATGCCTGTGCACCAGGGAAGACTAATGAATTTATTTAAGTTAAAAGCAAGAAAAATTTTGACAAATTTTCACACTGACGGCTGTTAAAAAGAGAGAGAGAGAGAGAGAGGGAGAGAGAGAGAGATAATATGAATGTATTGCCCTTATCAGAGAGGACAGGCCCAGAGAAAGAACAAAAAGTGAAGCAGTCTACCTACAGAATATAAACCAGGGTGTTCTCTAAGGCCTTGACTAGGATACAGTGCCCAGCTGTTTGGTCAAATACCAGTCTAGACACAGCTGTGAAGATGTTTTAACAGATGTGATTGACATCTAAATCGATAGGCTTTGAGGAAAGCCGATTACTCTCCACAACATGGATGGGCCTCTTCCAGTCAGTTGAGGGCTTTAAGAGCAAAGACTGATTTCCGGAGTTCTGCCCCCAAAACAGAAAGCTCGCCTGCAGATTTCAGACTCAAGATTGCGGCATCCAATCGGGGCTCTCTGCTCAGCAGGGAGCCTGCTTCCTCCTCTCTCTTTCTGCCTGCCTCTCTGCCTGCTTGTGATTTCTCTCTGTCAAATAAATAAATAAAATCTTAAAAAAAAAAAAAAAAAGATTGCGGCATCAACTACTTTCCTGAATTTGCAGCAGCCCTACAGGTTTCCGGCTTGTGAGCCCCTGCAACCACGTGAGCCATTTCCTTAAAACAATTATCTCTTCATTTGGCTGAAGATGTAGAGGCTTTGTAGTCAGTCCTCTCATTGTGCAAATGAGGAAACTGAGGCTCCTGGAGGGGAAGTGACTTGTTCAAGATCACGGATGTGTTGTTTGCAGAGTCAAGATTCAAGTCCTGATCTCCTGACTCTTAACAGACTTTTATTGAGTTTGTCACTAATCATTCTTCTTTTTTTAGGTAGACACCACCTCCCTTTATGTTTCTTTAAAGTTGAGAGACAGTCCCATGCCCTACCCTGCTCTTTTCTCTTACAGATTAAGCCATGAAGGGAGCCATATAAACAAAGCTGGCAAGGAGAGAGCCTTCTGTCTTTGCCCTCCATTCAGTCTTCCTCACTCTGTACCCTATTTTCTAAAATCCACAAGAGAATCATTCCTTTGCTCCTGATTGGAATGCACATCCATATAAAAGAGGCACGGTGAGTCTTATGAGTCATCAATGTCATTGTGAATGATTTTATCAAAACTCTTCCTTATATTTCCAAAGGGAGAGGAAAGACACATGAGGCAGAAAGAGACTCAAAGAGTTTAGAGTCTAGGGACGCCTGGGTGGCTCAGTTGGTTGAGCGGCTGCCTTCGGCTCAGGTCATGATCCCAGCGTCCTGGGATCGAGTCCCACATCGGGCTCCTTGCTCTGCGGGGAGCCTGCTTCTCCCTCTGCCTCTGCCTGCCACTCTGTCTGCCTGTGCTCGCTCTCTCTCTCTGACAAATAAATTAAAAAAAAAAAAAGAGTTTAGAGTCTCAGTGGACTAACCTAACTCATGATCTGGGGTCTTGGGTCTGTCTTTTGTGGGTAGAGACTGAGTCCTGACAATATGATGTGCTTTCCCTCCTACCTTCCCTGTAGCCTCCAGAATGTATCGTCTCTTTCAAATATGGAGTCTATGGAAACTTTCCCACGTTATTCCAAAGTAGCACTTCCCACAGAGGTATTAGGTTTCTTTTTTAACTTGGCAGGGATAGCAAAAAAGCAAATGGGGTGAAGAGAATTTTAAAAGGTGGGATTGGTAGAGGACAGAGAGCCAAGTAGCGGCTGTCCACTTCAGAAATATTATCGCCTCTGACTGAAAGTATGCGGCTTGCCTCAAAATGTTTTCCACATTCAAGAATAGCCTCTGTGAGCCCCACCCTGTGGAAAACTGCCCAGTGGCCTGGCACCATGATGATATGCTAAATTGCTCAACGTCCCAGAAGTGCCTTTGCTCTAAGGAATGCAAACGTTTGAAAAGGCTAGAGTTTTATTTCTTTTTTTTTTTCTTGTGCCCTCTTTCAGTTTGTTTTCTTATAAAAATTACTCATATCCATAATGTTGATGTTTCCAGACACATTGAATAAGTCTAAAAGCCATTGCTCACTAAACAAACCACTTTCAAAGCAGAAGAAAAAGAAGTGAGACTCTCCCACCAAGCATGAGATCATTTTTTCAAGTTCATTACCTCTTTTCCTCACTCAAGTTTGTTGGACCAGAGAACACGCAAACCACACCTCAACCTTTAGCTCACTCTAGAGAAATTTGGATTAATAAAAGAAAAAGAAATAGAGAAATAGGAGAGGAAGAAATAAGAAACATGCTGTGCTGTTGCCTCACCCCTGACCTTGAAACCCAGGACAGGAGTAGACAGTTGTATGACTTAGAGGGGAGAAGAAAGATGGGTGTGGGGATTTTAGATCAGAGCAATTGCTGGTCTGCTTAAGTTTAGGGTAGGATGAGTCCCTGGGAATGATGAAAAGCAGTGCTTGTTCCCATGGCCATGACACCCAGGGCTTACAACATCCATTGGTTTTTCTTCCATTAAAGCTCTAAACCTGTTCTCACTAATCTGGTAACTGGAAGCCCCATGTAGCTATTTTCATTCAAACTAGCTCAATTAAATAAAATTGAAATTCAATTCTTTAGCTGCACTAGCCCCATTTTAAGTGCTCAACAGCCACATGTAGTTAGTGACTATCTTAGAGAATTTCCATCGTCACAGAGTTCTATTGGATAGCACTCCTCTGACTCCTGATGCTTGTCACGCTGACCTTAGAGTCATTCAATCACCTGAAGTCAAGACTAAGATGGAAGCAATGGCTCAGGCATTCTCAGCCAAGTGAGGACCCTAATTATGAGTCATGCCAGCGGGAGCCAAACCCAGGGCAAGAATGCCATGGAGACTCCTGGGAGGTAAGATTAGAGCACCTCTTCATGAATTTGGTCTTTGCCCCAGTTAGGGAACATCAGGGGTGTGGGCAGTCTGCATGAACTTATCAGTGTTTGCTCTTAGCAAGAATGCAAAGCAGGAGAGGTCAAAAAGAAATTCTGAGATTTCATTTGTTTTTCTTAACGAAATGGTGTGTAAATTCCCCTTTGGATTTACAAGTCTTTATTCTTCCCAGGTAATTAAAAAAAAAAAAGCAAGTGAGTTGATTTTTAAGCCTATTATAGTTGAAAGGAAAAAAGTTTGTTGCAGCAGAAAGCAAAATGAGAAAACTTTCTCCTTGTGGAGAAGAGCTAATCAAAAGGAAAACCATTTTTTTACAAGATTTGAAAATTATTTAAATATATAAAAATACATATATATATCAAGAAACAGTCAACGAACCTTGTCTTTAATTTTAAAAAGACATTGAAATTAATGAAATTCAAAATGTGTTCAAAATATTTGAAACTAGTCACAAGTGGGGTTTTAAACTTACATAAAATAATACTAGCATTATTTGAAATTTAATTCATATTACATGTAGAAATGTTGTTAGAACAAAAAATATATTTAGGACCTGTGGATCCTGTAGATCAACTAATTGGTGAAGAGTAAAGATAAATTATATAAAAATAACATTGCATAGATAAAGCTAATTTGTTGACTTATTTCAACGGACACATTTGCTAGCCAGAACTGTTTGCAGAGAACAAACATGAGTAAATTGCCTTATAAATCCCATTATGAGTAGCCAGGATCAAATGATTTCTGACAAGACTACAAGGGAAGTTTCTCCCTACTACATTATTAAGAAAGAACATGGCCCATTTCCTTAAATTTTCTTTTCTCTCTTTTTTTTAAAGATTTATTTATTTATTTATTTGACAGAAAGAGAGAGAGAGAGAGAGAGATCACAAGTAGGCAGAGAGGCAGGCAGAGAGAGAGAGAGGAGGAAGCAGGCTCCCTGCCCAGCAGAGAGCCCGATGCAGGGCTCCATCTCAGGTCCCTGAGATCATGACCTGAGCGGAAGGCAGAGGCTTTAACACACTGAGCCACCCAGGTGCCCCTCCTTAAATTTTCTTTTTGGTTCTCTGACTTCACCAGGAAATTGGGGTCCACAGGGGTCTGTCTGAAATTTTAATCAGGAGATAGAGTTTTTCCCAGGGTTCTTGGATTTGTCTTGGTCTTTCTGTCAGGAAATTGGAGGTTGAAATCAGGGTAGGTGAATAATACTCCCAGAATTTTAACCTCAGTTCTGAGAACTGGACAATATCAAATGATTTAAGCAAGCAATTTGTACCATTTAAAGTAAAAGAGAACAAAGTTGTTATAGTAGTCTTATTACAAAAAATGACAGATCTATTCATGAGGAAATTATCATCTTCCCCTTGCCCTTTCAGACCCCAGCTCGCCTCCCAGGAAGGCAACCCAACCATTGAGAGTGTAGTTGGCTTCCCGGCAGAGTGAGATCAGTCTACTCACCTTGCCCTCTCTTCCTTCTCCTCCTCCTTGTGCTGTGCCAGCCCACTCTGCAAGCTGTTCTGGCCTGAGGTGCTTTTCTACCCAGCACCAATTCTTTGAGCCTCCTGGACCGACCAGGAGCAGTGGTCTGTGATTGGGAGGAGGCATCTCACATGGGCTGAGCCTGATGCTGTCTGAGCTTGCCTCTCCGAGGCCGGAAGTAACAGGAAGTTTTGGGACCATAGATTTCTGCTACTTTGGAATGTACGATTCTGACAGATGGAAGCACCTTGACAGGGCTTAGCTCATCGCTCCTCTGGATTTCTCCTAGTTCTGGGCTTTTCTGGAACACATACTACTCAGGGCTTTTGTTTTTGTTTTGATTTAATTTTTTAAAAATATTTGATCCTTATTTCTGCTTTTGTGCCTTCAAAGGCCTATTTATTGCCCTGACCACTCATAGTCATGCTGGTGCACGTCTATCTGTCCAAGGCCATGTCTGGGTTCAGTTTTTATAACTTGCATTTGTTACATTTAGGGGGAGAGTGATTGCCAATTAACACTCACACTGTAGGTGGTCTAAAGACTAATAAGACTAATGTCTCTTTCCTCCCCTCCCTCCTCTCCCCTCCCCTC
>PISX010000090.1:316539-406568 GCA_004024625.1 Mellivora capensis | reverse complement strand
CCCATGTCCTCCATGTTATTTGTTATGCTCCACAAATAAGTGAAACCATATGATAATTGACTCTCTCTGCTTGACTTATTTCACTCAGCATCATCTCTTCCAGTCCCGTCCATGTTGCTACAAAAGTTGGGTATTCATCCTTTCTGATGGAGGCATAATACTCCATAGTGTATATGGACCACATCTTCCTTATCCATTCAGAGGAGCTGGTTTTGGCGTCAGAGGGCCATGGGTTCAAATCCCTGCTCAGAGTCAACCTCACTCTGTGACCTCTGGCTAAAAACAGAGCAAGCAGCTTAGAGACCCAGCTTCCTCATTTGCAAGATGGGATGAGGACAATGAGATGATGGTAATAACATCCAGTTCGAGGGGTGAGCTGTGGTGTAGTCACACAACAGAATACTCTACGGCCGCATAAAAAACAAACAACTCATAAATACAGCAACAAACATGAATGACAAAAACATAAAGTTAAGGTGGGGGGCACCTGGGTGGCTCAGTCGGTTAAGCAGCCAACTCTGGATTTCAGCTCAGGTCACCATCTCAAGGTCGTGGGATCAAGCTCTGTGTCTTAATCTGCTTGTCCCCCTCCCTCTGTTTGCTCTCTCTCTCTCTCTCTCTCTGTCTCTCTCGCAAAAATAAATAAATAAATAAAATCTCTTCTTAAAAAAAAAAAGTAAAAACCCCATAAGGTTAAGAGAAAGAAGCTAGTCCAAAAGAGGGCTGTGGTGTAAGCCCATTTATATGAAGTCGTAAGCAGGTGAAACTGATCTACAATGGCGGAGATTCCATTAGAAGGTAGACTGCATACATACCAGAGCTCAAGGAGCCGCATGCTGAAGATCTACACACTTCACTGTGTGTACGTCACACGTAAATGTAAACACCTATAGCATTGCTGTAAGTGTTCCTACAGATTCGGGAAAAGTGAAATTCACCAAAAAAAAAGAAAAAAAAAAAAAAGAAATGAAATGAACACCTGGCCCATTATAGGCACTCAGTCTGTCGCGGCTGGGTTTTGTAATAGCCACGACCTGAGGACATCAGTCTGGTTCACGTTTCCTTTTCATAGAAGGAGGGAATGATTTTGGAGCAGTTGAGCAACTTGCCTTCGTGAAGTGGGATTTGGACTCGGGCACATGGGCTGTTAAGCCCACACACCTGCCTGCTACCCCGGACACCCCTCAGGGCACAGGTATCCCTTCCTGAGAAAAGCTTAATACACAGTCATCCAGACACAAGCAAGTGAATGAGTAAATTTAAAAACTTTAATTAGTAAATATAATCATCTGCATTTAAGAGTGAATTTCTCACACCGCATATTCAAAATTAATCTCCTCTGGCTAGCTGGTACCTCCCACACTTTGTGTGAGGAGGAGGGAGGCCAAGTTGGAGCCTGGCTGAGCTCTGTCAGAGGGGCAGGAGAGAGGAGAGTCTGGCTGGGCAGGCAAGCATCCCTGTCCTGGGATTCACCCACGTGGCCTGCTTGTCCAGGCCCATCTCTCCCTAAGGCTGATGGCGGCTGTGAGGCCTCTGAGGAGCCTGCCTGGCCCAGCCGGTCTTCCCTGGCCCTCAGGCTCAAGGGTGCCTGGAAGCCTCACGTGACCATCAGGGCACCACCTTTGACCTCTGTTCCATTCCACTCTTTTGGGACTTGGTTCCAGTATTAAGGCTTTGGGAGAATGTTCTTGGGTCCTACCTGAGGGAGCTACCAATAGATCTGCCAATAGATCTGTCCCCCTGAACCTCTGGCAGCAGGTTCTCAGTGCTCCGGGAAGGGCCCAAGGTGTGGTGGGCTCAGGCAGCTGGACAGAATGTCAGATGTTCACTCAGGGTGGTCTAAGTGAGCGCCTCCTTAAACTTGGCACTCTTGGCACCTCACTTGCCTTCCTCTCATCGTAGCCCTGTCCGGCAGGCCTGAATGTGGAGCCCTGCTCAGGCATGTACAAGTTGTGTGACTTTGGGCAAGTCACAACCTCTCTAGGACTCATTTTCCTCCTCTAAGCATGGGTCTGGAGACACCCTGCCTACTTTATGGGGCCGTGCTGAGGATCAGATGGGGTGGAGAGGAAGGAGGTTTAGGGATGCAAGCCCCTGGACAAAGGCGGCATTGAGAGTGTGGCAATAGCTTGTGGCCCTCTGGAGGGACAAAGCCCTTCCTCCACGGATGCTTTCATGTCATAACTGGGTGCACCTTACAGATGGGGCCCACTTTCCAGAGGTTCTGCCTTGAATTCATGTGCGGTGTGTCTGTTATAAGTGATTCTTCAAAATGTACATAATAAACATAAGAACACTGCTCAGGCTTTGTGGAGACGTACTATGCACCCCAAGTGCTGGCTTCGGCCCTCCCTCACACGGTCTCACTTGACAGTATGTATGAGCAAGTACCATTATTAGACCCATTTTCTAGATGGGGAAAGCCGGGCTCAGGAATAAGTCAGCATTCCGTACATGACTGAGCTGCAACCGGCCTCCACCCCACCACACAGGCTCTCAGGCCCCACACTCCAATGCAGAGACAGACGTTAGATATTAGATCTGGGTTCTAATATTCACTCTCCCGTGGGGACCCACAAGCATCGAAGATAATGTCTCCCCTCAGCCTGTCCTTTCTTGAGATGTTGCCCATCCCATCTGGTTACTCTCTCCACAGCCCAGGGAATCAGGGTGGGGAGCTGAGAGTGGGCTTATTTTCTGCCTCTTCTATAAATGGGGAAACTGAGGTACAATATAGAGGCAGGGAGTGCCCTGGGATCACCCTCAGGTGCAGCAGCTGCCTTGAAAACCAAGTGCCCATGTCGGCTGTGCCGCAGCCCGGCTGGTGGTGGGGGGAAAATATTTCACCGCTCAGAGTGGGGGTGTCGTCCTGCCTCATGAGTGATGGGGGAATCCTGGCTCCTCCTGGAGCCTCCTCAGGGCTAAGGTGATGACTCTAAGCGGCCTCACTGTCCACCTGAACGTGGGACCTGGGGGGCGTCCTCTAGAAGGCAGTGGCCGGTTGCTGGAGTTCCGTTCCATCTTCTGGTGCTTCCTCTTCTGAGAGCCGCTGCCTGTAATCATTTAGTCACATTCCAGCATTCCCCATCCACCCAAGAAAGTCGTTTATTCCTGCTAATGCAGGGCTCAGATGGAGAAAAACGGTAGGTTCTTGAGCTCCAGCCAGTCCCTGAAGCCAGTGAGGGCAAGGGAAGGAAGCACTGCTCACCAGCTCCTGCGCCTTCCTCCTAACCTCCCCCATCCGCTGAAAGCTGGGGGCAGGAGGGCAGGACTCGGGGCTCTTCACGGATTGGCTCCAAAAGGCCTTGTTTCCACAGGCCGCTTTCTTCCTGTGTTCCTGACCATTTTACTGCCCAGCCTTGAGTGCCCTGAGGCATTGTGGGCAGCCAGGCAGCTGGTTTGGACTCGAGCAAAAGCCAAAATATTTTTGGTTTCTGTGTTGTCCTTGCCTCTGCTTCTTTTCCTTCTCTCCTGCAGCTTTGGGTTTGGTCTGGAGCTGGAGCTGAGTCTCCCTGCACGGTGGACAGCCCTTCGTGAACCCAATGATGCACATCAAAGCCGAATAGGGGGCCTGGCCTCTTCGGTGCTTCGTCAGATGTTCATGAGGATTCCTGGACTGCAGGTCCTCATGTGGAGGGGGTTAGGGCTTTCTCTTCTTAAACTCAATGTTTAAAAATCACTGGAGGATTGGAAGTCCACGCCAGCATGAAAGTGAACCTGGGATTGTGTATTAGTACCACTGCTCAATTGTGCCGCGCCCAGCTGGGAGGCTGGAGAGGACAAGTCCGACCCTTGCCATCATTTGCTGATGAACCTGAGTGGCTACTTCTTATTTCCAGCCTTTCATTGCCTTGTCTTTGAAATAAGGGAGTTGGACCATTTGAGTTCTTAGTTTTGTGATTCCGTGAATATCTTAGAAAGCAAAACGCACAGAGCCAAACTTCCTTCACCATGACGAGTAATGGGACAATGGAGCCAGCACTGTCGGTCCTCGACCCTCAAAAGCCCCAGAGAGAGTTCTAGACAGAAGGGAGTTGCTGTGGTGTGTGAATGATGTCAGGTGACTCACGTGGACGGGTCTGGCACTCTAGAAGTTGATTGTTTGAACCTCCTTTGAAGTGGTGGTTTGAAGCACTTTTACGAACTGGAGGTTGAATGAGTACATGTAAGTCATCTCCTTGGTATGTTGTATTTTCCCAAACACACCATTTAAAATCAAAACATTGAAACAACTGTCTTATTTTAGGATTCTGCTTTGCATTTGAACACACTGCTTAACATCGTTAGCTGACCTGTTTGTGCGACACTCGGAGAAGGAGTGGCTCCTCCCAGGGAGGTATATTTCAGCTCATTTCGGGAAAGAGCTTTTTAACAAGCCCAGCTGGCCTTTCAAGGTAGGGAATTTCCCATCATTGGTAATGTTCAAACCAACGCTAGGGGCTTACCGGTCTCTCTCCCAGGCTCTCCATGCTCTCCCGCCCACCAGTCAGGGGATGGCAGAGTGATTCCGGGACACCCTCCCCAAAGCAGCCCCCTCCTCCTTATCCTTTTGCACCATTCTGGTTTACTTTTTAGTACTTATCAGTCTCTGAAAAGTATGAAAGTATTACGCTCATTCATTATTTTTTTTCTAGGTCACCATCTTGCCAAACTCCAAGGTCAGCCTGGAGAAGCAGGCAGCTGGACCCTTGTTCCCTGTTCTGTCCCCAATGCTCCTTCTCTTGGCACTTAGCAGACGCCCAGCACGTAGTGAACGGGTACAATTTTGCTCTTGGTATAGGCTTTCTAGCTTCTGAGGCTCTGAGCTCCTCATCCTCCAGGATTAGGCCCCTTAGGAGTGTGGTTTCAGATGCTGGAAGGAGCTGAGGGAGAGTAGAGCGAGCCCTGGGGATCGGACGAGCAGAGACGCTCTCGCTCGCCATATTCTTGGGGATGTCACCCAACCATTTTGGGTCTTGGTTGCTTCATCTGTAAAAGGAGAGGGCTGGATTCAGTTGTCTCAAGGCTCTTTCCAGCTGGACCACCTTGTGATTTGTGTATTTGTACTCACTCCTCTGTTCTCAAACTGTTTGTTCAACTTCCTTTTATTGGGGGTTCTAGGGCTATTAAAACAGGAGGGAAAAAAACCCAACCCCAACTAAGTAGTCTTGGGAAGTGAAGGGTAAACACAAGTATAAATGGATTATTTTATTCCACAGGACAAATTACAAGAACTGCAGGTAGTCCCCAAGGTAACTATTAAATTAAATAATCCCCAGGTTAAATATAGATAGTCCAACCCGGTCACAGATTAATGACTGAGGATGTTTTCCCTTGATACACTTTAGCCACTTAACAATGCGCTCAGCTTCAACACACCCAATAATCTCTGATTTGAAATATACTTTATAAAGAGGTTTGTTTGTTCTTCCTTCTCTTTGGTCTCTCTAGGAGATGGTGAGTAAGCTTGGATAATTCCATTTTACTGTGAGAAAATTAAAAATAAGCTTTTAAAAAATTTATTTGAGAGAGAGAGACAGTGAGACAGAGATAGCGAGAGAGAGCACAGCAGGGAGGAGAGGGAGAAGCAGGCTCCTTGCTGAGCAGGAAGCCCCACACAGGGCTTGATCCCAGGACCCTGAGATCATGACCTGAGCCGAAGACAGACACTTCATCGACCGAGCCACCCAGGCACCCCCAAAATAAGATACTCTTCATGATACCATGAAAGCAGCCCCCTGAGGCTATTTCTGGCTGCTAGCATGTGCT
Source organism: Mellivora capensis (assembly GCA_004024625.1). Lineage (NCBI taxonomy): Eukaryota > Metazoa > Chordata > Mammalia > Carnivora > Mustelidae > Mellivora > Mellivora capensis. The sequence continues at coordinate 400,820 of PISX010000090.1, read as the reverse complement.
GACAAGCAAGGCCAGAGATGGCTAATTTTTTGTTGGTAGATAAATTTGGGCCTCTGTATATTCCTCTTTCTTCCCTACATAGTCCTTTTTCTTTGTGTTTCTGGCAGAGGTTTCTTCTGTATCCTGCAATGTTAGCCCACATGCTACCCACAACAAATTCAGAATTACACCTGTGCCAAATTTGTCAACACACAGATAGGTACTGGGTACTAATACAGTGTGAAAGGTGCTCTAATGGTTTGAAAAGACAGAAAGTGTGATCTTTGTTCATAAAGAGTTTGCATTTCATTTGGCTCGTGATACTCTGCAGATTGGGTGGGACGTTGAGTGCCAACGAGTCAGAGGAGGGAGCGGTGACAAGGACCAGTGTCTGTCTGCACGACACTGGCCTGGCTCTAGGGTCCTGGAGGGACCCTACAACTTCTCCAAGCCATCCATCTCAAGGAGCTGAGTGTGAATGATGCCCCCTGGAACGATGCATCATCATGGCCCTGTATGATGAGCAGCTCACACTGCAGAGACATAGTCAAAGGACGGAGAGCTCTCGAGGTCCCTATCTACAGTTCAAGTCAGCCCTTGGGCCGGGAAAATGTACTGTGCCTTATACAATATTTCTAAATATTTTGAGCCCACATTTCAAAATCAAGAGATTTAAAAAAATAATGACCCAGTTTTCCAGCATCTCTTGAAACCTTGGAGTATCGATTGACGTATCAGTCACAGATCTAAGTAGTGTCCTTTAAGACAGGGCCTGTGCTGTCTGGCTTGTCCCTGTCCCCACCACTCCCCATAAATCCCCAGGACCTCCTACACCTTTCTCTCCAATGGTACAAAATTATTTCTCTGCACTCACATCTCTATTAAGAGTAAGAAAAATAAAAGCCCAAGAGGGCTGTGTGGTTTAAAAAAAAAAAAAGAATAGGGAAAAGCCCAGTTCTTCATAGAAACGAAGAAACGTGCAAAGGGCAGTGCTGTTGGAGGAATTTAGCCCACCGGGCTCACTCCTGTATGTTCCTGCTGGGCCCTGTGCCAGCGGCGTTTGTGGGAACCACGGCAGATTGTATATCAGAAGGTACCGCCTTGAGAACAGCCCTTATAACTGAGGTTTATTAAGGGCTTATAGGTGTCGGGGGTTATCTCATTTAACCTTTCCAGCAGCTCTGCGAGATAGGTACTGCCACTACCCCCGTCTCAGGGTGGGGAAACAGAGGTTCACCAACGTGCCCAAGGTCACACAGCTACTTGAGGGTAGAGACAAGATCTGGATACAGGTCCGCCTGACCCCAGGCCCATTCCTGCTTCTGCTTCCTCCGCGCTACGGGGCTCTAAGACAGACACCACCCCGCCCCTGCCCACCTGCCCGGGGTGATAGAGACCTGGCATGCGCGTGCGCACACGCATGCGCTGTATCTCAGCGCCCAGAGCCATCTTGGCAAAGAAGTTCTCGTTAAATATGTGTGAATGCGTGTGCTGGGCAGACGGCCCCCGAGTCCCGGCGACTGGACTTCTTCCTCTGAGTACGACATCCTGCTGGGGGCTCAGCTGGGGCCTTTTGCCAGATCTGGGCAGGGTAAGCCAGGCGGGATAGCCCCACCTGCTCCACACCTTTCTGTTCCAAGACTGGCTCTACCTCATCTCTGTCTCCAAGTCTTTCCTCCTCCGCCCACCCTCACCCTGCAGACCATGAGATGAGACAGTTGGTGGCTGGCGGAGTGAAGGGCAGAGCAGCAACTGTTGACAAAGCCAGCCGGTGCAGGAGATGGTTCTTCAAGCCACGAGGGCCCTGTGAGGGGCTGTCCCCGAGTGTGTGTGCACAGGGGCACTGGGGGTGGGGGCGAGGGCACGGTCTATGCAGCTGGCTCCCGGACTGGAGTGCGGGAAGCAGTGGGAGCAGAGGTAAGAGGCTGAGGGCCCCGGTGAATCTGTGCGGAAGCCCCAGCTCGGTGCCCACTGGTCTCCGTGGCTTAGTAGTAAACCCCAAGATAAGGATCTGAGTGCTGGTAGTTAATTTGAGAGGTAATCCCAGGAAGCCCCAATAGGAGAGTGGGGAAGTGAGTCGGAGAAGGCAAGACAGCCAGTAAAGGGTTTGTTTTCAAGTTAGCACTGGGTTGGCTGGACCTTGATCTTGTTGGTTGGGTCTAGGAACCAGTAAAGGACACAGGCCTTAACAGAAGCACCTAAGGGGCAAGGGAGATGGGTCTTCATACACCAGTCCCTCAGTCACAGGTTGAGGGTCACTTGGGCCTTCTGGCCTGCTGTGAGGGTGGGCAGGTGGGGGCGCTCTAGTGGCCAAAGAGAGCCCCCAGGCGGAGATACAGGCGCTATAGTTGGCTGTTGGACAAGGATGCACTGAAATGGGGAGGGCGGGCGGCAGATGAACCCTCCCCATTCCCCTCCTGCCTATGTAGGTGGAGCATTATGTCTGGAGATTGGGATGTTCACAGAGGCTCTACACCTGTCCCCTATCAATTAGCTTTTGCTACATAACAGACCTCCCCCTAACTCAGTGGCTTAAAGTAGCAATCATTTATTCAACTCACAACTGGGTGGGTGGGCAATTTGGGCTGGGCTTAGTGGGGTCATCCTGGTCTCAGCCGTGCTCAGTTGTGTCTCTGTGGCCAGCTGGAGAGTGGGTTGGGGGCTGGCCGGTCCAAGACAGTGTCTCATCCCATGGCAGGCTAGCTGCGGCTTGCTCTCACGGCTGTGGCATCACTCCAAGAGAATGAGCATAGGCAGGCCAGGGCTCTGGAAGCCCAGGCTTGGAACAGACGCAGCATCACTTCCACCGCATTCTGTGGGCCAGAGCAAGTCATCAGGCTTGCCCTGATTCAAGGGATTGGAAAAAAGACTGCCTCTCAGTGGGAGGAGCCGCAAAGTCACATTGAGGAGGACAGGAACATTTGTAGCCGTTTTTACAAATGATCTATCACATGTCCCATGCCTGTAGGCATCTTGTGGTCTGGTGGACAATCAAAACCAGTGTTTGTTCTACTCTTTTAGACATAGTAGGAGTCAGAAGCTGTCTGGATCAAGTGTGGGAACATCTCTGTCCTATAACATCTCCTCCACTGATGCTTTCTGTTAAGCGGTGTCCTTTCTTTGGTTATCTTTGAGAAAGCAATGATTTCTGAGGGATAGCACATTAAGCCTCTGTTTACAGAGGCAGTGGTGCTATGTGGGTGGGGAAAGCAGCTGAGTGGCGGTAGAGAACGTAAACCACGTTTGCTTCTCTTTTGGCCAGGGTCTGAAGCTTTCCCCATGTTCAGGCCACACCTACCTTCCTAGTCCTACTGGGTGGCAGCAGAGCCCACCCCTTTAGAAGATGGAATTGCTGTGTCTTCCCTCTCCTGGGTTCCCTTTGCAGCCCGGCTATGGGCTAATGACCCGGGCTTTGCCCATCCAACCTGCTTGCCTCTGTGTTCAGCATAGGAGCTGGAGATGCGAAGAAGTGGGGGTCAGTAAAGTCTGCCTGGAAATGGTGGGAGTTTCGGGAGCGGCTCTGGGGCTGGGAGTTGGGTCTGGTGCCTGTGGCAGCAGTGTCCTCAGTAGACAAGTCCTGGGGTGTGTGGGTGTGTGTTAGGGGGACAGATTCTGGCTGTTGAGTCTCCAACTTGGTTCTTTAGCTCTTCCCCATATTATGTGAAGTATGAAGTATCCTTTTAGTGAATTTCTGTTTTGCTGGAATCAGCCAGAACCTATTTCTGTTGCTTGCAGATAAGAAACTAACTTATATGGTGGGGGTGGGAAGGGAGGAATACAGAAGGAGCTGGGGGGGGCGCGGTGACGGAAAGAAGAAATGGGTTCTATGTCACAATTTTGCCTGATGAGGCCCTGTTGGGAACTGAAAAAGAAAACCAGCTAACTGTTTTTAAAAACATATGATAGTTTATTAGTTTAAAAAAAAATTTGGAAGATAAAAGATTTGCCCCTTTAAGAAGCCCCCTGAGGGGTGGGTGCCTGGGTGGCTCAGTTGGTTAAGCATCTGCCTTTGGCTTAGGTCATGATCCCGGGTCTTCGGATCAAACCCTGCATTGGGCTCCTTGCTCGACAGGGAGCCTGCTTCTCACTCTCCCTCTGCTGCTCCCTCTGCTTGTGCTCGCTTACTCTCTCTCTCTCAAATAAATAAAATCTTAAAAAAATATATGTATTTTTTAAGGCCTGGTACTTGCTTGGCTAATAAGCAAAATGTTTTCCTTAATAGAAGATGCTTTTATAGAAAAGACATAGGTGAGTAGATCACTTAGGATGTTACTGCTTCTTTTGGCTTACCAGCCCTTAAGGAAAGTTTACTTTTTTTTTTTTTTTAAAGATTTTATTTATTTATTTAACAGACAGAGAGAGATCACAAGTAGGCAGAGAGGAAGGCAGAGAGAGAGGAGGAAGCAGGCTCCCGGCTGAGCAGAGAGCCTGATTCGGGGCTCAATCTCAGGACCCTGAGACCATGACCTGAGCCGAAGGCAGAGGCTTAACCCACTGAGCCACCCAGGCGCCCCAGGAAAGTTTAATTCTGAGCTTGGGGAAATTTGGCAGCGATTTCAAATGTAGGTGACATCACCAGGCAGTATGAATTCCCCTCCCTAAGTAAAATGCAGAAGAAATACAGTTCCAAAAGGCAAGTCAAAGAGCATCCAAACACTGCACAACATGGCTCTGCTGTTTATCTTTTTTTTTTTTAATTTATTTTATTTATTTGTCAGAGAGAGAGGGAGAGAGAGAGCGAGCACAGGCAGACAGAGGCAGAGGGAGAAGCAGGCTCCCCACCGAGCAAGGAGCCCGATGTGGGACTCGATCCCAGGACGCTGGGATCATGACCTGAGCGGAAGGCAGCCGCTTAACCAACTGAGCCACCCAGGCATCCCTCTGCTGTTTATCTTGAGTGGATGATAGTTCTTGTCCAGACATGGTGGGGTGGGGGTGCAGAGGACAGGTGCCTAACAGGAGTATTTCTTGGGCTGCCTGGGGTCATACCGTCACCTTTGGGTGCCCACCTCCCCGCCATCGCACAGCTAAAGTGCCTCCCGCAGGCCTCTGGCTGCTGCTCCTCCACCACAGTGCTGTTCCTAAATTTACCTGAGCTGCCATGTAGAATCTCGTTGTGTTCCTGCAGCACCGTCTGGCTCAGAAGAGAGCACATTAAGGTGTTATCCCAAGAGCTGGGTCCACAGAACTGAGTGGACAGGGAGGAGAGAGACCACAGGCCAACTCACCTTGAGAGGGAGACAATCCAGACTGGAGAGCTAGACTTCTGTGTTAAGAAAGGCTGAGAGGCTCTGGCCCATCCCTGTTCACTGGTGGTGGGGGTCTGCTGAAGGGTGTGGAACATCTTCGATATTAAGACATCTGATCTAGGGCACCTGGGTGGCTCAGAGGGTTAAGCCTCTGCCTTCGGCTTAGGTAGTGATCTCAGGGTCCTGGGATCAAGCCCCACATAGGGCTCTCTGCTCAGCAGGGAGCCTGCTTCCCCCCACCTCTCTGCCTGCCTCTCTGCCTACTTGTGATCTCTCTCTTTGTGTCAAATAAATAAATAAATAAAATCTTAAAAAAGAAAAAAAAAAGACATCTGATCTGCAGTATGGAAGTGGAAGCCCCTCCTTCTGCCCCAGGAAGCAGGAGTGTTCTGACAATATCTCCACACGGGACCAGCTGGGGGTGGCTGGATGTGACCTGAGCATGCGCAGTTCAAATACTCATGGGTCAGGAGAGTCTGTGAGTGGTTCTCACCTGCAGTTCTCACTGTGCCTCCTGCAAGCTGAAGAAGACCTTCTTCTTGGCCCTTGGTGCCACTGATTGGGGATACTCAGTCAACCAGCCCATACATAGCCTTTGCGGACAGTTATGGAGAAACTCTCCGCCTTGACAGGCTCTCCTTCCACCTGTTCTTCACCTCAGCCCAAGTTTTACGGAGACTGTAAAACAGGTTTCTAGGGATCAAATGGTTTGCCCAAGTTTACGAAGGTAGTAAGGAGTGGAAATCAAGTCATTTAATTCCAAATACAATGCCCTTAATACCGCTCTATTAATCTTGAATTTGCTCAAATACCACACTGAAGAGAGAGGCTTTAGAGTAGAGCTTAGTTAGTAGTCTTCCTTCGGATGTAACACACTTTAGGAATGTTCCAGTCACCTTTTTATGGCATTACCTCTATGAGGATTAATTTTATGTGTCAGCTTGACTGGGCTAAGAGATGCTCACACAGCTGGGAAAACATGATTTCTGAGTGTGTCTGTGTGGGTGTTTCTCGAAGAGATTCGTATTTGAATTGGTAGACCCAGGAGAGTGCCCTCAGCAGAGCTGGTCCCCATCATGATATTCAGTGAGGACCTGAACAGAACAAAAGGTGGAGGAAGGGAGAATTTGCTCTTTGAGTTGGACTGGCCATCTTCTCTTGCCCTTAGATGTCGGTGCTCCTGCTCTCAGGCCTTCAGACTAGCGCTGGGATTTACACTGTTGGCTCCCCAGTCCTCAGGCCTTTGGAGTCCGACTGGGACCAGAACTTACGCTATAGGCTCCCCTGGTTCAGACCTTCGGGTTTGGACTAGAACTATACCACTGACTTTCCTGGCCTTATGCTTGCAGGTGACAGATGGTGGGACTTCTCAGACTCCATAATCCTGTGAGCCAATCCCTGATAATAAATCCCTTTCTATGTGTCTTCATGTATCCTATTGATTCTGTTTCTCTGGAGACCCTCATACAAACCTCAGTTCCCCTTCCCCATATGCTCTGCAAACGCACTCTTCTCATTGCCTCCCGCCCACACTGCCTTTCCTTCTCCTGATGGGTACAGCTAGTGTCTCAGTACCTTCCCTCATCCCATTGCTGGCTCTAGGTAGTTGGTACACAGTGGGGTGTCAAAGACCTCGGTAGACCATGGGTCAATAGGCCTGTCTTCCACTGATGTCAACTTTCCTGGAAAAGTGTTGGGGGGAGAATAACACTACCACATGTATCTACCTAGGCAGGAGGAAGTATACTTTGAAGACTAGTGTTTTTTATCATTCAAATTAATGCAAAGAAATTCTTGCTTGCAGCAACTGTTTCCAGAGATAGCCCTGGACCTCCTAGAGACAGCTCAGTCTCTTCAGCAGGCCATGGGTGTTATTTGCTGAAATACCACCCTCATTATCTGAAAGGCTTGTTGGGTGTCTACCATATGCCCCAGGACGATGTACTGAGTTCTTGTATTTCTCATGTGTTGTTGGATGACTCTTTCAGTCCAATTTGAAGCTTTTGTAGTAGTAAGAGCGAGTACCTACTAAGTGCAAGAGTAGGGCTGGGATGAGGGAGAGGTGAGCAAGGCACCTACGACATAAAACTTAAGGGCGCACCTGGTGCCAACCTTGCGTTAGCATAACCCGGGAGAGAGAGAGAGCGAGAGCGCCTTGTTGAATTTTGCACCGTACACTCCTCCCCTGGTTCTTCAAATCTGTTTTCTCATATGCTTTGTCACAACAGCCTCATTTAATGGGTGGGGAAAATCCAAAGCCCACAGTGGTTAAGAAACTTGCCCGGGATCCCACAGCTGGTCCTAGCAAACTGTTGCCTGACTCTGACATCACCTCCTTTACTCTTCCCACAGCCCTGAGACGTAATGGGCACGGATAGTATTGGTTCAAAAGGACCGACTGCTACATTTCCAGGAATTCTATGAGTCAGCTGTTAAACACAAGCCATTATTAAATAACAAACGAGACAACCGTAAGTAATGAAATAAATTCTATCAGAAGCGAGTGTACAAAGTAACCCCAACCCATCACTTTCTAGTTCTGGTTCCCGAGGATCAGGAGGGACTCCTGCCTCTGTGAAGACGACGGAGTGAGGGGCCCTCCGGAGACTGGAAGGGGGGCAGGGGGAATGAGACCCTCGGATTCAAGTCTCAGCTTCATTCCAGCTCTCGGTGTCCATTTTCTCATCCACAGTTCGGAAGCAATGGACAGATGTCACATTGCCGCCGGTGGCGATGTCTGTGGTGTCTGTCACATGCTGTTGAACACAACTCTTAAATGCTTTCTGACCACTAGGTATGTGCCAAGCATTGTTCTAAGGCCCTTGCTTATATTTTCTTATTAGTGTTCCAGCAACCCACTGAGATAAGGATTGTTTTTCTCCCGTTTTTAGATGGGGAAATAGCCTCGGCACAATGGAGTACCTTTCCCAAGGTCACACAGCTGGTACGTGGCAAAGGCAGGAGTCCCTCTTGGACAATCCCTGGGACCCAGGAGATGCTCAGTGACCTTCACTGATCAGCTCCCGCAGCCCCCCCATCCAGGAGATGTCTTGGGCCCCAGGGTCATTTTCCCTGGGAGCTTCCAGGTCAAGTGTCAGAAGGCATAAAGAAAGGCCCATCAACTTTTCAGATGGTGGGTCTCAAAGCTGGCCCAACCCCTGAGCAGGCAGGGGGCAGAATCCAGCCCTCTGCACCCAAACCCTCCTGTCCTCCCTGTCCAAGGGCACCTCCAAGGCAGCTGCAGCTGCTGCTTTGGAGCAAAAAAATCCCTTCTTTGTAGGGCGGGAAGAGGCCAGCTCCTCCCTGAGCCAGCCGGATGCTACTTCTTCCGGTCATTCTCCAGGGCGGATCCATTGTAGGAATCAGCCAGGCTGGCCACAAGGAAGAAAAACACCCGCTTCCCATACTCCCAGCACCAGTGGTGGAAAGCTCCAGGCTTGAGCTCCCTGAGACCTCTCCCTGAGTCCTGGGAGAAATCATCAGCCCCATTGGGGTGACATGCCTCCATAGCCCACAGGCCCGGAGGGGCTGACAACAGAGGCTGAGGAGGCCGTGGGCCTTAGTGAAGGAGCGTGGCTCTGCATACCAGGCAAGCCTGGGTTTGAATCTCGCCTCTGCCTCTTACAAGCTGGGTGTCCCTGACTAACTTCTCTGAACTTCAGTTTTTCCTTCCACAAAATGGGATAATACCCAATTTAGGGCGTCTTACAGAGTTATGGTTTAAAAGTCAAAGAAATGTGTACCGAGTACCTGAGACATGAATGGTAGAAGGAATGGAATAAATGGTAAGTGAGGGAATCCTCACAGCAGTTGTATGCCAGGCGCTGCGCTAGGCAAGGAAGGTCCACACAGGGGTAGACACTAGCGCAGGACAGACAGAGAAACCGGGAAAGAAGGTGCTGGGGTGGTGGAGTGGGGGAAGGGCAGGGAACACAGGGTGGGGCCTAACTTGCCCTGTCCAGGAGCTCCCTGAGTTATTGCTGGGGCCTACTATGTGCCTGGGGGTATCATGGGGAATCCCGCTATGGGTACAACCCAGCCCTTCCCTCTCAGACACAATACTGACATGCACAAAAAATTCAAGGACAGTACAGGCGATAAAAGTCTTAGAGACTGGCGCTCTCAGCTGGCTCAGTCGGAGGAGTGTGCAACTCTTGGTCTTGGAGTCGTGAGTTCGAGCCCCACGTTGGGTGTGGAGATTACTTATGAAAATTAAATAAATGAGAAAAGCCTGAGAGACCAAGGTGCGAGGAATCATAGAGTGAGAAATGCGGTGCACCTGAGAGGGATGAAGGACCCTTGTTCAAACTTGCAGAAGAGACCTGCAGGTGAGGGGAAGCCTGAGTTCTTCCCTATCTTGTTTAACAAGGTGCAGGACAGAGGAGGTCCCTGGCCAGAGCTTGCTTTCCTCTGCTCCAGCAGTCTTCCCCCAGCGCCCCCTCTCTGCCTCCACTGCTTGGGCTCAGGGCTGAAACACCACAGTACCTGTCTCTATGGGACCTTGAAGCCAAGGCTCAAGCTGGGAGCCTGACTCGAGAGCCTGTCCCCACTCACATCCTGCAGGAATGTTGGTGCCACGCAGGTAGAGGGAGTGTGGAGCTCAGGAAACAAAGCCACTTGCAAGTCCCTTGTGGGCTGGGCAGATTGGGATCAGAGCTGGCCCCTTGTTCCGGATCTGTTTCTCCCTCTTTGGCTCCCTCTTGTACGACTTGGTCTTGGCTGAATCCGGTGGACCTTCCTGGGTTGAAAAGACAGTTCCAGAAAGAGTATGGAGGTCACTCGAGGGAGGCAAGTTGGAAGATGAGGCCCTCCCCAAACTTCCCTGCCCAACCCCTGCAAAGCCCCAGCGGGCATGGCCTCCTGCCTTCCCTGGAGGCCTGAGTGTGCTCCTGCAGCTCCCTGCCCTCCTTTTGTCGGAGGTGAGTTTTCTCTTACAGCACACTGTCTTTGCAACAGCATGCTGGTGTCTGGGGACACAGCCTCCTAGTACGTGCGTGCCCTTATGTTTTACCAAGAGGCTGCCTTTCTCCCCACCCAGTAACAGTGAACCCTTAATAAGCACTAAAGGAGACAGCGTGGTGATAGCCCACTCCGTGCTCCATGCCCACATGACATTAAAAAGGGATCTGTTTTTAAAATTAGGAGAGCGGATGAAATGCCCAGTCCACTTAATCGTGTGGGGCGCGGGGCTGCCCGGTGTCTGTGCTAGCCGAGCTCGCACCTGTGTCGGCGGCAGCACTGTCCCGAGACGCCTGCCAGGGTGTGTGTGTTTCCCCCAAGTGCATTTTCGTGTTCCAGATCACATTACTCTCAGAGAAGGTGACTCTTTTTGGAAGAAATAGGCTGTCCTCTCTGCTCCTTATGTGGGTGATGGGAAGGGAGGCCGTAAGGATCGGTGATTACAAGAGTGGGCTCCGGGGGCGCCTGGATGGCTCTGTCAGTTCAGAGTCTGCCTTTGGCTCAGGTCATGATCCTGGGGTCCTGGATAGGGTTAGGGAATCCAGCCCCTGCCTGGGGCGGGGGCGGGGGTGGGGGGGTGGGGGAAGTCTGCCTCTCCCTCTTCCCCACTTCCTGCTCCTGCTTTCTTTTGCTATTTCACTCTCTCTCAGATAAATAAAATCTTTCAAAAACAAAACAAACAAAAACCACAAGTGGGCTCAGAAGCTGGAAAGCCAGGGGTTCGGTCCTGACTTTGGTCTCTTGCTCCTTGTGTAACCTTAGGGAAGGCGCTTGATCTCTTGGAGCCTCAGTATCCTCATCAGTGCAGAGCCCAAGAGTGAATGCCCTCACAGAGAGCTCAGGTGCATTAGATGGGGTCCTGTGGGAGCGACAGGGCAGGAGGTCCATGTCGGGGCTTTGGGGCCACTTCTTGGTGTGTGATTCCGGGAAGAGCACCAGCCTCCTGAGGTTTGCTCACGTCTGCAGTGGGGGCTACGTGTCTGACCCGTTTTGCACAGTTGCCGTGAGTTAGGGGAGGGTCAGATGAGGTCTCTACACCATGAGCAGCATGCGGTAAGTGCTCAGTAAACAATGGCCTGTGACAGGCTGGCGTGAAGGGCTGAGAAAGGACAGGAAGATGACATCCTTTCCTAGTTGGCTCTTTCTGTGTTTCTCTTCGGAAGCCCGGTCCTGGGCCTTGGGGCATTGAGCAGCCAGCCCCTGCCCGGCACCCTCCCTGCTCCTTTGCTTTCCGTGGCTCTGGGTAGGTCCACGCCCCCCCGTCACGACAAGAACCATGCTCATTTGCAGCGTCCTTACTATGGAGGCTTAAATTCAATGGCTCTGGGACTGTGGGGCTGCCATCTCCTCCTACGACTGGGGCATGTTTTCATTCCTAACCATCCTCTCTAACCCAGAACACTTAGGATTCTCTTGTCTCCAGCAGAACCCCAAACACCTCCCACCCTCTCGTTGGGATAGCGGTTAATTAAATGTCTGTCAGTCACAGAAACCGGAGGCAGATATCAGATGACTGTTCCCTCAGCCTTTTCCCGAAAGGCCCACGTGGGCTGGTTTTCTCGGCTCAGCAACATCGGCGGCTCCTTGACCGCCAGTCTTCTCGGCCACTAAGGGCGACGGCCCTGGGGCTGGTGAGCAGCTGTTGTCCATCTCCTGGAGCCAAGCGGGGAGCTTAGCCTGCAGTAGACAGCCATATCTGGTAGGGGCCGAAAGGAAAACAGCCTGCTGGTTGTTGGGCTGCCGTGAAAACTTTAGCCCCGGAGGTTTCTCACAAACAGGATAGAGTTTCATCTCTCTGGAATGTGTTAGGGCAGCAAGGCCTACCCCTCCTCTCTGCCCAGATGAAATCCATCTTCCATGAAGGACTGGGCCCCACGTCTGAGCAGCACAGAACTACACAGATCTTCACGAATAGAGCATAGAGCTCCACTCATGGCCGCCAAGGCCTTGAATGACTATCTTTCTCCAGGTGATGTGTTTATTTCTTTAACTCCCTTGAAGGTGAGGATTCCATCCCACGTGATCGCCACACATCACTTAGCATGGCGCTGGAGACTTCTAAGCATCCACTGAGGCCCCGTGTAGGTAGGTGACTGCCCCTGAGAGGGGAGCAGAGCTTAAGAGGACCGGTAGGTTTGGGGGAAGCCAATGAAGGGCTGGAGTTTGGGGAGTTGCCTGAGGAAAGTGGGCTCCACAGGGCAGGGCCGTGGACCTCAGTGCTGGGGACAGCCAGAGAAGGTAGTAACCTGGGGAGAAGGGGCTGGGGCCTAAAGACAAGGAAGACCATTGATGGCCTTCAGAGTTTTGTTGAGAACCATCCCTGGAATTCCCCCACATGGCACCTCTCTTTGTGTCAGCATGGGGTTCAGACCTGACTGCTGACCTCCAGCTGACCTCCAGCTGGACAGGAAGGTGTGCAGGAGAAGTGTGAATGAGATGTGGTTTCAGGAGAAATGGGGACTTGGGTGGGCAGAACCGAAGGATGAGCCTCCAGGCCAGGAGTGATACAGGGAGGCAAGGACTCAGAATTGCCCAGACCGCAGGGCTCCCTGCAAGCCTGGGGATGTGGCCACACCCTGTGTCCTTAGGGAGGGATAGAGCCCTGGGGTTGACCAACCTGGGCTGACTCTGGGGTAAGAGGGAGAATGACCAACAATGGTGGCCATGGCAATGTTTCACACATGTGTGGTTTTACAGTTTACAGAGGGCTTTCGTACCTGTTAGCTCAGGAACAGGGAGAGGGTGGAGACGTTTAGTTGCCTCTACTACATCTGCTTCCTGGAGGGCCTTAACCCTGACCCTCCCATTTCCCCTCCCTCTTTCCGGGACTGAGCACTTGTGCTGGGCTGTGCGGCCTTGCGCAGATCTAGAGCGGGGTGACAGCAGACACAGGCTCTGGAAGCGTGCTCCTCAGAGCAGCTCTGCCTCCTCTCCCTTAATCCTGCCCCCCTCCCTCCCAGAGGCGTGGTCCTACACCCGGCTTACCTGGGTTCCCAGGAAGGCCAGGGAGGCGGAACTCCTCTTTCTGTGTCTCCCAGAAGGGAGGAACTCTGGGCTAGGAGGAGAGCTGAGCTTCTGGTACCTATTGGCATCACAATAATCTGTTTCTTTCCTCACCTGTTCTACCTGCTGGCAACACCCCCAGCTTTTCCATCTTGCTCTGCCAAGGGCACTGTGGGTCCACCAGCCCCGAAGGTCAGAACCTGTTTCCCACAGAGTCAGATCGCCACCTCCTTCCTGACAAATGGCACACGGGGCAACATCAGTCCTGGCCTTGGTAGATTGCCCTGATGTTCCTCCACCAGCCCATGAGAAACTCCAACTTGGGGATTCTAGCTGCAGAAACTGCACCCAGCCTCTGCAGCCCACCCTGGGCTGGCCGGGGATGTGACAGAGGCAGAGGAAAAGTATGTGGAAGCCCAGAAGACCATGTTTTTTATAAGAAATAGGGGCATGTATCAAAGATCAAGAGCGGTGGGCCACAGGGGAGAACTGCCTCTCGTGGAGAGATGGGACAAAGGGGCCAATAGGAGACACCGTGGACTTCAAGTGTAGAGTGAGGAAGGGGAAAGTCAGCTGGGCCCAGGTGTGCGGATCTGGTCTGGCTACCTGGAAAGCACAAATAAGTTTGACGTATGTGATTCTGAACTGATGAGACCGGCAGATCAGGACACGGACGTAGCTTTTGTATGTTGGGTGGCCTCACCTAGAATTTTCAGGCTAGGACATAAAAGTGTGAGTTAGATGGTCCCACCTATTTGAAACAATGTCCTGTTACAATCCAGACCCACAAGACATTGTCGCTTAGGAGTCACAGAAAGAAGTATGGGGTACTGCGAGAGTAACAGTCCAGCATCATGAGGAGTCTGTCTTTAATTAATTAATTAAGGGAGCATGAGGGGGAGGAAGGGTGGAGGGGGAGGGAGACAGAGAATCTTTAGCAGCTTCCATGCTCAGGACAGAGCCTGACACGGAGCCTAATGTGGGGCTTGATGTGGGGCGGGGCAGCTCGATTTCATGACCTTGAAATCATGACCTGAGTCAAGATCAAGAGTCGGACGTTTAACTGACCGAGCCCCGCGGGCGCCCCATGTGAAATGAGAAGTGTTATGGGGAGGGCTGCACGGTACAGGAAGAGTGGTAGAAGGTACTGCAGTCTGGAGAATTTGATGTCATCCCCTGGCATCAGGTGACCGTTTGCCTGGAGCGTCATTGGGGAACTAGAAGAAAAACATAGAGTCAGCTTGGCTGGGGCACGTCCAGGGCGCAGAAACGAAGTCAGGGTAGGTGTGGTTATGCTGTGGTAATAACCACAAAATCTTGGTGGCTCACGATAACAAAGGTTATTTTTCATTTATACCACGTGTCTGTTGTATGTTGGCTGTAGGTCTGCTCAGTGGTTTTCGCTCCTGGGCTGATGGACAAATGCTGGGACTTTTTGATCTGGGACTCTGACGGCGTCATAGCAGAGGGAAAAGAGGCGCCGTGACTCACTCACTGATCCTCAGCACTTCTGTTTGGAAGTGACACCTGTCACTTCTGCTCACATTTCATTGGCCAATGCGAGTCCTCTGGCCGAGCCTAAACTCTCCTGGGAGAGCAAAGGATAATTCTCCCCTGATGACCAAAAATAAAGTTTACCACAGAAAAGGTCCTACAAGTCAGTTTCTGCTTTAAGCCATTATGTAGCCACGAAGCTGGTTTCTCAAGCTATTGCTTTCCCCCCGGGAAGGGGGGGAGAGGCTTTTCAGGACCATGTTTGAGGCATAAATATTTCTCTCGTCTCCATAAAATGAAGTGCCACAAAATTGTAGTTTTGAAACATCCTGTTGTCTGGTTGGGGGTGTTTAGGACTGTGGTTTATTTTTGTCCAGGGAGCAGGTCCATCCCCAAACACCCTGACCTGGCCAGGTTTTGGCTCTCACTGTGCTGTTGTAAATCCCAGGGGCTCCCCTCCATCGGGATCTGCCTTGCTTTTGGGGTGTGTACCTACTCTCCCTGTTTGATTTGCTCCAGGGACCCCCGGACTGCCAAGGGGCAAGGGAAGGGCACGAGCCTGGCTGGGGAGGAGGACCTCACCCCTCTCCTCACAGTTCAGTTGGTCTGAGAAGTATAGAAATCTGTTTTCTTTCTTTTTTTTTTTTTTTTTTAAGATTTTATTTATTTGACAGACAGAGATCACAAGTAGGCAGAGAGGCAGGCAGAGAGAGAGGAAGGGAAGCAGGCTCCCCGCTGAGCAGAGAGCCTGACGTGGGGCTCGATCCCAGGACCCTGGGATCATGACCTGAGCTGAAGGCAGAGGCTTTAACCCATTGAGCCACCCAGGTGCCCCTAGAAATCTGTTTTCTTTGGGATGTGGCTCAGATATTTTCATTTCATGGAACCTGATGCCTTCGAATCCCAGATTTTTTTTTCTTCTTTCCAGGCTGGAGTGCCTCTGGTATGAGGTGACAGTCTGGAGAGTATTAGCAGCCACCCCTTCTTTCTGGGTCAGGATCAGGCTTATGTAATTAGAAGTCTGAAGAGGAGATGAGGAGACAGACTCACCCCGGCCAACAACCTTCCCCCGCAGCCTTCTGGCTGGTTGTCACAGAATTCTAGAGCAGGAAGCGACCTTGTACCTAACGACCTCTGCCTCCTCCCAACTGGACATTTGAACATCATGAGGACCAAAATGCGACCCACTTGTCCTAGGTGTCAAAGGCGGGGCTTCACATGACCCCATGGGCACCCCGTATCCTATCCTTCAACTAACGTCCAGATTGCTTCCCTCCACCCCACCCCCATCTCCTCCAACAAGATAAGCTCATCTGTGACCCCATCCTGAGGGGGTCTGGGGGAAGGAAGGAGGGAGGAGGGATCCTCCCCAGTGCTGACCATCAGGGACTCGGCCTTGACTTGGGTTGTTATGATAGGACTTGCCTTTTTTCTCCAGCTGGTGGGAGTACTGACCCCAGGGAGCTCAGGTCCTGGGGGAGGGAGAAGCTGGCCAGGGGGAAAAGATAAGAGAGAGAAGGGGAGGAGTATGGCTAGCTCCCACCTCCTGGTTGCTGTTCCAGCCAAGTGGCTGAGCTGGAGAAAGAAAACTGATAACAGATAAGGATGCTTGCTTTCCTGTGGCCTTGTTTACCTAAGCTTGAGTTCTTGCTGGTCCCTGGGGGTGGGGTGAAGGAGCTTTGTGGGTAGAAGGCAGTGTGGGGTTCCTGGACTGAAACTTGCTTTCAGCCACCTGAGGTCTGAATGGCTCAAGGGTCTTCTCTTACCTCCCAGCCCCACCCCGACTTCCTGTGGGAAGCCAGCTAGACAATGGCTTGAGTTGAAATACGAGGCTTTCCACACTTGGAGTAGGGCCTTTCACCCCAAAAGCAGTGGGCTTGGTGACTCTGCCTCTCACCTGGCCTCCTGGGTATCTGGGCACCTGGGTAAAGATCTCCAGCCCCAACAAGCCTTATGGTAACCTCCTTGAGCTAATCTAAATATTCTCTGCTTTGCTTTTTCTACACGGCATTCCTCAGCCTTCCTGAAAGAAATGGAGTCTAAACTATTATCTGAGGAGTTGAAAACCATCAAAGGGCAGTCACTATGTGCTGGGAAATAGGCACAGAGTAATGAAAAAAAACAAAAAACAAAACAGACCCAGTCCATGCCCACATGGAGATTCAAAGCACTTAAATGATTCTGTGAAACATGGGCCAAGGCAGGACGTGCTGTGGAAGCACCTAGAAGACACCTCACCTTCCTGATGGTTGGGAAAGACTTTCTGAAGGATGAGCAGGATTGTCTCGACAACTGAGAGAGAGAGACAGAGAAAGAGCATCCCAGGCAGATGGAAGCACTGGGGAGGAGAAAGAAAGTGGGGTATGCGGGGGTTGGGGGGAAGAAAGTCGTGGTGTTTCGTGAGACCCAGAGTGGGAAGGAAGCAGTAGTGAGAGATGAGGCTGCAGAGGCAGGCAAGGGTGAGTAATGGCAGGCAGAGAGAAGGAAGAAGGGGGACCTAGGGGAGGAGAAGAATGGGAGCAATGGCAGACTGGTTGGGGTGGGAGATGGAAAGACTCTAGGAGACTTTACAGAGAAATGATAACCACAGTCATTTCTGAGATACTCTTAGCTGGTAACTCTTGGGGCAGAGCCCCTGCCAGGCTCAGCTGGTGGCCTTCCATTGTCAATGCTCCCCAAACACTTGTGGGTTTGGGGCTGCCTCCCGTGGATTCCTCTTGGCCTCAGCCTCACGTGGGGTAGGCATCTTTCTGGTCCCTCAGCCCAGCCCTGGGTGGTGTGACATGACACCAGACTGGTGATACTGTCCTGAGTGGTCAGCATCCCTGAAGCAGCTCACCCAGGTAGGAACCGATTCCTTTGAAGCTGTCTGCATCCGCCTACCATCCCCATCTTGCCCTCATAGGGCAGCAGTTAGAAGGATCCAGAATACCTTTCTAATTGAGCTGAAATACGAGGCTTGAGTCAGCAACTCATTCATTTGCCCCCTACTCACCCCTTCCTTCCTTGCCTTCCCTTCGATGGTTATTGAGGGCTTATCGACTCTCTGGAACTAGCACACACTAGGTACCTTCATCGGCTCGAGCTCTATTTTTCATCCAGGAAGTCCCAGAGCAGGTAACGCTAAGTTTAGTGGGTCAGAGTACAGGCTCCAACATCACATCATGGGGGTTCAAATTTTCTAACCACCTCAGTGACCTGGAGGAAATCTCTTTTACACCTCAGTTTCCTGATCTGTAAAACAGGTAACAATAGGACCTATTGTGTAGGCTTTTGGTGGATTAAAGGAGAGATTCCTGTATAAGGTTTTGTGTACAGTAAGTCACTGAATATTAGTTACTACTGTTTATATGCGTCAGCTGCTTACTTTGGAACAGGAAATTGTTAGGAGGGAATCTTGTTGGAGTTTTACTGAGACGGTAACACAACAAAGTTAAAGCTATCTGTGCTAACAGCAACTATTTTTGTATTCACTTCCAGTGTTTCTTATGATGATCATGATAATAAAAATCCAGAAGCGCATAGAACTTTAGGCTTTCTTTTCATCTACTCCAGCAAACCTGCTATATATAGATTCAGGAAATGACCGTGGTGTATGCAGTCCTCGCCCATATCCATGCCGAGATGTGAGAATGCTGGATTTACATTCCATCCCATCCCTTCCATCTTGTGTGATTGTGGGTAACATCTTGGAACCCGTTTCTCCTCATCTGTTTGACGGAGATGATAATATCCTTTCTGGGTTATGGGAAGTAGCACTAATACGGGCAAATGCCCAACACATAACAGAGAATTAGTAAATGCTAATTCCTGCTCCTCCCGGATGTAGTGTGGGGTTTGGAAAAATGGGAGGTACCAAGGGTTTTTTGTCCCCAGGCTGGCCCAAGCCCCCTCCAGCCTACCTGAGAGGACCAGAAACTCTGCTTTAAAGAAGTAGAGGGGGTCAGCCACCCTCTTGTTCTCTTTCTGACGTCAGTGCAGGAAAGGGTCAGGGCCATGTCAGCTCCCCCAGCTGGCCCAGTGGAAGGGACCTGGGAGTGGGAGAAAGCAAGGAGGAAACACTGTCCTGGGAGCCCTCTTGGGGGCTCTGTCCTCTGTGGTCAGTGTGGCCTGACAGCAGCTGGGGAGAAGTACTGTGGCACGGGCTGGTGCATGAGCTGAGGATTGCGGTGTTCCCGAAGAGCCGATGGAACAAACCAGGCACAATGAGAGAGAAGCTTCGATGACTGGGGTTTTGTGGCTCATTAAATCAGGCTGATGGGAGCAACCTGGCTGAGTTGCCTAAATCCCCCTCCCCTTCCCCCACAAAGGGACTTTCTCAGACAATAGGAGAATATTATGCTAATAATGAATGATTTTATGGGGTGCCAGGGTGGCTCAGTTGGTTAAGTGTCTGACTTTTGATTTTGGTTTTAGTCACGATCTCAGAGTTGTGAGATCGAGCCCCTGTTGGGCTCTGTTTCCGTGATGCATGTGGAGCCTGCTTAAGATTCTCTCTCTCCCTCTGCCCTTGCTCTCCTCTTAAAAAAAAAAAAAAAAAGAATAATTTTTTGTTTGTACAACATTTTAGAAATCACAGCATTCTTTTATATCTGTTTTCTAATTTCTTTTAAAGATTTTATTTATTTATTTAAGAGAGCGAGAGAGAGAGAGAGAGACTGAGAGAGAGCATGAGAGGGGAGAAGGTCAGAGGGAGAAGCAGACTCCGGGATCGTGACCTGAACCGAAGGCTGTTGCTTAACCAACTGAGCCACCTAGGCACCCTGTTTTCTAATTTCAATCTCACAAAGAGGCAGAAAGGAAGGTAATATTCCTATTTGACAGGTGAGAAAACTGAGGCTCAAGGGGGCTAAGCCGCCTGACCAAGAGCACACAGTTCCTGAGCTGGGATGGTAAGTCAGACCTTCTAGTGCCAACGTACCCACAACTGAACAATGAGCAGGAGTTCTACAGGTAACTAGTGATTGGCCACTCAAGTGATGCAGAACTTTCTTCATTAAAATTTTTAAAAGATGAAAGTACTATCTGGCTCTTAGTCCTTTTCAGATTCATTGCCTTCTTCTGGGCTTGGGAACTGTGTGCCCATGGGAAACGCTCTCCGGGGACAGAGAGACACACAGCACTGCACAGCTGGAGGGATTTGTGGCAGCTCTCCCTGCAGAGGGATTTTCAGAGCTGCTTGTTAATAGGTGACTAATTGAGGTTACAAAATCATGCTGTCTGGACATCAGCTGTCACCAACAGGATTAGAGGAGCCTCTCATCCATTTAGTCTGTCTCTAAGAGATGACACAAACAGTGTGAATGTGGGACCTTGGGAAGCCCCATTTTCCTCTCTGGGCCTCAGTGTCCCCATCTGTAAATGGCTAGACCTTGTTCTCCACTCACCCCTCCCCCCACTGCCATCCTAATTACCTTAATTTGATTTTCTGTGTGCAGGTTGGTGGAACAAACATTTCTTGAATTCCTGGAAACCAGTCTGGCTCTGCTGTTACCAAAGGGTGGCTCTGGACCCGTCACTTAGCCTCTCTGGGTCACGGTTTCCACATACAGGAAAGACCGATGGTGGCTCTTTGGGGTCCTTCCAGTTCTAGTGTTCTCTACGGAATCCAACCACCAGGGGTGGGCTGGGAAGCCCAAGAGGAAAGCGAGGCCTAGGGGTTGTCTGGATGGGCCCGAATGAGAGGACCGAGCAGCTGGGCAGGGGCTCAGAGAAGCCAGTGGAGGGAAAGGAGGCCGGGGAGAGGGCCCGGAAGGGCAGAGTTAGGAGCTGGGGCTGGGAAGAGGGGCTCGGAATAGTTGGCTACCTCCTCAGGCCTCGCTCATCCTGCCAGGCTGTCTCCAAGGAGGTTCGAAGGCCCAGACACAGGCTGGGGAGATCCTGTAAGGAGGCTGGAGCCAGTTACAGTGAGACAGGCCTCTTGGCCTCTGCAGGCCCGTCTGCCCAGCTGAGCCGGTCTGTCTGAGGCAGGCAAGGAGCGGAGAAATCCCGCAGCTGGAGCTTGCTGGGAAGGCCAGCACTGCCAGGCAAGCACAGGGTTAAAAACAGGCTCTCTAAAAAAACCGGTGTCTTTGTTATCTGGTGTTTGGATCCCAGCATGGAGGAAAGGCAGAGTCCATAAGACCTCCCCCCGCCCCCCCTCCCTGTTATTTGGAGGTAGGGCAGGGCAGTAGGAGGGAGGGGGGAGGCAGGAAGGCTTACAGGATCGTGGTCCAGTGGTTCTCTCCAGCTCTCTGGCCTCTTTCCCATAAGGGCCACTGACCTTCTTTAAAAAAGGGCCCTGGAACCACGTCGAATCCAGCTGCTTTGAGAGACCTAGAAACTCAATCAGGGCACAGAGCAGAGTGGTCTGGAGCCTATATCCTCTTCCCAGCTAATGGGACCTGAGTTTCAGCTCTCACTACTCCCTCCTAGCAAACTCGATCTCCCCTCTGTGTTGCAGTGCCTTTATCTTTTAAAGAAGGAGAAGCATCTCTTTGGCCACTGCTCTCCCTCTGGCTCATATCATGGGAATACATGAGGTCCTGTGGGTCCTTCGTGAGGCCCTAGGAAACTATGGAGGTTTGAGGCTCAAGAAGAGCCCGACGGTGTTATCAGGGCTCCTTGGGTCCTGGCCACCATGCTGGTCCCAGATGGGACATGGTTTGCCGGGCCAAGTGCACTTCCTTTTCCTCTTAGTACAACTTCAGAAGCCTGGGGCCCTCAGCGCTTGGAGTCAGCTGATCCTCCTTGCCCAGCAGCTGGGAGAGAGTGAGGGTCTTGGTTTCCGCACGGGAGCCTCTGAGTCTTCTTGGAAAATGACACATGTCTAAACCAGCCTCGTAGGTCATGAGCAGCTGAAAGAATGTGACTGCAGGGCCATTGGCCCTGAGAGGTCAGCACCCTCTGTGACCAGAGGGGAAAAGTTAGGGGGCTTGTGTAAGATGCCTCCTATGAGCTGGAGACAGGTGTCCGAATCCCAGGGTCTGAAGGCTGATCCCAGGGGGCTGCACCCCAGCCATGTGACCTTTGTCACACAAAAGCTCTCTGCCTCAGGTTTCACATCTGTAAAACCAGCACTATAGTAATAATACGTGCCTTGCAGGATTGTTGCAAGAACTAAACACGATCTAGAATGTTAGTGGTCCTGGTGGAAGCTTTAGCAAGTTGAAAAAACTCCATCACTGTTGGGGAAAAGAGAGAAGACAGAGCGGAGGGCAAGAGGGGTGGGCAGATGAACTTTCCTAACCTTGAGATGATGTGAACTGGGGTAGAAGTCCAGTGGAGACCCAAAGACACTAGTCTTGGGGTACGGGTCTGGCCCAGGCAACAGCATTCTTTGGATAAAGTTGTTTGGATTAAAGGGACGGAGGTTGTAGAATAAGTAGGTTCTCCCAGGCATCCACCCTCCTTCCCTCAGCCTGAGAACAGCTCATCACTGAAACGCTCAGAGCCCAAAGGCCTTTGGAGGCAAGTATGGAGAGAGAGGGTGGGTTCTGTGGTCAGAGCCTAACGCCGAGCACGGGGACTTCTGTTCTCCTGGAAGCTGCTTGTTACATTAACTGGAACAAATTTCTTAACCAGTCATCCCTGGGCAAAGGGTGAGGCAAATAGGTCTTGCTGCTTCTGAGCTGGGTGACCTTGAGCATGTCATTTGACCTCTCAGCCAGGGTTGCTCATCTGTGACAAGGGTCATAATCAAGCCTCCTGAGGAATGCTGGTGAGGATGGAAATGAGATCACCGTGTGCTTTGGTCCTGCCTGGTGACTGGAAGGAGGGGTCAAGAGCGGCAGCCTCCACTCGCTCCTGTCAAGGGGCAGGCCTGGCCACCACCTGGAGTGAGCAGAGGGAGATTCTAGGATCTTCTCCATCTCAAACATGGCCCCTGGGGAGCTTCCGTTCAAGGTACGTAGGGCCACCAGTTCAGAGGGCAAGGCTGAACAACAGGGAGGAATGTTCTCCGTCCAAGTGTCCGAGAACTTTGTGGTGCCACCTTAAGAGAAATCGGTTTGGAGCCTCAGTTCTGTAAACTGTGCAAGTCCTATCCCCTTCCGAACAGAAGGAACAAATGAGAATTAATTAGTAAACGTGGCTGTCAAACGTGGTCGGTGTAGTTATTAACTTAATGTGTTTGTTTAAAAGGGGAGCGGGCCTGCCCCCGCCTGGGCATGGGAGCTGCCAGCCAGCCAGGTTTGATGGGAAACCCTGTAGATTGTTTCCACATGCGACTTTACAGCACAGATAATTAGTTGCAGCGGTGAAAGGCCTTGGAGGCAAGGACCCAGGGGCTCGGATGATGGATTTTGCAGTCCTTCATATAAAGCGCAGAGGCAGTCCCTCGGAAGTTTGGTACCAGGGAGAGGGAGCCCCAGGCTGGGCACCGCTGTCTGGGCCAGCAGGCGGGGTGACGGAAGGTGTGGGGTGGGTGGGAGTAGGAGAAGATGATGCCAAAAGGCTTGTTTGTAATGAACAACCTGAGTTTTCTAGAATGGGTTGGTGTTTGAGGGTCGGCAGATGGCATCTCTGTTGGGAACACTGCTTTAGTTGACTCTGGCTTTGGCTTTCTTTGGCTTTATTCACTGCTCCTTCTTTCTGTGTGCTGGGCTGCCGACTATCTTGGTCCTGTCTCCCAAGGCAGAAGGGAGTAGTGGCCGAAAGAAAGGGCTCTGGAATCAGACTGCTTGGATTTAAATCCTGGCTCCATGACTTCCGGGCAAGTTACCTAACCTCTCTGTGTCTCGGTTTCTTTCATCTGCAGAGTGGGCGTGATGATATTTTATAGACTTGATTGCAGGGATTGAATAAGTTAGCATTTGTAAAGCTTTTAGACGGATGCCTCCCTAACACATGGTAAATGCTACGTAAAGGCTGGTTAAACGAATGAACGGGTTCTCATTGCCCTGATCTAGTGGCAGAGTGGGCTACTTGGATTGCCCATATATTTATACAATTTCCTCTCCCCCACACCATTTCAACACACCGTCTAAAAACAGTATGTTTTCCATGCTTTTGACATTTCATTGCATGGCTCTTTCTGACCCCTTGGTGGCTTGCAAGCTACCTACCCTGAGCCCATCAGGACTCAGTGCACCGATTGTCTTCCTTGGGATCCCCAGATCTTGCCGGCTGCTGTGTTCTTTGTTCTTTGCAAGGTGATTCCTCATCAGGGAGGGTGAACCGGGCCTCTCTCTACACCACCCTCACTGTGCATCTGCCTTGAGTGTTGGGCATTGCCTGGACCCCAGCAGAGCACTGTTCTTGTGACGTGTGAGCCACGAGTGTGCTGGGGCACTGCAGTGTCTATTTGGGGTGCGGCCAGTGCCTGGAATCCTTAGAGTGCCACGGACATCTGCCGTGATGGTTTGTCATGGGGCCGAGCCAGAGTCTTGTACGCCTTCATGAGGGGTATTTTATGGACCATCTGCTCAGTTTTTCCCTACTTTGATGTGACCTAACTCAATATTTTAAATAGCAAAGATAGAACGCTATTGAAAAGAAAGCTGGAAAATAAAAGCCAGTGTAAACCACAAATATAGATAAGTAATCAGCAACTATTTCACCCGGAAACCTGGGCAGACTGTGTGATTGGTTAAAGGTGTGTATAGGCGTGTTGTGTGTCTATCAAGAACCTTTAAAATGGTCACGTCTTGGGCACCTGGGTGGCTCAGTTGGTTGAGCTTCTTCCTCTGACCTCCCCTCTCATGCTCTCTCTCACTCTTTCTCTCTCAAATAAATAAATAAAATCTTTAAAAAAAATGTTCACATCTTTCAAAATAATATCACCTCTGGGAAACCATCCTCAGGAAACACCATGAAATTTACAAAATTCTTTCTCCACAAAGATGTTCTTTGTGTAGCTATTTATAAAAGGAAAAATTGCAAATAACCAAAACATCCAGCGTTTGGGGTAAGGTGATAGGAAACGATGGCTACACCAGTTCCAGTAGTTTTCAAATTTTTGTAGCTTTATGAGTTGCCTGAGAAACCTACTAGGGTGAGGATTCCCAGCCTCCATCCCTGGAGGTTGATTGAGTGGGTCTGGGATAAGATCCAGAAATCTGCATTTTGAACATACCCCGTATAATTCCAATGAGATGTTCTGCAGTTCACATTTGAGAAAAGTGATCGACGTAATGGGATATTTTGCAGTTATTTAAAATGATGTTTATAGAGAGATAGTAATAACACAGAGGAATGTTTTAAAATAAAAAAGTATGTAAGATTGTATATATAACTCTGTATCCAATTATGAAATAACACTATGTAAAACAAAGCAAAAATGTATAAAAATGTAAACAGGCAGAACCTCAGGGTGGCTGGGTTATGGCGATGTTCTTTTTTTTTTTTTTAATTTTCCAAGATTTCTGAAACAGTATTATTTTTATGATAAACACCATAAACGTATATGTTTAAAACAGAAATTGTTCTTTTCACAACAAATTAAGAGGCTCCCTGTTTTGGGGGACTCATACTCTGAGGGATTTCATTTTGTTGGTAAACAGACTAGGACCCTAAGGCAAAGCAATGCTGGGTTCTTCATCTTCTGGGGGGCCCGGACCCTTCTTGGAAGCGCTCACCGCCTGGCTTCCCCTAGGGTTAATAAACTTCTAGAGTTATCCAGCACACAGTTGTCCCCTCCCCCCATCCCCAGTCATTGTTAAGAGCTTCCGCCTAAAGAATTCTTAGCATGGGATGGGATGGTGGGTTATTTTGTGGAGCTGGACCATTTCAATGCAGGTCTCTTGAGAATATTTTCACTGAGATCATGATTCGTGCAGGACGGCGAAGTCCTTTCTCAGGGAGTTGGAGATGGAGGGAGCACAGCTCTTTTCTTAGAGACTCGTACGTGAGCGTGCTAGGTGCCCTAAGAAGCACCACCAACCACGTGGCTGAAACCATAGAAATTTCTTGTCTCTGTCCTGGAGGTTGGAAGTCCGAGATTGAGGGTCAGTAGAGTTGCTTCCTTCTGAGGGGGCCCGAGGTGAGGGTCTGTTCTGGGCCTTTCTCCTGGGCTCATAGACGTCTTCTTCCTCGCCCCTGTCTTCACGTCATCTTTCTTCTGTCCAGGTTTGTGTTCACATTCCCTCTTCTTGGAAGGACACCAATCATATTGTATTAGAATCAACTCTCATGACCTCATTTTAACGTAATTAACCTCTTTAAAGATCCTATCTCCAAACGTGGTCACATTCTGAGGTGGGGGAGGTGGGTCAGAACTTCAGTATATGAATTTGGGGTTGGGGAGACACACAGCTCAGCCCAGAGGAAAGCTTTACTGAGCAGAAGATGGTAGAAGGCAGACCTCATTTCAGGAGTCCAATGGGTCCCCGACAAGTCAGATTGAACTGTTGGAATGTGTCCGTTAGCTTGAAAATGGAAGGTTGGAGGCAACGTGAGCTGTTTTTCACTGAGCCCAGGCCGGAGAGAGCGTGCTCAGGCCTGGCTTGCTACATGTCTGGTGCTGCTGGTAGGTATGTGCCCCTGCCATGGAGACCGAGCCTCAGCTTAACCCGCTGCTCTCCCAGTCTGGTTGTTGGACTTTCCAATCATTCCAATCATGTGACCGGGGTTAGGGGTGCTGGGGCAGGAACCTGTCCAAGCCTCCCCTGCAGAAACGGGAATAAAAATTCCTGCCCTGTCTATCTCACAGGCTGTTGGAGATAAGGTAAGGAAGGTGCTGTGTCAACTCCAGAGCTCTTTCTGTCCCCACCAGTTAGGCAGTGCAGGGAACATCCTGTCTCACTGGGAGCCAGTGGGCATGAGCCTCTGAAGGCTTTCAGTTCACTCCTGCTCAGAAACCGCGTTCAAGAAGGTGAGGCAGCTTTGCCTTTGATCGTGCCATATGTTTGTTGATAAAGCACCATCATAAGGCCCCTTGCCAAAGGCCTCCGGCATTGTTAAAAAAAAAAAAAAAAAAACCACCTCATTGTAAAAGTCACGTATGTTCCTTATATGAACATTTATAAACTGGATATTAAAAAAACAACAAATAAAAATTCCATTCCCTACCCTCTACCTCCTTCCTATCATCTGAAGACACCCCTTTGGCCCCTGCCCCATGACCTACTATCTTCCTGTGTTTCCTATGCTTATACAAATCTGTATGTACATACTTTAAAAAAAAATGATAACTTGGTTCATACTGTTTGAAAACGTGTGTTTTTAACCTAATGAGTATCTGTAGCCTTCTTTTCCACATCATTTCAGGTAGATGGATCTTGAACCTTATTTTTAAGTGCTGTATAGTATTCCATAAAACAGATATACTAATGTGTTGTTTAACCATTCCTTCTCTAATGGACTTTTAAGTTATTTCCAGTTTTAAAAAACATGATGAAAATGACTGTGGTGAATATCTGTGAGCACTTTTGTGAATGGCCCTTTATAGGATGAAACTCTAGACTTGAAGTAACTGACTCAAAGGGGATATTGACACATTTAAAATGTCCATAGGTTTTGTAAATTGCTCTCCAAAAAAAAAAAAAAAAGATTGTATCAATTTACACTTTCTCCCGCAGTTTCTGAGAATCTGTCTTTCCCGATATCCTTGCCAGCAATGGACGTTATGCTCTTTTTTTGCCATGCATTCTCTAGAATGTCAAGGCTGCCTATTTTTTTGAGATTATGTTCTTTCAGTATCTTCCCAGAGGTACTGAAAATCATGATCACAAGGCCTATTGGAGAGAAGCAGCAGGGTCTAAGACCACAAGGACTTGTCAACAATTTATTTCTCAAGGAGTCCTTTGAGCACTGGGAGCTTATCCAAGGGCGACCGGGATTTTCAGTCTGAACCGGGTTATTGCACGGACCCACCGAGAAGCTCCTGTCTATTTTTCTTTTCCTGTGAGAGAGGAAAAAAGAAATGAAGGCGAGTTTGAGCATCCAACCAGACCCACTGACCTTGAAACAGTTCTCTAGCTATCTGTCTCTCATCTGATTGGTTTTTCTGCTTCTCTAAATAGTGCTTATAAGGGGGGGGGGGTGCCCCTATGAAATGCTTAGAGTCAATCAACTCCTTATCAGCAGGGAAGGCTGGCCTTGCCTAAGCTCATTCACCCCTGATCTTGTGAGGACACAGGAGACACTGGCTGCTGCCCAACCCGCCAACGCGGGGGGGGGGGGGGGGGGGGGAGGGGCAGGCCAAATGCCTCGTTAGGTTACCAGTCATCCTGGGGCCCCAAAGCAATGAGAAAAAAAAAATGCAGTTCTGATAAAGTTATCCAGAATATTGTGTTTGGAAACACATAGAAAAAAAGCAGTTTTTATAACTGAATAGATGCAGGTTTTTCATAGTGTTTTTCTCTTGAATCCCACCACAGATGGTGCCATATGTCTGGGGCTTAGGAGTGGGTCTGAATCGGCTCCTCTGGTATTTTCTCCCAGCCCCAAGTCATGGCAGATTAAGCGTGCTCTGAGGCTCTGGGATTTTCCAGTCTTTCATGGAGGCCCTGCCCGCTGGGATCCTTGAAATGGGGCTTCGTTGTTTCAGTGATTGGTTCAGAATAACTACATCACAGGGCCGTGGTGGGGATTTCACTGAAAAGCATGTGAAGGCACCTGACAGTGTCGGTACTCGGGCAATGTTAATTTCCTCCCCTCTTAGAAGCTTGTTCCATCTGAATCATGGGATTGACAGGGCAGGACTTTGAAGACTTTCAGAAGTCCTTTATTGCTTTAGATGCAAAGTTCTAGAAAAACAAAAACGGAGAGGTGTGAAATTGGCATTTTACTACCCTCCCTTGAGGCCGTAGCCTGTACGGTGCCCGCTACAGGGTCCTCATAAGCAGTTTTTCATTGAGTCGAGCTGAATCGAATCAAATCACGCTTGTCTTCATTCTGTCCAAGGTGAAATATGTGTGATTCATGAGGCAAAAGCTTTCCTCCTTCCTGGAGCTTCTGAACTTCTGCATTTTCACAACCTGTGGAAACTTGCGTTCCATGTTGGAGGGAGGGAAGTCAAATTGTGCATCTCCACAATGGACTAAGCTCGGGGCTGCGTGTTATCTTCCCAACAGCACTAGGAGTATGTTACTTTCTGATTGAAGAGCCAGAGTTCCAAGCATTTCTTCCCAGGGTCACACAGGGGATGGGGCAGAGCGAGGACTCAGTGGCAGGTCTGCCTGACGGCATTCTGCTCACCACCTCCCTGGCCTCGGGCTGGCCGGAGGGAGTCCACGTCAGGAAGAGCAGCTGATTGTTGAGTTTAAGGTCCAAATAGACAGAAAACCCCCAGCTCCCACACCTTCCTGGTTAGCTGGAATGTCAGGCGGCTCAGAAGCACCACTGCTGTGGGATAAAGCTGTGTCATCCCAGGCTCAGGAGTCGGACAGTGAGGGACAAGAGCTCTGTAGGGGTCTCAGTGAGGAGTTTGCAGCCTCCTCCACGGCCTAGGCCTTTCCATGTGTCCTGATCAAGACCCTTCCATAGCAACTTTCTTAGGAGAGGCCCACTCTTTCACTCAGCCCCAAGGGACCACAGTGGCCACTTTAGAACGCATCCATTCATGGGTTCTGTCATTCACTCCTTCACCTAGTGACTGTTCATTGGAGCCCCGCGTGTGGGCCTCCCCCCATCACTCTGGGTGCTGGGGATAAAGCAGTAACAAAGGAGGACCCTGTCCTTGCTCTCCAGAGGCTGGGTGGGCAGCAGGGAGATAGCTAAAGTCAACAGTCACAGAGGAAAGGCACGGATCACACTTTCCTAAGTGTGACAAGGAGAAGAAGGTGCCCAGAAATCTAGAAATAACATTTACACTGAGACCTAAAGGGCGAGCTGAATTTGGCCAGGCAGAGAGGTAGACAGAGTATTTCCATAAACCCACCAGGCTTGTTTTAGTGCTTTACAAATACTAACTCACTTAATCCTCCTAACAACCCTATGAATAGGTGCTATTATCATCCCCATTTTACAGATGAAGAGCCTCAGGCTCAGAGAGGCTCAAGGACTTGTCCAAGGTCACCTACCTAGGGAAAGATCACAGCCAGGATGGACCCTCATCAGCATATGGGTGGTTCTCAAAACAGGATCAGGATGGGGTCTCGCTTAGTGTGAGCACAGCCCGAGAGCAACAGAACCGTTAGATGGAGCCCGGAGTTAAGGAAGACCTGGCCCAGTGGACTGAAAACAGTACTCAGGAGGGTGGAATCAGAGGCAGGCAGGTGGGGGGCATGGAAGGAAGTATTTCTAGAAGGAAGGAGCTTCACGTGGCCAAATGCTGCCTACAGGTGGGGGAGATGAGAACTGAGAATTAACTGGTAGGTACCCTGGTAACCCTTGGCAAGAGGCCAATGGTGAGAACAAAGGCCAATGGTAAAGGGTTCATGAAAAAAAAGGGGAAGGAGAGGAGGTAGTGACCATGAAAATAAATTTTGAGGAATTATGCTCTAAAAGGAAGAAGACAAATATGGTGGTACCTGAAGAGTGACCTAGTCCCAAAGGATTTTTTTTTTCTTTTTCCAAGATGGAGGTAGTACAACATGCGTGCACATGGGGCAGGGCTAGGGCACCCAGCACCCAGCGACACCCCTGGGGAACATGAGGGGCTGGAGTCCAGGGGGAGTGCACAGCTGGCCTTGGCCTGGGCTGCTTCGAAGGGGTCTCTGCAAGTGGGCTGACGGCCCTGCCCCCTGCAGCCTTCCCGAGAGTCTACAGCGGCAGCCCTCGGAGCCGCAGGGCTCCCTCCCCGGGTGTCACCAGCCTTTTGCTGATGGTGCAGGCTGGGGGGAGAGGAGCTGGCAGTGGGGGTGGGGTTCAGCCTGGGCTGCATCCTTGCGGAGCTGCGAGCTGAGTGAGGAGAGGGTTAGCTGCACCAACCAAGGGGAGTTTTCTAGACTTGGGCAGCCCTTGCTTTTCAGGGGCGCTGGGAATCCCTGCTGTCACGTAATAGACTTGGGAACCACATAGCATCAGCTCATTGGCCCAAAAAGATAGCCGTGAACCCTATTCCAGCAAGTTTACGTAAACTTACTGTAGTTTCTAATGCATAAAATTGGCCAGTCGGTGCCCTGGGGTGATGGACGCCTCTTCAGGGTCTGGACAGACAAAATGCCCAGCCCACAGGAAGCGCAGCAGGTTCCAGCACAGCACCCCTCCCCCTGCAATGGGTACCTTCTTAGCCAGGCTGCGTCTGACAGAGAAATACACAAGACAAAGAGAGGGGAGGAACTACATTGGGAGAGCTTTGAATGCAAAATCAGGGGATTCCCCATTAGGGAAAAATTCCTCTGGTTAAAAAAAAAAAAGAAAAAAAGAATTGGGTAAATGAGGCAGAAACGCGGCGCTGTAAGACACCCGGCACACCACAGGCCTGCTCACTTCATTAACCACTTTCTCATGTAAAAAAAAAAAAAAGAAAAAGTCTCAAAAATAATACATAGGTAGATAGCCCCCACCCTCCACCCAGGAGAACGTGTGTGTGTCGATTTCTCTTTGCCCCAATTTATTGTAGGTTGTATTGTAAGTCGTCTTCCTACTAAGTAATAAAATGTAAATGTGGGTTTTAGGTATGCTAATGTTTCCGGCTGGCTGAGCTTGAATTCCCAGCCGGTTACGGGGCGAGGGGCCTACGAGGAAGCTGTGGGAACCGAGTGGGGGGTGGGTAGTAGAAGGGAAAACAGAAGTTCCCCATTGTTTCAGTTTGAGAAAACTGGGATTTGGGAAACCGTGTGATTTGATGTGAGCAGGAGACCTCAGAAGGGAATGTATCCATTAACTATCCAGAGGCAAGTGGGCTTTCAAAGGGCTGAGAGCAGTGAGCAACCCTTCGGATAGTCTGTCCAGCCACACGGTAGAAGAGGAGGAAAGACCTGCTTCACCTCGAGGCAGGGGCTGGTGCTCTGCCTCTGGGAGGCTGAGCTTGATTCCTCTTGAAGCACCCCTGGCCCCGGAAATGGAGCCCAAAAGGGGCCTTCCAGGTCACTGGGAGAAGGTCCCATGGTTGCCCCAGCAGAAGGCTGGCAGGCCTTCTGCGATTTCATTTGTTTTCTTTCTTCCTTTCTTCCTTCTTCTCTTTCTTTCTTTCTTTCTTTCTTTCTTTCTTTCTTTCTTTCTTATTTCTTTTTCTTTTTTTAAGTTTCATTTTAAATTCCAGTTAACATCCAGGGTTCTGTGAGTTTCAGGTGTACACTGGCGTGATCGTGAGCTCATGTTTTCTCAAATCAGTCTTCCAGTTTATAATGGAAATGGGTGGCGAGGGAGGATTCATGTACAGAAATTGGTTAAATTGAAGTTGATTTGGTAAAATAGGAAGTCTGTGTCACTCCAGAGTGGAATCCATCTGGAAAGATGTCACAAAAGCACGTGACTTGGGTTTTTCATTTCTGGATGGAAAATCCAATGTTTGCTATACTTGGAGGGCAGGCTGGGCCCCACAGGGACACTCCAGGGCAGCTGGGGAGACCCCAGGGTGGAGGCATGGAGGGCCAGTGAGGGGAGTATGAGGGTGCTTGGGTGTGCTTAGGGGGCCAGATGGTAAAGAGAGGCTGGAAATCTATGATTGGCGAGTTGACGTTTAATAACAGCTGAGAGATTCCGAGAGCTTCAGGGAAAGTGATTTGATTCAAAGAGGTCTTGAGGCAGATGGAGAGGATAGAGCAGGGGAAGTCTGAAAAGGAGCTTTGAATTCTGTTTCAGAGATGATGGGCAAGGGGGACCAATGCTGGGGAAGGGTCATCCAATTGGTGGAGAGCTGCAGAGCAGACCAGGAGAGGTTACCAGGTGAGGAGAATTAAATGCGGATATAGGCAACATGTGCATTTATAATTGTTGCCAGTCCCTGGGGACCTACTATGTGCTGCCAGACTGTGGCCTCCGCCACAGTCAGTGTATTGCCAGAACCTAGCATGGTGCCCGCACCTAAATGACACTTTTCCGTTGTGTGTCTGATGAATGAATGGATGAAGAAATAATAATAATTAAAATGTCTTGAAGCCACTGTAAAAAACAGAGTGGTGATTCTTCAAAAAAATTAAACATATGGTCCAGCAATTCCACCCCTGGTTATGTACCCCAAAGACTTGAAGTAGGGATTTGAGCAGATCTTGATATCCTTATACCACATCCTCTCTTCTAGTGCCAAGACAAGACCAGAAGGAGAATCAGAATAATCAGCAGAGTTCATGCAGGCACATGTATTAAGCACCAGCTGTATACTCAACTCTGTACTCATTACTAAGAAGATCAGATAAGTAGAAACACTATTCCTGCCCTCAAAGAGATGACTTAGTTATGTGGGACTATGAAGCAGATATTGATCTCAAAGGATCTCAGACTGGGCAGGACCAACCCCGTGGGCTATGAGATACAGAGGGAGCAACTCAGGGTTGGGGTGAGATAGTGAAAGACTTCTGAAGCCAGGGTTTCCTGGGAAGAAGTCATCCGCACATATTACATTATGACAGAAAAACCCAAACGTGTAAATATAAACAATATTTGTACAAAGTTACAATCCCTAAACTGCAAGGCTGAGATTCAAAGATCTCAAAGAAAAAAGTTGAGGTTTTTTGGAAGATTTTATTTATTTATTTGAAAGAGAAGGCGCGCTCGTGAGTCTGACGCGAGCTCGGGTTGGGGAGGGGCAGAGGGAGAGGGAGAAGCAGACTCCCCTGCGAGTCGGGCTCCATCCCAGGACCACTGACTGCATCATGACATGAGCCCAAGGCAGATGCTTAACGGACTGAGCCACCCAGGCACCCCCACCCCCAAAAGTTTTACTTTGTTTTTTTGCTGTTATTATTTTGGACCAAATCTTATCTGGCAGCAGAACTTGACCTGAACTGGAGAGGCTCTTTACTGTGAGTAAAGTGAATACTGTGAATATTGGTGGGTTCACTGCAGAATACTGAGTGCATCCTGATGGTGGGGCACTGCCCCGGGGCCCACTGGGGGTGGTATGTTAAAGATGGTTATGATCATGACTTCCTAAAATAAGAAAAAATAAGTGAGGGGCACCTGGGTGGCTCAGTCATTGGCTTAGGTCATGATCCCAGGGTCTTGGGACCGAGCCCCGCATTGGGGTCCCTGCTTGGCGGGAAGCCTGCTTCTCCCTCTCCCACTCCCCCTGGTTGTGTTCCCTCTCTCGCTGTGTCTCTCTCTGTCAAATAAATAAATAAAATCTTAAAAAAAAAAAAAAAGAAAAAAATAAGTGAACCAAGTGAGACAAGGAAAGACAAATACTGTATGATCTTACTTACACGTGGAATCTAAAAAAAAACAAGCACAGAAAAACCAACCAAATTCATAGATGCAGAGAGGAGACTTGTGGTTGCCAGAGGTATGGGTCAGGCAGAATGGGGGAAGGTGGTCAAAAGATACAAACTTCCAGTTATAAGAGAAACAAATCCTGGGGCTATAAGGCACAGCAAGGCAACTATAGTTAAAGATAATATGCTGTACATTTGAAAGTTGCCAAGGGGCACCTGGGTGGCTCAGTGGGTTAAGCCTCTGCCTTTGGCTCAGGTCATGACCTCAGGGTCCTGGAATCCAGCCGGAATCAGGTTTTCTGCTCAGCAGGGAGCCTGCTTCCCCCTCTCTCTCTCCCTGCCTCTCTGCCTACTTGTGATCTCTGTCAAATTAAAAAAAAAAAAAAAAAAGTTGCCAAGAGAGCAGATCTTAAAAGCTCTCAACACAAGGAAAAAAAAGTTGTAATTATGTGTGGAGATGGATGTTCACTGAACTTTAGTGTAGCAATCATTTCACAATATATACATCTATCAAATGATGAAATTGTATACCTGAAACTAATACAATGTTATATGTCAATTATATTTTAACTAAAAAAAAAAAATCTTTGGACCAAGAGTTTGGATGAAGGCTTGATAACCTATATGCATCACAGGTCGGATCATGCGACCCAGGCGTTTTGCCAAATGCTTTCCCCACATTACCTCACTTCATCCTTATAGCAGCCTTACGAGACAGGTCCTATTACTATTGCCATTTTGCAGATGAGAAAACTGAAACCAGACAAAGTAAATAGCTTGCTCAAGGTCACAAATTTGTAAGTGATGGGTCCTGGTTGGAAGCGAAGGTTGTTAGTTTCCAGTAGCCTCTTAGTATGGCCTTGGTGGGAACAGTTTCAGAGTCAAAGTGAAGATGGACCAGATTATGGAGGCCCAAGGAGGAAAAAGCTGGAGGGGAAAGGGAACCCCAGATCTGGGTTATCCATCTGTGTGTTATAAGGAGGGGAGTGCAGGCGAGGGTCTGAAGTGACCCCAGATCAGGTAGGACAGGGTTTGGGGTGTTAGAGTCGCTGGACCTCTTAGGGGAGTCTGGGCTCCCTGTGGCTAAGGCTGCCATTTGGAGAACACAGGACCCCAGAAAGCCTGGGTCCCCAACCTTGGCTTTAACTCCCAGACATAAAGGGCCCCCCTTAGGCCTGCAGCCATTCCACTTTCTGTTGAAAGAGGAAGCAGCCCTAGAAGATCCCCTTTACCCACTGTCTGTGGTGTGAAGAAGAGGAACCTGGATCTGATTTGGATTTTTTGAAGAAATCTTGCTTTAATGTGGACCAATCCAACTTCTTCATTTGCTGTCCCAACAAGGACCGTGGTAGCTGTGTCTCTTCAGGGACTGGCCAAGGGGACTCTCTCAGCCAGGGACCCCTGAGGGTGGAGTTTCCCAGCCCTGGCTCTGTGACTCCTTGGGATGCCTCTAGTTATCTCTGGGGCTACTGGAAGATTCTTCTTTTTTTTTTTTATTTTTTTTTAAGATTTTATTTATTTATTTGACAGACAGAGATCACAAGTAGGCAAGAGAGGCAGGCAGGGAGAGAGAGGAGGAAGCAGGCTCTCCGTGGAGCAGAGAGCCCGATGTGGGGCTCAGGACCCTGGGATCATGACCTGAGCCAAAAGCAGAGGCTTTAACCCAGTGAGCCCCCCAGGCGCCCGCTACTGGAAGATTCTTAAGGCAAAACTAAATATTGAAATAAATTGACTGAAAAAATAAACCTATGATAAGAAATAAGCCTATTCCAACCAGGATTTCCTTGAAGAGGAAAGGGGAGAGAGACTTATAATATTTTTTAAAAGATGCCAGTATTCCAGGGATGCATGGCTGGCTCAGTTGGTGGAGCATGCAACTCTTGATCTCAGAGTTGTGAGTTCAAGCCCCACAATGGGGATGGAGCCTACTTTAAAGAAAAAAAAAAAAAGAAGATGCCAGTATTCTAAAAACGGTCATCCATCCATTCTTCTTCTTTTTCTTTTTAAAAAAATTTTATTTATGTATGTATTTGAAAGAGAGGGAGCAAGAAAGCACACAGGAGCAGGGAGGGAGGAGCAGAGGAGGAGGGGAAAGAATCTCGTGCAGACCCTGTGATGAGCTCAGAGCCTGAGGCAGGTCTCCATCTTGCAACCCTGAGATGGACCTGAGCCGAAACAGAGTCGGATGCTTAACAGACTGAGCCATTCAGGCACACCAAAACTATCATTTGTTTGAAAAAGTGGCTACAACAATTTCCTCACTGTATGACCTTGGGCATGTCTCTTAAAGTCCCAATGAGGTAGGGCTAAAGATGGTCCTGCCAAGGTTACTGGCAGGATTAAGCGAGATGGGGTTCATGAATGTGCTTTGTAAATTATAAGGCATTACACAAAGGCAAGAGATGAATGCCGCTGGGTCATCCCCTAGAGCAGAAAATCCTGCCATCTTACCTGTACTAATTCTCCTTTCCTGAGGGAGGAGGGATCTAATAGGTATCATTTGGAGTTATTCAATCCATACTTCCTTTCTCTAGTCCTCAATTTCCTATTAGGGTAAGCCAGGCCATGCAGCAGTGATAAAGAAACATCCACTTTTCAATGTTTTACCACAATCAAACTTTATTTCTTGCTTTGATGAGCATGGGTAGGGCCTCTTCCATCTAGTCCCTATGCTGGCAGAGCCTATGGGCTGTAAGTTCACAATGGCAGGGAGAGGGATGGGGGAGAACATTATCTCTTAACTGTTTGGATTCAGAAGGGACACATGTCACATACAGACTATTGGCTATAATTAATCACACGATGCCTACCTCCCTGCGAGGAAGACTGAGAAATGCGGGGAGCACATGGATAGTCAGTGAACGCAAATAGGGCTTTGTCATGGTTTCCTCAGCTCTCAAGTGGGAGGCTTGGACCACAGTACCTCAGGGCAGCCATCACCCAGCTCTGGCCTTCTGGGATTATTTGAGCCAGACCCCTAGAAGTTGATGACGTATGGTGAGTGTTGGTGTCCCAGGCTACCACACACAGGCTTCCACAGGAAGAACTAACTATAGACCACCCTCCAAAAAGTCAGTTTCACTTTCCTCACTGTCTCCCGGACCCATCTCTGCTGCTCCTCCATGCGGTCCCAGGTTCCCCGGCCTGTGCGGTAAGGCCTACAAGTGGCTCCACACCAGTGCATGTGTTTTGCTTTCTGAAAAAGTGAGACCCGCCTTGAAGCAGGACATTGATGAAGAGCTGACCGCCAGGCTGCTGGCTGGTCGGGAGCACCCCTGGAAGCCCTGGGCCCTGGAATCCACTTTCTCTCTAACGTCTCTAGAGGAACTTAGCCATAACTCTAAAGACCTCCTCCATTTGCTTCCTCCTATTTCCCACTCCTCTTCTCTCCCAGTCTGGTGGGATCTGAACTGCTCTTAGCAGAGATGATTAAAAATGGTCTACATGCATTTAAAAGGCATGGTGAGGGGGCACCTGGCTGATTCAGACAGTGAAGATTGTGACTCTTGATCTTGGGGTTGTGAGTTCGAGCCCCACACTGGGTGCAAAGATTATTTTTTAAAAAATCTTTAAAAGGGATGGTAATCACCAGGAGCCTGCATGGGTTCACCTGGAACAAACTTCGGCTCCCTTCCTTTGTTTCATGCAATGTCTGGATTGGACAAAGATCAGGAATGGGCCACAGATATATTTTTAAGTTTCAGCACAGGCAGGCCATCAACTCCCATGCACTCTCAGGAGAGGAACTGAAGGTGCTCAGCTGAACCCATGTGATAGCATCATGTCACATGCTGCCAGTCTGACTCTGTGCACATCCCAGTTGTGATAACTGGGATTCTCCCTTTTCTAGAAGACTCAGTATCCACCTTGGATCTCTGCTCTATTATAGGGTTCTTATCATGGTAGCCTGGGCTATGTTCCTCTCGGCAGGAATGTCAGAGGTCTTAGAATATTGCTTTTCCTCGATCACTTATCACCATTGAGTGGCCTGCTGGCTAGAATGTGGGCCCTGACTTGGCGAGAGAGTACTGACTCTAAGTACTTCTGCAGCTGGGTGTAGGCTTCCAGTACTGCTGTGTCTGTGCTCAAGTTCTTTGACATTGCTTCCATCCAGAGGTGGGATCTGTGTTCCTCCCCTTGAATCTGATAGTCTTGTGAGGGCTTTGATCAGTAGAGTATGGAGAAAGTGATACTCTGTGACTTCCAAGGCTAGTTCATAAAAGGTCCTACAGCTTCTGCTTCTCTTAGAATACTTGTTCTTGGAGATCAGCTGCCATGCTATGAGACACCCCAGCCACATGGAGAAGCCACACGGAGGTCTACATGAGCCCAGCCTCTGGGTCATCCCAACACTGGTACAAGACATGTGAACAAAGACACCTGCCTTTGTTCCTTGGTATAAAGATCACTTTGATTTTTTATTGATATTTTGTTTATTGTAATTTATTAAAAACATTTAAAAAATTTATATTAATTTTTTAAAAAGACTTTATTTAATTGAAAGAGAGAGAGAGAGAGAGAGCGCAAAAGTAAGCTCAATCCCAGGACCCCGGAATCATAACCTGAGCCGAAGGCAGCCGCTCAACCAACTGAGCTACCCAGGTGCCCCAAACATTAAAAATTTTTAATTTAAGTATCGTTGACATATGATATATTCGTTTCAGGTGTACAACATAGTGATTTGACCATTATATACATTATGGAATGCTCGCCATGATAAGTGTAGCTACCATACAAAGTTATGATGATATTACTGACCATATTCTCTATGCCGTACTTTCTTCCACGTGACTTACTTGTTTCATAACTAGTTTATACCTTTTAATTCCCCTCACCTATTTTGCTTATCCCCCTCCTCTCCTGAAGAAGCCTTTAGATAACTCCAGCCTCAACTCTTCGTGTCCTTCTGCCTCCCCCTGTAGCCGACTTTTCCAGCTGGAGCCCTCGACATGGAGCAGAGAAAAGCCACCTCTGGGGGTGCCTGGGTGGCTCAGTGGGTTAAAGCCTCTGCCTTTGGCTTGGGTCATGGTCCCAGGGTCCTGGGATCAAGCCCCACATCAGGCTCTCTGCTCAGCAGGGAGCCTGCTTCCCCTCCTCTCTCTCTGCCTGCTTCTCTGTCTACTTGTGATCTCAGTCTGTCAAATAAATAAAATCTTAAAAAAAAAAAAGCCATCTCTGATACATTCTGTCCAAATTCCTGACTCACAGGATCTGTGAGCCTGATAAAATGGATGGTGTTTTAGATCACCGAGTTTGAGGTCATTTGCTCCATAGCAAACAGGAAAACCACCATGTCCTTCTGCCCTTAGCATGAAGATGAGCGGATCACTGTCAGCTTCTAGGAGGGAAGTCTCTAGCAGCGGGCCGCAGGACCCCTTCCTATCCAATCTCTTTAGTGACGACTTACAGGGAGTCCCCATGGTGGCCGTGGTAAAAACAACAGAAGGATCATTTGAAACTTGTGGACATTGCACATTGTGGTATTTAGGCAGAACTCTGGGGGCTGGGGTCAGCATCCTGAAAGATTTTCACTGGCTATAATGAACCTGAACCCTGCATGTAGGTTTTAAAATCCAGATGCATTTGTACAGCGTGGATTAGGGGTTAGCCAGGCGAAGGGAGGGTGACGATCCCGGGTAAGACGGACACCTGGAGCAGCTGAGTGGGGCCTGTGGGTAGAGCACAGGAAGGAGTTACTCGAGAAGACACTGGTAAGCATGTAGGGTCATGTCAGAGAAGGTCTCAAGGGCCCTGGGAGGAAAGCTATGAAAGGTGCTGGACCCTGGGGTGGGTTTACCCTGCACCTTTGCCCTTGGGAGCTCAGGCATCTAATAGGCATCCTAAAATGGTACACGATTGGTTAAGCTAACTTTTAAATATACAAGCAGGAGCCCAAGGACAGAAAGGGCTGGGCTTCACAAGAATTTATTCTGTTTGATTCTCTGGGGTCCCCCCAACCATCCAGTCCACTCACAGCACTGGACACATAGCACGTTGGCGTAACCCCATGGGGAGACGCCTAGACCGGGGGTGGTCCTGATTCCTTCCCTTGGCAGACCCTGGCAGTGCTCATCCAGTGGTTTGTGGTGGGTCCCCATCTCACTTCCAGATGTTGCTGGAAAGGCTGGGGTAGGGAGGACCCCGGATGGGGATGAATTCCTGGGGCCACTGTGTCTAAGCGTGGTGGGTTATGAGCCCTGTGGCACATCTTTTTATGCAGACCCTGGTCTGGGTGCAGGGCCTGGGCAGGGTGAGGACCCTGCCAGCATATGACCTCTGGGTGGTTCAGTGGAGGAGGGATGGCATGGGGGCTGGTGGGGCATGGCCTCTGGCTCCCTGTTTATTAAGAGGCCATGTCATGGTCAGGCCTGCGTGTCAGGGCTGTAGAAAAAACTAGGTGGCCGTGTATGGAAGGAGAGGCCCCCCCTAAACTGCCTTCTGAGCCTTGTGGGTTCGGATAGTGAACATGCCTTTGGAGACTCCAAGCAAGGAGCAGAAGGGTCTTTTCTGTTCCTTGAAATTTAGGATGGAGAGGCCCATGCTGAGATGGCCAGCTTGCCTGGCCACCTGACGCTCTCCTTCACCTGCGAGGTTCTTCAAAGCCAGCTTGTGCCCATGGCCAGGGGCTCTCCTGTCACCAGTGCTTGGGGGCTGGGCTCCGCAGAGCAGGCAGAGGAGAGGTGACTGTGACAGCTCTCTGAGCAGGTGAATGTGCCAGACTGGTTTTCATAGAACCACCCTTGATTAATTCTCCCTTGTTTAATTCAGTAATCCTTTGAAACGGGTATTTTTCCCATTTTGTAGATAAGGGAATTCAAACCCTTCGAGGTTAATGGGCAGGTCAGAGTCAGGATGCAAACCCACGGTCATGTCCACCTGACCCTAAACCCAGGCCTCATAGCCACCTTTGAAAGGTCACCTTTCAAAATGTTGTTTCAAGGAGAGTCATGGACCAGTGGGTGGAGACCCCCTGGGAACAGAAAGCAGTTTAGGGGTGGTCCTGAGGAGTATGGGCCTGGGAATAACCACATGGGAGACGTGAGCTGCTGCATGATGGCCCAGCAGAGTTCTCCCTTGCCTTCCCTACTTCCCACCTAGGCCCTGCTGAGGGGCACAGGCTCTGTGGACACCATCTGACCAGCTGGGCAGAGAGGTGCCTCCAGATCCCCAAGACTGTATCCTCTGGGCTCAGCTTCCAGGCTGGCTGGGCCTGGAGGAGGGATCCCTCCTCCTAGGTCTGGGATGTCAGGCATGGGAAGAGGACAGTCGGGTCTGACAGGACTGAGATGGGCCCTGAGGAAACACTGAGGTAGAGGGGCAGCCTGGGGGGTTTCCTCACGATGAGCGCGGCCCTGGGCACCGGCTTTTGTGGGACAGAGCCCCACAGTGAGGGGCCGCCTGAAGCTTGTGTCTGGCAGCGGAGGGTGCCGTCCTGGTGGCTAAGGTCCCAGGGCTCTCTGGGATATGGAGGTCTGACAGTTTTCTCTTCGCAACGTCATTTTCCTCTCTGTCAAACAGACTGTTGCAAGTTTTATAGGAAGCTTGCTGGATATGGTGCCTGAGTGCAAAACCTCCGAGGGTGGACAGATGGGTTGAGGAAGACTTGAGGCAGGCGGAGGATTTCGAAATAACTCTGGATTTGGGTGAAAATTCTAGGTATGGACTTAGATGGGAGAGAAACATGGAAGCTGGCTGGGAAGAAACTCTGAGGAATTCCAGTCAGAAGCACCTCAGGGCTTTTGCTCTCTCTCCCTGTGCAGAAAGGCATCAGAAAACTCTCTACCTACTGACAGGGTAAGAATTCTGGAATACTCTGGGGCACAATATCATGTATATATGCTGTTATGCTACCTGAATGGAAAAAAAAAAAAAGAATGTAAAGGACAATGATCTGTAATCATATTTGCTTGTAACTACACAAGTGAAATATGTAAGAAATTAATAAAGATAGGAATATGGGCTTAAGAACTGGACAGATGAGGGACAAGATAGGAGTGAGGCATGACCTATCACCTTCTATGCTTTCACTTCTTTTTTTCTTTTCTTTTCTTTTTCTAGAGAGGGAGAGAGAGTGGGGGAGAAAGGGCAGAGGGAGAGGGAGAGAGAGAATCTTAAGCAGGCACCACACCCAATGCAGAGCCGGCCGTAAGGCTCCATCTCATGACCCTGAGATCATGACCTGAGCCAAAATCAAGAGCCAGGAGCTTAACCCAGGTGCCCCTCTATGTTTTTATTTCTGACCATGTGATTATATTACCTATCTGAAAAATAAAATAAAATGTCCTTTTAAAATTTTGACCAAAAAACCAAAAAACCAAAAACCCTGACCAACCAAAACCCAAAAATCAACCACCAAACAAACCCTCTAACTCTTCTCTCTGGGTCATCGCCTGCCATCTCCTCCCCTCATTCCCGCTCCAGTTTTCCTAACGTTCTCACTGCCTCCTTTCCCTGATTTTTTAATCTGAGTGCAACTCCAGGCCTCCTTCTTTAAAGTAGAACAAAGCTTTCCAAGCCTAAAATCTCTGTGGGATTGTCCTTGACTAGATGTAAACGTTGATGGTATTTGGTCCCCTTCAACCCATCAAGACTCAGCCTCTGAAATCCGATTGTCCGACTCTCCAGGAGAAGGTGAGGCGGTCCCTGGCCTTGGTAACCTGCCCCACACTCCAGTCATCTCCAATATGTTCTCGAACATTCCACGTGGACACTCCCATCTGGGCCTGTGCCCCTGCGCTCAGAAACGCACCTCTGCCATTGTCTGTCAGACGACCTGGGCTGGCCAATGTTATACTTCTCCAGTAATCTCTTGGTTCGTTCCTTGCCAGGCTAAATAAGCTCGATCCCCATAACTAATCTTACCACCCAGTCGTCACGCTTCTTTTGAAATCACTCTGAGCATATCTCAGTTTCTCGAGCCTCTGTTATGTAACAGGAGGCTAAGCCCCAAGTATGTGGAGAACAGTGAGAAGAGTGCCATGTGGCTTCTCTGCCTCCTTGCTCGGGTCCCTGTTGGACACTCAGGCAAGTCTCTTAGATGTTATTTTTTGCAGTTTACGGAGCACTGCTAGCCCCTCGACCTCAGTCCATCAGGTCTCCTTACTGTCTTACCATTTCCACTGATTCAGAGTAAGCTTGGCCCACTGTGGTCTTTATTTAGATCATCTCTATTATACCTGTGGGTAGATCTTATAAGCAGACCTTGGCACGGCTTTATTTGTGGGTTTCCTTTTAAAAGGTCGCTGTGAAACAGGAAATGTGACTAAGAAAATCTTCTTCCATGAAACCCTCTTCATTAACTGGAAAAAGGCACCCGTCCCCTCTCCCCCAATACTTACTCATGGTCCAAACAGACACGTTTCAAAAGAACACATAGTTCCCCAAACACTGAAAAGTGCACTGTAAGGCTCACGTGTGAGGCGAGTGGTTCTTTGTCAGGTTGGTGCTGTCTGGGGCCATCCTCTCGACGACAAGCGCTGCCTGTCACCGTTCTTCCTAGCGTCTGAGGGCGGGTGGGAGCCTCGGAGGGCTGGGAGGACAGGTGTGCAGCTTAAGAGCTAGAAGGGAGGGGAGGTACTCCTAAGGCCGAGGCGGATGGGACCCCGGGTCTCCTGGCTCCCCAGCCACATTTGTCCAGTTAAACCACACACCCATCTCCTTCAGCTTCCGGAGGGGCCCCATGCATCTTTCTTCCTGTTAAGAAGCCTGGTGACAGGTGCATCAGGGACACAGGCTTGCTGGGAGGGACCCTGGGCACACAGCTCAGGCTTCCTGGTGGGGCTTTCTTGAGGAGGCAGTAGTGGCTGTACTTGGGATCACCTGCTTTGCAACCTTGCATTGCCCTCCTCAGCCACACAATAGGAAAACAACAATATAGGGTTATCATGAGATGAAAATAAGTTAAAACACAGAAAGCATCCAGGACAGTCGTGGTGTGCCACCCCTCTGTACATGTTAGTTATGATTATTCTGATGAGTTGGTTAGCTTTCCTCCTTTCTATTCAATTCGAGAATTTGGCACCAACCGTGGGCTTTGTTGCGAAAATGGCTGCATTGAGGTTTTATCCTTTGTCAGCCCCTCAATGGCCAGTAGTTTGTCTTTTTTTTTTTCTTAAAGATTTTATTTATTCATTTGACAGAGAGAAACACAGCAAGAGAGGGAACACAAGCAGGGGGAGTGGGAAAGGGAGAAGCAGGCTTTCCGCTGAGTGGGGAGCCCTTTGCGGGGCTCGATCCCAGGACCGTGGGATCATGACCTGAGCCGAAGACAGACACCCAACGACCAAGCCACGCAGGTGCCCCAGCCAGTAGTTTGTCTTAAGAAGAGATGAAAAAAATATATAGATGGTCCAAATGCACAATCAGTACTGCTGGGGTCTAGGGGGTCTTTCCAGACAGGCTGTGTGGCCCGGGAGCCTGAGATGGCCTGGTTCAGGCTTACGAGCAGTGCCCGCCCCTCAAAAACATTGAGTGAGGGGCACCTGGGTGGCTCGGTGGGTTGAAGCCTCTGCCTTCGGCTCAGGTCATGATCCCAGGGTCCTGGGATCGAGCCCCACATCGGGCTCTCTGCTCAGTGGGGAACCTGCTTCCTCCTCTCTCTCTGCCTGCCTCACTGCCTACTTATAGTCTCTATCAAATAAATAAATAAAATCTTAAAAAAAAAACAACAAAAAACAAAACATTGAGTGAGTGGTGTAGTGGGCCCTGTGGCTATGGATATTGTTATGGAGAATAGAGATTAAGGTGCAGAATCTTGGGGCTCCATGTATGTGGGCCTGACGCAGACAGGGAGTATGGGAGGATGTGAGGGGAGTCTCAACCAGGCTTAGGGGCACAGGGTCTCCGCCTGACTCACCCCTTCAACTGTTGCTCTCACTCCCAAGGCCTTTGTTTGGATGCTTGGAAATTCCTGGGGGATGGTTAAGCCCCACCTCTATCAGGCATGACACTCTCTTCCTGAGCTGTGAGTTGCTTCATTCTGCCTTCCTGAAAACGTGGTCTTGCTACACCAGAGGAAGGCTAGGTCATTGAC
This sequence comes from Mellivora capensis, assembly GCA_004024625.1. NCBI lineage: Eukaryota > Metazoa > Chordata > Mammalia > Carnivora > Mustelidae > Mellivora > Mellivora capensis. The sequence goes on along the minus strand of PISX010000090.1, from coordinate 355,926 downwards.
AGCGTGGGACCCTGAGTCAGCAGGACTGAACAGGGGGAAGCCAGAGCCACAGCCGCCATATGTGAAGTTAACAAGACCCAAGTTTTCCTAAAATTGTTATTTCTATGGCATGTGTCTGTGCATGAGGCACCGATCCGCATTCCTCCAACATCAGCACCAACCTTTTGGCTCCGTGCGCGACCCCAGCTGCAGACACAGCAGGGTCAGGGTCCCTCTGTCGGGGAGTGAAGCAGGTTTGCCCAGGTACAGGGATACTCTTTGCCGGCCCCTCCACTGCGTCTAGGCAACACTTAGGCCTGGCTTGTGTTCTGCTTGCAACCACAGCATTTTATTTTCTCATACTTTTTTTTTTTTTTTTTAAGATTTTATTTATCTACTTGACAGATCACAAGTAGGCAGAGAGACAGGCAGAGAGAGAGGGGGAAGCAGGCTCCCTGCAGAGCAGAGAGCCCGATGCGGCCCAGATCCCAGGACCCCTGGGTCATGACCTGAGCTGAAGGCAGAGGCTTCAACCCACTGAGCCACCCAGGCGCCCCTTCTCAGCTACTTTTGGTGGCTGGAGGAGCTATGCCTGCTGGGATGTATGAGGACGGGTCATAGTTGGTTGCTTGTTGTGAGTGGAGGGGTGAAGGATTTCTTAGAAATTTGTTCTGATGTCAGTTATATCTCAGTAAAATGGGGACCCCCCCCCTCATGTGGCACAAAGCTGGTATTCAACAAATACAAATAATTATGACCCCGCCCCCAAGAAAAAAGAAAAAAAAAAGTGTTCTATTTCTCAAGGGGATCAAAATAAGCCTTAAATTCTTTTATGGATCCCTCCTTGGGATTCATTCCATATTAACACAAAATGACAATGGGCTAGATTTTCATTGATTTGGATTTGCCATGAAACTAAACTCCTGAGTAAAAAGAATTTTTGGTAAACTTCAAAGTGGGACTGCTAGGTGTTCCCCATTGATGAACCTAGCATTTAAAAGCATCGTGTCCTGATTTTTCTTTTTTTTCTGCTTTCTCCGGGGTCCCTCACTTTCCTTCCTGGAGTTTCTTATGCCGATCTGGGGAGAGACAGCAGAGAGAAAAGTGGGAGTTGGTTTGGGGGTTTGAAATGGGAATGAGTAGACATTTCCAGTTCCCAATATCCCTCTATCCTGAATGTCTTCTGAGTTCAAAAACTCGGCTCTTGGCTGCTTCCATGGCCTTGAAGTGGGGCTTGCTTCTGCCCTAGCCCCTGGGCCTGGGTCATGGCACCCCTCTCCCAGCCTCCAGGGCATGGGCTGGGGGGACCATGTTCGTGCAGGGGTGGGAGCCTCACACCCTAATGGGGCTGAGCTGGCCATAATGCCTGTCTCTCCCAATTAGTTCCCCAAAGGGAACAAAGCCTTATTTCTTTCCTCTCTCAGTTCCCAGGCGCTGACTGGGGAAAAACAATCCTTGGCAGCTCAGGGGTTAAAAATAAAACACAGCAAGGGGGAAAACAAGCCGGGCAGCTGCAGCGGCTCCTCAGAGCCCACTCCAGGCTAAACAGAGGCCCCAGCAACTCCTTGGAGACTTGAACCCTGGGCGATGGAATTTTCCCTTGCATGGAGGCTATTGTCCCCTGGAAAGGGCCAGGGCCAGAGGAGGGCCTGGGGAGCACTGATCTCCCCTGAGCTCGCAGCCAGGAAGCTCCTGAGAGCCCAAGGGCTCTGTCCCACCCAGCTGGGATTGGGTGAAAAGGCACTGGGGGTGCAGTCCACCCCTCCCCCCTTGAGAAAAAGGGGGGTCCATTTGGGGGCTTCCAAAGGCCTGGGCACCAGTTGCTACCCCACTCCTCAGCCTCAACCAGCCAGTCACTGGGATGGAATAAAAGGCTTGGTTCCCTTGGCAACGGCAGGGTCTTTGGTCTTTCACAGAGTACAAGATGGGCTTGGGGGCGGGGGTTGGAGGGCAGCCTGGGAGGAGGTGAGGGGAAGGGGGGGATGGGCAGCCTGTTTACCAGCGTTGTTTGAGGGAGGCTTTTGTAGGTTCTGGCCTGGGAAATGCAGGAAACCCTAAGTGTGGGGGATGCTCTTTACTGCTTCCCAGTTTCAAGCCACAGTTGGTGGTCCGTGGTGGGAACAGGACTGTGTAGGCCTCACGTTGACTTCCTGGATGGCTCAGGAGAGTCAAGCAGAGCCTACCTTTATAGGTACCAAGGCCTGGCCCTGTTTTATGACTGGAGACCCCTGGAAGTGTTGATAGATGCTTGAGCCCATAGAGTGCTATTTGTGAAGCCAAGATTAGAATAGCAGGCGCCTGTCTCCTCGGTCTGATCTCGATGGACCAGACAAAGCTATTTTTAATATCAAGCAAGAGAGTTGCTGAAATAGTGACAAAGTGCAGAGCCTGGGCTGACTTTGTCTCAAGCACTAGACTTTGTGAAAGGAGTTAAAAAATCTCTTCACATACCAAACAGATGCGTTTAGCGTCCGTGAAAACAAGTGATAAGGGACAGGAGACCTTGACCCAGGGTTTTGGGATTAGAGGTCCCAGCTGTGTTGTCACTAGCATAGAGGTGTAAGGGACTCTGGGGGGTTTTAGATGGCGAGGGCTTAAAACCTGGCATTGACAGAGAAAGCACCTTTTTCTATGCCTTTCAAAGGGGGGGCATGAAGCAAACAGAACAAGAGAATCGGCAAGTTGATATGGTGGCTTAAGAAGAGAGATGACCAGTAGAGATCAGCACACTCTTCAGGAATCTTTTAAAATGATTTTCTTTTAAAAAAGGAAAAATAAAACAACAACAAAAAAATCCTACCCAGATTCCTATCTGGTGTAGCCAGGCAGGTCTCAGAGACAATGAAAACTAGGTTAATGTTGCTTCTAGTGGACGTCTTGCTTAATTCTTTTGCTGCTGCCTGAGGGTTTGGGGGTGAGGAGGGGCCGGGGGAGAGGTGACCAAGTTTCCCACAAAATGGCCAAGGCCATCATCGGTGAAGTACTTCCTCACGCACACCACGCTGTCAGTTCCTTCAAAGCTCAGCTCTGGTGGGTGGGTCTTCCCTGAAAGACACAATTTGAGGAAACCTAGAGGGTGGGTCCTAAGATGAGGAAACACCTGGGTGGCAGGTTCTTGATAAGGAAACAACCCTGAGATACCACTGCCACTGCTTTGCTTGCAGGACCTGTGGCCAATCAGACGGCTGCCTGCTTTAATCATCATCATCAAAATGATAATAATAATAAAAAAGGAATCACTTATCACCTAATTAATTTACTTACCAGCTGGTGGCTTGGCAGAGAATAAGTCTGAGCAATGCAGAATAATAACCCATTTAGAAAATATTCAGAGAATGGGAACCCAAAGAAGACAAACTAGCACGGACTCACCACATCTGTGGGATCGTTCAGGTACATACGGTCATTTCAGCTTAAGGACAATTCAGCGAAGTTGGTGTGATTATTATTCCCATTTTGTAGATGAGAAGACGGAGGCCTGGGTAGGTTAATTCACTTGAGCAAGATCCCATAGCTGCAGGTAGAGAGAACTGGGTTTTGAATCCTATCTGATGATCTTAGATCCACATAACAGCCACTTTCAGATATGAAATCTCACTTGGTTCTTGAAACCTCTTATTAAGGTGGGAGATTATTTCTGTTTATAGCCGCAGAAGCTGAAGGTCATGGAGTTTAAGTGACTTGACCTAATCACAAGACCAGTATGTGGTAAAGCTGTGACTGCTCAGGGGCTTTTCCCACGGCGGCATGTGGCCTGGTCTCAAGTCCCATTCTTCATGCGTCTAAGAAGATTTCAACGTCTGCTATTTGCTTGTTCGTTGATTCATGCAGTCATTCAGCTAGTATCTGCTAGCACCTGTCACAGACAAGGCATCGAGGGGAGCAGAGAACGAATTAGATCTTTAAAAACTCCCTGGGAGTAAACGGATTCTGTGACCTTGCCGTCCTATATCTGTAGCTGTGGCTTTCAGTGGAAATCTTCCCACATCAATGGACTAACTGGTGTGTCTCATTCAATAAGCTGATAAATTTACAACGGGAGAGCAAAAACAGTAGGAATTCCTGAATCACAAACAATCCGGGGACACCTTGCTCCTTCAAATGGACACAGTTATTCAGCAAGCTTTGGCCGGACTCATGGTGACACGGGAGTGGAGGTAGAGGGAAATGAACTGTGGCCAAGTCTCCCGGGGGCTTTGCACAGGTTTGCACAGGTCCCCCAGCCTCAGGAGCATTCCTGTCTCCCTGGGTCTCCTGGGACTCCGTGATGAGTGGGACATCCCAGGGACAAACTTCCTCCCCCATCTGATTTCATAGGCCAGCTCCCTCCTGGACAGAAAATTGGCCTGAGTCAGGCTGTATACTGGACATGTTCCCTACTCATCCATCGGCATAGGATTCCTTTTTAAAGATGATTTCTCCCTCATGAATACCACGGGGAAAACCCACCTCCCCAAGTGACAGAAGTCACCATAATACGTCAGGAGAGATCAGAAGCTCTTAAAGGCAAGCGGTTCATGGTTGTTGCTTTTGAAGAGTACGCAGTTTTAGGCGGGCCCATGAACAAAATTTCATCCTGTCCCCGTGGCCCAACATTTATTCATTTATCTGGGTCAAGGTGCAGGTCTAATTAGAGCACGAGGTAGAGGGAAGCGAAGGTGATTTTACAAGGAAGACAGAGACCTAAAGCAATGAGGGTGGAGGGGAGGATGGGCCTTTGAAGAGAAAGAGTTGATTTAGGTATTCATTCAACAACTTTCATATATCCAGTGTTTCCCCTGGGTCCTGGTCCTGCTCATGTTTACCTCGTACCCCATGCTTAGTAGGATCCTGTGAATTGAGGGCAGGACCAGGTTGTACAGGCTCCCTCAGAATTAGGGGTTGACCTCTGAGAAGGTAGAGAAGGGGCGGGGAGGAACATGAACACCAGCGTTCCAATGCTGACCTCCACCTCGGTCTGCGAGGCCTGGGTTTTCTTGCTGAAAAGTCCCCCAGGAGACTCTGATAGGGAGACACAGTTGCCCTTCATGACAGGAAATAGTCTAAATTTTAGAGGCTCGATTGGGACACCCTTCACATTCTTTTGGTAAACATTGATGGCTCTGCTATTCATAACAGAGACCCAAACTTTTTTTTTTTTTATCTTTCACATTTTGCTTTCACTTTACTTAATTTCATTGCTCAGAACCTCTGCCTCTTTTTCCTTCTGCCTAGTTTTCCCTTCTCAAATAGGACTGCTGGATTTAGCAAATCAAAATATAGGACACCCAGTTAAGTTGTAATTTCAGATAAGCCACAAATACATTTTTAGTGTAAGTATGTCCCAAAGAATGCATGGGATATACTTACACTAAATAACTATTTGTGGTTTATCTGACATTAAAATCTAACTTAGGTGGCTTGTATTTTATCAGATGACACTGCCACTGGCTTTCCACGCTTGAACCTCTTTGGATTTATATTTGGATTTTTATCACCTGTCAGCATTTAGCCCATCTCAGGGCAAAGAGTTTCCAGGTTTGTTATCTTCTGTGTGAAGCAGTGTCAGGAGAGGTCGTCACCTTTTTTCACTAACTATCCTCTTCCCTGATATTTCAGAAAAATGGTGTATTTCTGTGGAGTTTATTTTCCTTTAATTCTGTCGGGGTCCACGTCCACATTTGGTTTTCCAAATAGGAAAGTACTAGGCACATCCGATGTTTTCCCATGACCAACTTATATATTCCTCCCATTTGGGAGGGTCACCTTTCCTTGGGTCCTTGGTAGAGACTGAATGGATAACATTTAATGGTACCATGATTCCAGATGTGAAGACCCAAGGGGGTTAAATATCAGCAGGGAGAGAGTCAAGATTCTCTGAGGTTTCCCCAGTTTCCTTCCTGATAATGTCCACCAAATTCACCAAAAACCAGATGTTTCTTGAGCACATAGAAGGTTGATAAGGGCTATAAAGCAATGTAGGTCCATTTGATAGAATCCTTGAAGTCTATACATTTTGCCTTTTTCTGCCGTGTATGTTGTATGTGTTATATGTGTTTGTGTATTGTGTGTGAGTATGAGTCTGATAACAACCCCGTAAAACAGCAGAGAGTGTGGAGAAGGGAATAGAGGTAAGAAAGCTGATACTGTGGTCCCGACAGTACTTTCAACACAAGAGACTCCACAATGGAGATGGTGACTGTGTTCAGAGGCTTAAATTATGAATCTTCTTCTCTCTCTTCTGCTTTCCAAACCATGCAATATAGTTCTCTAATTTTTTTGGGGGGCCCTTGGGTGGCTCATTTGGTTGAGAGCTGACTCTTGGATCCAGCTCAAGCCATGATCTCAGGGTTGGGGGATTGAGCCCCGCGTTGGGCTCTGCACTCATCTGGGAGTCTGCTTCAGATTCTCTCATTCCCTCTCTCTCTGCCCCTCCCCCTTCCTGCTCACATGTTCCCTCTCTCTCAGACACTTAAGTAAATAAATACATAAATAAGATTTTATTTTTAAGTAATTTCCACACCCAACATGGGGCTTGAACTCACCAACCTGAGATCAAGAACCATGTGCTCTACTGATTGAATCAACCAGGTGCCCCTATAGTTCTCTAATTTAAAAAAAAAATTTTTTTTTTAATTTATTTGACAGACAGAGTTCAGAAATAGGCAGAGAGGCAGGCAGAGAGAGAGGGGGAAGCAGGTTCTCTGCTGAGCAAGGAGCCTGATGTGGGGCTTGATCTCAGGACCCTGAGACTATGACCTGAGCTGAAGGCAGAGGCTTAACTCACTGAGACCCCCAGGCGCCCCTCTAATTTTTTTTTTTTTTAAAGATTTTATTTATTTATTTGACAGAGAGAGAGATCACAAGTAGGCAGAGAGGCAGGCAGAGAGAGAGAGGGGGAAGCAGGCCTCCTGCTGAGTAGAGAGCCCGATTCGGGGCTCGATCCCAGGACCCTGGGATCATGAGATGAGCTGAAGGCAGAGGCTTTAACCCACTGAGACACCCAGGTGCCCCTAGTTCTCTAATTTAAAAATCAAACTGGACACCTGGCCAGCTCAGTTAGTGGAGCATGATCTCCGGGTTGTGAGTTCGGGCCCCATGTTGGGTGTAGAGAGTATTTAGAAAAATAAAGTCTTTTAAAAAGTAAAAATAAAACCCCAAATTTGAAACTGCTTCTGTTTTCTTTTTTTTAAGTGTAAGGTCTTGCTATTAAAATACCATTGACTATAAAAAGAAAACATGGAATTATAAAACTGTCAAAACATGTAAATGCTTTATCAACTTTACATATCATTTTCTGAGTAACTTTTCCATGGTCCCATGATGAAAGAGCAGTGCTGCTGTAACTGCAGACTCACGTCTGCCTGGCTGAAAACCCAGGCTCTTCCGTTGTTTTGTAGTAGAGACCTATTAGCTGGGCCTTGCAGGAGAGTGTCTGTTCAGAATCTCAGGGGTAAATCGCCGACAAAATAGACATGGCTCCAAAAAAAAAAAAATTAATCTCTCGAAATACATGCTATCGGTATGGAATTTGGATTGAAGTTAATGCCACTATGACTTAAGCATCCTCTTATGGTGGACATGGATAGAGACACTCGACACAAGACCATATCTGTGCACTAGGACTAGTGTTACAAAGTCTGCAGGAGGAATTCAAAATTTGGGTTATAAAATGGGGCCTGAAAAACAGAGGAATAAAAGGAAACAAAGCTTAAAACAAATCCCACTCAAACGACAGAAAATGGTTCTGAGTGCAGTCCTAAATTGCTATTTGAGTCCTACACTAAAGCTTAGTCCTGAGTTCATACTGTAGCCCTAAATTCATATTTTAGAACTAGATCCATATTTCAGTCCTAAATTCATAAGATGAGCTTAGTCCTAAGTGGACCGATAGGAAAACATAAGAATTGGCAACTCTTTTTTCCTCCTCTCTGTTATTATTATTATTATTAGTAGTAGTAGTAGTAGTAGTAGTTGTAGTAGTAGTATTTTGATAATTGTTGTTGCTTTGTTTAAAACACTGTGTGTTGTGGGGCGCCTGGGTGGCTCAGTAGGTTAAAGCCTCTGCCTTCGGCTCAGGTCATGATCCCAGCGTCCTGGGATCGAGTCCTGGGATCGAGCCCCACATCGGGCTCTCTGCTCAGTGGGGAGCCTGCTTCCTCCTCTCTCTCTGCCTGCCTCTCTGCCTACTTGTGATCTCTGTCTGTCAAATAAATAAATAAAATCTTAAAAAAAAAAACAACCCACTGTGTGTTGTTTACCATGCAGGATTCTTATGCAGCCAAAATAAAAAGTTTTCAATTAAAAAAACATTCATCTCAGGGGTAAAAATCAGATGGATTTCCTCACTTTATTACTAAATTACTTTTCTCTCGTCTGAAAGCTTACACGGCCTCCCTGTACAATAATTGATTTTCATTACTGGTTCTCCTGCACAAAATTCCTAGGGCTTGTGAATGAGTCAGCCGTGACAAGGCAATTATTATGACTCCTGTTTCCTGGATGCCAGGTACCAGGTGCTGAGGTGACATTTTAATTTCACTGATTTAATCCTTGCCGTCATTCGGAGGTCAGTCTAGCCCCATTTTATGGGTGAGGAAATGGAGATTCAGAGAGTTAAGATCCGACAGCAGTCATTCCAGAGGTTGAGATTCAGAATGAAGAGCCTGGTTAGGTGCAATGGGGTTTCACTGTATGCTAATCCTTTAAAAATTCCATCACCCCTACGGAGGGTAGTAACTGTATGAATCAGAAAAGGAGAGTACTTTCCTCCCATCCTCCTTCTCTAAGCTGTGGGTAAACAGTTCCCATCTTAATAAGATCCTTAGAAGAAGAGAACGAGAGAGAACAGCTCAGACGGAATCACAGTTCACCCAGGCGACTTAACCCTTTGGATGCCTGCGAGTAAGTTCAGGCACTCACTTTCTGAAGGAGCCACAACTCTGATGCGCCCTGTTAAACGGTCCCTTCCCTTGGAGTTTGTGTTGTAAGGGTTGCCGAGTAAATCTGTGTCTTCATTTCTTCCCAGGCCACGGGAGGCTCATCTTCCATATTAAACAAAGCATCATGCATTCCTGAGAACGCCTCTCCCACTGACTTGTTTTGACAACCAGGAGGGAAGATGGGAGGCCGGTACAATGGGCTGCATGAGGACCCGAGAGGATCTAGGAGAGCCCTTTCCAAAACACTGGTTGATTATTTCCAGCTCCCTGTCAAGCTGGGCTTCTCAGAGAACAGCATTTATCAAAGGGGAGACTCCCGGTTCTCTAGGTTCTCTAATTACCCACCCCCCAGAGGGTGTTCTGAGCCTTTATCACCCTGATGGTGACCTTGTTCATGTCCATGATTCTGGCCAAAGGTTTGTTTGCGTTTCCCTGAATAGGCTGAGCATTTATCAACCATTATTGGTATTTCATAACTCTTCCTCATGGTGTTGTAATTAGAATTCTTTTGCATTCTCGAATTTTGACATATGATTGTTTTTGTATGGGATATTTTGGTTTCAAAACCACAGTTTTCCCCTTGTGTGTTTGTACGGGCATGCAAAAAGGAGCTCAGGAGACAGGATTCTCCTAGGACTTTTAATTACAGTGCTTTCTTTCCAGAAAGCCCCATTTGGCACTATTTTGGTAATGGATTATCATTCAGTTATGGGTTTCCCTGCCTTTATATTTCCGTGGCAGGTATGACTTTCCATTTTATACAGGCAAGGAGAGATTATTGCCTAAAATTCTAGTGATTTTGCTTCCTCCCAGAATAGCACTTTTATCATTATGTAGCAAGAATATCTACACAGATTTATTTGGTAAAGATTCTATTCAAAGGTCTAGGTACTGATTAACACTGCTTGGCCCACTGAACAATGGGTGTAACCTGGGTTTGATAAACCAAATAAGACCTTTGTCTTGTTTTGCTGGCTGGCAAAATTGCCTGTACCATAAAATCCTTCAGCCTCCAAGGAGAGGCCAGGATTCTTCCGTTATGACCTGGTTTTTATTTCCTGTCCCTGATGGGCAGCTGAATCAAGGGAGGCACGTGCTGATAGGAAAGGCCTTGAAGATGTGTGTGTGTGTGTGTGTGTGCGCGCGCGTGCGCACGCTTGTGGATGTAGGTGCCTATAACACACTTGCACACATGCTTACAAACATACCACCCGCTGGGATTCTGGTTGTGGGGGATGGCATGGTGAAGCAGTCAGTTGAACATGGAACATTGTTTGTATACAACTCTTGCTCCAAAGCGTCCACATCCTTTTCCTCACCTGCACTGGTCTGGGTCACTTTGCTCAGGTAGATGAAACAAAGGACTAAGGAAATTCCAGCTCCAGTAGTTTCCTGAAAGAGCTCCTCTGGTATCCTCTTTGATGTCTGGAGGATAGTGAGTTTGAGTATGAGACTGGACTAGCACGAATCCACCCCTCTCTTGGGAAAACTGCTTGGGCTTGTTCCAGAATGGGGTCAACAGTGTCACGCGTATTTCCTAAAAATAGCCCAACTTGCTAAAAACTTAAAAAAAAAAAAAAAATGGAATCCTACTATACCACAGTGTAAGTCTCATAGCTCTCAGAATCCTCCCTCTACCTTTGGGTGAATCCCCAAAAGTGGGTTCCTTGCCCCATTTCCTGACATGGATCTGGTGGTCTTCAAGATGAGAGAAAGAAACTTTAGGAAAGCCCCTCTCCACTGAATTTGATGCCTGTCCATGGCTATGTTTTAGAATACATTATTTGGAGGAACTGAGGATGCTTAGCCTGGGGGTGGGAAATATTCTCAAAGGAGATCAGGCTTATAGCTTTAAAATAGACTTATTTAAGGGTGGAAGGGTGGAAGTTTCTGGAAGGAGTGTTTTGGTTCTGTGTAAGAACAATTGTCTAACAGTTATCCAGTAAAGAATGGAAAGCTTCCTTGAAGGTGCAGAGAAAGGGCTCAGTCTCAGGACCCTGCATGCAGAGGACAGCAGGGATGTTGTAATGTGAATTCCAGAAGTACTCAAGTTCAACTGATGACCTCCAACGTTCCTGCCAGCTCTAAGATTATATGATTCTATATCTGTAATTTTCCATTTCCCTATTAAGAAGAAATTTTCCACATTCAAATTTGTTTTAATATTTGATAAAGGTTGTAGGATGACTTTGGCTCTCTTTGCTCTAACATGCGGCTTACCCTTTTGCCCATGTCTTAACACATCACATTGCAAAACAACACCACAACACAAAACCATCAGTGCTCTTTGTTGGACAGAGGAAATGGGAGTTTACTGACTGCTTGGTAGGAAGGTGCTGGTTACATGGGACCTGGAGTGGAGAAGTTGGGAACTCTGTATCTTGCCTCCTACCCAGTCTCTGAAATTCTTCCACCCAAAAGAGATCTTCCCTCAGTCTTGGGTGGTAGACACAGCAGAAATGGTCTGGAGCCTGACTGCTCCTTACACCTACTACCCCGGCAGTTCCTCCAGCATTCTTCCAATCCCCCCCCACAATTCCATATCCTTCTCATGGACCCTGTATAATTCGGATATCCTCAGGAATCCTAAACTCTTAGCTAGGACAGAGTGAACTTTCCTTGGAAACTAACTCTCTTTCAACTGCTCCCTCCATTGAGCTATTGGACAGAATAAAACCCTTCTATTAAAAAAACAAAAACAAAAACCAAAGAGAAACACTAGCCTAAACACCCATTAAGTACTGATTATAACTTTGACTTTAACTTTTAAGTAGAATGTTCTTTTGTTTAAACAACGTTAAATCTTTGCCTTGAAGCAGAGATTGACTGGTTGATTTTTTTTTTTTTTCCTTTCAGTTACTTTAAGGACACCCTTCTTCTCTCTCTCTTGGGTTAAGTTTATGTTGCAAGGAGAGTTCTAAGTTCTAAGTTCAAGGGGTTGAAAGTAAAATCTGATAATTCGAAAATAAATAAACACATACTAACTGATTTTATATCAGTGTTCACTTCAATTAGTAGAGTGTGTCAAGGATCTGAGTTATGAAGACCTCATCCTGGATGGAATCGCTGGGGGACCCAATGTTCAGCAATTCTAGCAATCGGCAAGGAGAGGTAAGCATTAGCTTTCAGATTCCTTTAGCTAAATTTCAGACTAAAGGCCATGAACAAAGGTGTTCAAAGCTGTTCGAAGGGGTTCAGTTAGTCACCAGAGGGGTATGAATTTAAGAGACCCCGAGGTACCATTACGCATCTATCAGAATGGTTAAAACTTACAAAGAATGAGATATTCAAGTGCTGGGGAAGACGTGGGGCAACTCGAAAACTCTCACGCACTGTTGATGGGAGTGTAAATTGGTACAATCTGTTGGGAAACTGCTTGGCAGTATCTGGTAAAACTAGAATGCCCAGGGTCCAGCAATCCCACTCCTAGGTATACGCCTAAGAGTAAGGAGTTCATATGTCTTCCAAAAGAAGTGTGTACAAGCCTGCTTTTGCAGTTACATTCCTAGCCACCACCAGCCCCCCATGGGACCCATCACAAATGTCCACCAGCAGGAGAGTGGAGAAAGAGATTGCCGTGGAATCCAACACTGAAATAAAAACAAACTGAAATGACTGATACCTGAACATCTTTTTTTTTTTTTTAAAGATTATTTATTTATTTATTTGTGAGAGAGAGAGAGAGAGAGAGCGCGAGCGAGAGGGCAAGCACAGGCAGACAGAGTGGCAGTCAGAGGCAGAGGGAGAAGCAGGCTCCCTGCCAAGCAAGGAGCCCGATGTAGGACTCGATCCCAGGACGTTGGGATCATGACCTGAGCCGAAGGCAGCCGCTTAACCAACTGAGCCACCCAGGCGTCCCTGAACATCTTTTGAATGAAAGCAACCAGACCCCAAAGGGTATTCCATGTCAAGAAAGTCCAAGAACAGGAAAACGAATCTATGATGATGCAGAACTCTGCGGACTGTGGCAGAGGGTGGGAAAGGGGAGGTGGGATGCAGGAGATGTTTTGGAGCTCAGTTTGGGGGGTGGTTTCATAGGCATAGGCATTTGCAAAAATCCATCAGGCTGATAATTTAAGATGAATGCAGTTCAAGCCACAGCGAGATACCACTTCATGCACTACCACGAGGAGAACAAAAAGACAGTCACAAGTGTTTTGTTGACGGATGAATGGATAAACAAAATGAGAATGAGAAAATCTCATTCTCAGAGCATTTCTGGCACAGTGAAATATTCTCCAGCAATAAAGAGGAATGAAGTACTGAGACCTGCTCCAGGTAAATTCTTTATCCCCTGAGGCCTCTGAATTCTTTTTTTTTTTTTTTTTCCTTTTTAGCAGCATCAGCTATTTTAGGGAGACAGAAATTTGTCTCCTTTATTTAAATGACAGAGGCCCGAGTTCACCTGAAAGTGGCTAAATCAAAATCTACAAACAAAGTAAGGAGAAATTCCTGTGAGAGAGTGTTCCCTGGCTGGGTATGTTCTTCTGCCCATGCTGTGGGCCTTTCAAGCACAGCTCTTCGAGGGGCTCTTTCCTCCTTTCCACTCTGACATTCAGGACACAGATCTTCTTTTTTTTTTTTTTTTTAATTTATTTATTTGTCAGAGGGAGAGAGAGCTAGCAAGCACAGGCAGACAGAGAGGCAGGCAGAGGCAGAGGGAGAAGCAGGCTCCCCGCTGAGCAAGGAGCCCAATGCGGGACTCGATCCCAGGACGCTGGGATCATGACCTGAGCCGAAGGCAGCCGCCTAACCAACTGAGCCACCCAGGCGTCCCCAGGACACAGATCTTCTTGAAGGCAGACAACTATGCTGCTTTCCTCAGAAAGCCCACTGGCCTGGAAATGGGTTCCAGGTGAGGAAAATTAAGGTATAGGATGGGAACATGATTTGGCTAAGGCGGGTATTAGGGGGCTGAGTTATATCCACATTTTGTATGTAGAAGTCCTAATCTCTCCGTACCTCAGAATGTGACTGTATTTGGAGACAGGGCCTTGAAAAATGTAATTAAGTTAAAATGAGTCCGTTAGGGAGGGCCCTAATCCAATCTGACTGGTGTCTTTATAGGAAAAGGAATTTTGGACCCACAGACCCACGGTGTGGGGGTGGGGGACAGGTATAGAGAAAAGGGCTTGTGAGGACACAGTGAGAAGATGGCCATTTGCTAGCCAAAGAGACAGTGCTCAGAAGAGATAAAACCTACCACACCTTGACCTTGGACTTCTAGCTCCCAAACTGTGAGACAATAAATTTCCATTGTTTAAGCCACTCACATCATTGTCAACTGGCAATAATTTTTTTAGAAGTGCCACAGGCTTGAGTAAATATATAAATATGTTTAATTCTGTGAGATTTTATGGTAGCTCTAGCCAATGAATACAGTAGGAATCGACAGAGCTGAGATGTAACCTCAAGAGGTTAAAAACAAGTCTCGGTCCATTAGGTAAGTTGTCCTGTAGGTCTTGTCTTAGTGAGCAAAACTCTGGGGAAATCTTCCTAATAAAGACATCCCCGAAGATGTGTCTACCTGGAGCCCAGAACCCTCTCCTGGGATCCTCACTGAGCCTGGGTGCCTCAGTCGGTTTAGCATCTGACTCTTGACCTCAGCACAGGTCTTGATCTCAGGGTTGCGAGTTCAAGCCCCACGTTGGGCTGAATGCTGGGCATAGAGCCTACTTTATTAAAAAAAAAAAAAAAAAAAAGCCCATCTCTTGGTTGGAAGAGCTGACCAAGGTGGATCTTTGGGAAGAGCAAGAGGAATTCAGTGAACTCACCCAGTCCCAGCGCCCTACAGTTAGGGCAGCCCTGAGCAGTTGGCTGACTGACAGGACACCTGGCAGTTACGGAGCCCCAGGTGAGGGGGAGTCACCATACTTGGGGAGAGACATTCAGCTGGCAGTGCCTCTTAACTGCCAATAATTCCTTTACAAGTGTCACGGGCCTGAGTAAATATGTACTTCTCATGAGCTTTTTTTAAAGACTGCTCACTCAAACAGTCCATTGTAGGTTTTTAAAAAGCCCAAGTTCCTTCTGATAGCAGATCAGAGATTACTGTTCCTATATCAAAGGACCAGCGGTTAACAAAGTTCAGGAATGGCGGGGCTGAGTCTGGGTCAATCCACAGGGCTGAGGAGGTATGCCAGTACCTAGGAAAATGTCCCAGCAAGGAGTGGAGAATAAAGGTTACTTCCTGTATTCTTGAGTTTTGGTGATGTCGAAGCAAAGCACGACCCGTTGTTCTTGATAGAATTCATGGTGCCCATGTTCTCACTTGGGTCAGTGTCACTGGGCTTCTAGGAGTCCAGGAGTTTTACTGGTAAAGGACAGATTAGACACTATGTGTCTGTGTATTTGGGGAGGGGGGACCTTGCAGCGGTGATTTGGGGTAGGGATGTAGTGGTAAGGCAGGGATAAAAATAGGCAGGAAAAAAGGGGAGAGGGATAGGTCAAGTTCCACTGGCTCCCCGGAAAGTTTTGAGAACCTCTGAAAACTTGGGCTGTTTTTCAACCAACAGCAGACAACCTTGGGGCCTGCCTTAGAACCTCGTTAATGCTCATAGGCAACACCGTTCCCACGCTATTATGCTATTGGTCCATGGCAGACCAAGCCAAGTCCTATAGGATTTAAGGCAGCCCAAGCTCGTCTGGGCCATATGAACTTGTTTGCTTGGCTGGTCCGGTTGAAATACCTGTTGAAGAAGGTGTCTCAGTTTATCTTGGCTCAAGGCGGTTGCCAACTTCCCATGCCTATATTTAAGGTATTGTGGTTCCCAGTGGAACACAGCTCGATAGTCCTGGGGACTTTACATTCTACATCTACCACTTATGTGGCATGAGACCTTGGCAAGCTACATAATACATGAGCCTCAGTTAGCCCAGCCATAAAATGGGAGAATCATTTTGACTCCATAGGGTTGCTGAGAGGAATAAGTGCACCTGATCTTTGCCAAAAGGCCAAGAAGCGATGCTGAGAGGAATAAGTGAAATAAAAATATAAAATGCTCCTGGCACAGGGTGGGCATTTAAAAATATTAATTTCCTTCCTTTCACTCGAAGTTTGTGCCATTCATTCATTCATTCATTCAACAAAATCTTATTTATTTAAAAATAAATAATAATAATAAATAAATAATAATTAATAATAATACATAGGCTCCACACCCAACATGAGGCCCCAACTCACAACTCTGAAATCAAGAGTCACAGGCTCTACCAACTGAGCCAGTCAGCACCCCCGTTCAACAAATTTTATGGAGTGCCAAGTAGAAGCTAGCACATGATGCCCCCTGTGCTTCCACAACACGGTGACCCAGATATCTCAGCCCTTATGAAACGTTTAGTCTAGTGGGTAAAAAGCAAGGCGGAATCAGGTGTCAGGGAAATTGTGGCGTCATGTTTTCTCAGCCTCGTTCTTCGATATCTTGTCACTTGGCCATGGGGCTAGACATGAACATGATGCTCAAGGGGAATTCTGTGAACCAACCTTGAGAACAAGACAGAGGTGACTCACAACAGGTTAGTTTCCGTCAGCAGCAAATGAAGGGCTGGGGACGAGGTCAGGGAGCCCAGCAGCTGTCACAACAATCACCACCATCTCCTCCTTATGTGGGACTCTTCTCCCCGTGCAAGCTAAGTGCTTTCCGGGTTATTACTCAGTGAATTCTCACAGCCTCCTCAGGTGGCAGGAGGGGCGGAGATTATTAGAGATGAAGCATGCACGTCAAGAAAATAAGTGCTTTGCCTGCAGTCACACAGCCGGCAGAGGCGCCTGATCCAGAATTGGGTTGCCCAACTTGGAGCCCACTGGCTCACATTCTGACCTTCAGGGCCGTGATGTCAGGGTGCTGTGTGAGGCCGATGGTGGTGGGCGGGGCCGATGGTGGTGGGCGGGGCCGATGATGGTGGGCGGGGCCGATGGTGGTAGGACAGCCTTTCTGCTCGTTCCTACGGTCTTGAAATAAGGGTTCTAATTCTGCGCTGTATTCTGTTCAGGTAGCCCTGAGAGTTCCATCTGTGGTTACCCCAGTGTCCGTCTCTTCCTTCCTTTGATACTGTCCATAGGATGTTAATGCCATGGGACCCTAGAGGCAACCTAGCCCAATCCCTTTGTGTTACCTATGAGGAAACTGAGGCCCAGAGAGATAAGATGACTTACCCACGGCTGCACAGATGGGACGTGGCTGATCTAGGTCTGGAGCTCAGCTCCCGGCCACCACCAGCTGCCCTCCCCGCACCACCACGGGGAAGGCTCCCAACAGTGGTCTGGGTTTACAATCCCAGCCCTCCCTGTTCTCATCTGCCACTCCTGACATCCCACCTTGGAGTTTCTCCCAGCACAGTGCCTCTTTGGGATTTCTCCTGGAGCCCTGCCTGCCATGAGTGCTGTCGTGGGCAGTAGCCGCAGGATGGATGTCTGGAACTCGCAGGGAGTCCTGGAGCGTCCAAGCAGGGGAGCCACAGCTGCCGCCATCCTTGCTCTCGTCTGCAGCACCCGCTCTTCTGAATCACCTTTCTCGCTTGGGTGCCGAGTGCACTTAGCATATGTGGGAATATTTTCCGATGACAGTAACTTCTTCTCCGCCAGAGATAACATCTGTGTTAGTAAACTCTTTTACCTACCAAGCTTGCCACTTCTTCTACCACGCAGTCACACACCTCCGGGGCCTCCCGTGCTTCAGTCAGAGGTCACCATCTTGGACAAGGCTGTCTGTGGCCTCTGTCCGCCGACCATCCCGCCTCTCTCATCGTTTGCCTCCTGCAGCCTCGTGCGCCAGCCGGAAATTGCACTCTGCCTTTCCCTGTGGGGTCCCCACGCTTGAAGCCTTCTGGTACAAATGTGGGTAGATGGCCGTAGGTGGGAATGATCTACTTATTAAGCTTGCATTTTGATGTCAACTTAGCACTTTTTGGGTTTTTTCTATCTTCTCTCTCTTAGGGTCCTGGGAGCAGGGAGGCTTAAACTTTGTAGATCCCCATGGTCTCCTTCCTGGGAACATTCCCACGGACCTCACAGACACTGCTGCCACTGGGCTGCTGCTGCTGAAGACTGCTGCGGATGGACCGCTCCGCCTGCCCATTTCCCCCCAGTACAGGTGGCCTGGTCCCTGCCGTCCCATAGGAGCTTGCTGTGGGGGCCCCAGGGCTTTGGTTCACAGGAAGGAAGGAAGGAAGGGAGAAAGGAAAGGTCCAGGTGCAGGGAGGGTGAGAGATCACTGATTCTGCTATGAAATGGGTCCCCTGTGGCCCAAAGGTGACACTGTCTAGGGACACAGCTCTAGGATTCTACAAGCACCTCTGGGAGGCCTTCCCATGGAGCTGTGATTTAGCCATAGGTGGTGTGACAGTATCAGCACTGGGGGCGTCAGAGAGTGGATGTGCTCAGCTCGTCCTTTTCGGTGGAGAGAAATCTGCTTTGGGTGCCTGCTGCGTGGACAAGCTGCCCCAGTGGAGCTACCTAGCGCCTCTCTTGCCGATGCTGCAAGCATTGTGCATCCATCTAATACATCTGCACACTCTGAGAAGTGGTACTATTACCGCCGTCTTGCAGATGGGGAAACTGGGGTGCAGAGCAGGCGTGGCCCATGAGTGGAGTGAGGCTGAGAACACGGGTCTGACCCCCGTGGGCAGGTCATACTGCATCCTGTCCTGTCCACATTCACACCTTAACCCAAACGGAAGGAAAAAATGGCTTCAGAAGGAAATAGTGTTAGTCATTTCTCTGATGGTCAACATGATATATGTTGACTGTAAAAAAAAATTCTGATGGTCACCAAATTTGGGATGTAGATTCCTCAGATGGGGAAGAAGGGGGAAGGTGAGTGGCTTCAGTTGTAATAATAAGGCCTTCTGGTTTGGGTTTTTTTGTTTTTTGTTTTTTGTTTTTTTTGGCTTGGTGAGTGCGTGGGTGTTATATTTTTCTTGATTTCCTTACTGTATATCTTAAATATTGCACAGTAAACTCAAATCACTCAATCTCCAGAGCGTAAGATTGTTGAAGATTATTGAAAATGAAGGAATTTAAACTATTATTTCTAATACCTGGGGCATTAAGGACTGAGGGACTGTTTAAGGAACCAGAAAGGGGAGCACTTCCCGTGAGAATGGAGGAAAGCACTTGGGCAGAGAAACAATCATGGAATTCGTTATTATAAAATCAAAAATTATATCAGGCATTCTGCAGATAGCTAATGGGGGTCTGTATGTGTCAAGCACTGGATTAGGCTCTAAAAAACGAACACATTCCTGTTCTGGAGTTTTCGTTCTAATGAGAAACAAAGGTAAACATAGGCCAGTAGTCAGCAAAATCATTGTACAAACTGGGCTGATGGCAATAAGAAGGGGTTTAAGTAGAGCTAACATCCCAAGGGAGAAGCCCCCTTGGAAGGGAGGAGCCTCCAGTGGACTCATCTCTTGGTCCCAAAAGTTTCCTCTGCCATCTCCCACTGCAGATTTGGGGAGCAGCACAGCAAACTCGGGGAATAAGGCGAGGGAAGAGACAGAGCCAGTCTGAGGCAAGCCAAGGAGGCCTAGAAGCCCCAAACAGGACCAGTCTGGGGCTGGTTCCACCCTGGGTGTGCCCAGAGCCTGTGCATTATACTCTAATGAGGGGTTGGGCCAATGGTGGTATGTTTCTTTCTTTTTTTTAATGAGGTGCTGCTTTGCATAGATAAATACTATGATTGTGATGTGGGAACTAAATGACAGATCATTATGCAAAAAGCACTGGCAGAGGTGAGATTATGAAACCAATTCTGCTTGAGGCCTGCTGCCTGAGCGTGGGAACTAGGAGGTGCCTGACTCTCTTTGCCTCCACCTGGGCCCACTGGCTGGAGGCAGCTGTCCCAGCCCATCTCCTGACAGCTGGTCCTGGACAGGAAACACTCCTCTTCACTGTGGATCCCGGATTCAGAATCCCAGGAGAGGGGAACAGAAAGGGGAAGGCAGGTGGCTCCTTCACCCACTGTCGTCCCTGCTCTTGAAGTTGGTGGGACCAAAACTCTGCCTTTAACGGATTCCTGATTGTGGTCAAACAAGAGTGGGGGCTTCGGGTGTCCCACAGGAGACTCCAAGAAATTCTAGGCCTGGGAGGAGGCAGAGAACAGGGAAAGGAAGAATGACCTTGGTTCTGAGTGTCCAAGCTGGTTTTGCAGCGGGTGCAGCTGGGTCTCAGAA
Source organism: Mellivora capensis (assembly GCA_004024625.1). Classification (NCBI taxonomy): domain Eukaryota; kingdom Metazoa; phylum Chordata; class Mammalia; order Carnivora; family Mustelidae; genus Mellivora; species Mellivora capensis. Next base: position 335,854 of record PISX010000090.1, on the reverse strand, counting down.
GAGAAGGTGAAAACCTACAGGGAGCTGCAGGGCAGTCAGAGAGGAAAACCCCCGCAGCCTGGAGAGAGGCAGAGAAGACGGCCGAGGAGGGAGTCTGGGGCTCCAGCATCCAGGCTGTGGGTGCTCCCGTGATGCCTCATGAAAGGGGGACAGAGGAGCTGCTGGAGTAGTCAACCAGCCACGAAAGGCAGTACACACAGTTTGTGCTTTGATGCGCCCACCCATCTGCCTTTCAGGCTCAGAAAACCTGCTGAGGGTGAGCATTGTTGACAGCTCCCAAGAGGTCAGATCCAGGAGATATATAAAGCCAAGGTCAGCACTGCCGGGGAGGAAGACCCAGCTGCCTGCATCCCAGGTGTTTGGTGCCCTGAAGGCTGCAGTGAGAGCGCCCCCTACAGAACACATCAGGGAGAGGCAGCCTGGAGAACAGGAAGCCCGAGAGTAAGCCCGGGAGTTTATCAGGCAAGGCACAAGCCATCAATTCTTTTACTCAACCAACAACTATTTGTTGGGCAACTCATTTTTTCATGGAAGTGAAATCAGAACAACCTCCTTATGTTACACATCTGGAGAACAACCAGAGTTTCCCTCCTGGTTTTCCTTGGTTCCTCAGCACGCTGTTACAACATCAGCTCCAAAGAGGAAGTGAGACTGGCTAATGGTCTTCATTATGTCCAGATCTCCCTTCCTACTTCTGCTGGCAGGGCAGCTGGAGAGAGGGCAGCATGGGAATTGGGGGAGGTGGTTCCACCTTTCCCAAGCTTTTGGGACTCAGGGGGACATCTCTGGATAGTCCCTAGACATATTAGGTGATGTGGCAAGGAGTGTTAATGATGCAATTCAATTATGCCAGGCTGTTAATGAGCTAAGTGCTGTATCTTCATTATGCATCAAATAGTGGAAGACATTAATTGCTTACAGTGTCCCAGGCCTTCCTGATACAGAGCATCATGATTCTGTAAGCTCGGAATCCCTACTTGTCCAGCTTCTTCAATGACCTGATCTTAAATTGATCCATAAAACTAACTGTGACTCTTACTTCTAGGGCTCTAAGAGAGCGAATTAATGGATGGTTACAATATTCATTTTTCATGCCATCCCAGGAATGGTCTTTGGACCTGGTTCTATTCGGTTCTCATTGTCAGTGCCCACCAAGCACTGATTCTAGTCCTGGGAATGAGTTCTAAGGAAATTACTCAACAGAAGCAAAAAACTGCATGTTCCAAGATGCTTGCTGCTGTTAAAAATGGGAAACAACTTAGCACAGAGAAGATACGAAATGTTAGAAAGCTAGTGGAGAAGATGATAGCAAATCTGTACCCGGTACCTTATACAACCACTAGAAATGGGAATAATAATACCTTTGCAGCATGGTGGAATATATTTCTTATTTGGCAGCAAATGGAAAAGGTAGAATACAAACAAGTATATATATTTTGGCAACCTGTAAGGTATGCATTGATTTTAAGGCTGTTTGCACAAGAGATAATTGTATTAGAATGGTGGAATGATGGGCATTTTATTATTTTACAAAATTAGTGTTAATGTTAAATATAATTTAAAAGCACTCTAAAAGAAGAAAAAAAAATAGAAATATATATGATATTTAAAATATCATAGAAACCCTTCATGATTAGCTGTTTTCCCTATGACCCTGAACTTGATTCTCAAAGTGAGGCATAGGGTGACCTTGACATTTTTTTCAACATGCTGATTTGGCCCTGCCTCACCTGGGACCAGAACCTCCTATGACAGTAATCCGAGAATCAGAAGTTCAACCAGGCTGTGAAATTATTCTAACACACATTCATGATTGAGAACCACTGTTCTAGAAGTTCTCAGAATCAAGCTGTAAGCAAATGACAAGAGGGAGAAATTGATTTTCTCTCCTGAGAAGCAGACCGATTCTCTGAAAACTAGTATGTTCAGGAATCAGTTCATCAATCTTTGAATTTACCAAAGTTTTCAGTTTAGCAAACTTATCTTAAACTTGTTTTAAACAGTAATCTTCCAAAATATATTCAATGAATATATTCTCCACAAACATCTGATTGCATTCTGCCTGAATATGTTGGTAACTATCCATTAAGAATATGTTATTAGGGACGCCTGGGTAGCTCAGTTGGTTGGACGACTGTCTTTGGCTCAGGTCATGATCCCGGAGTCCTGGGATCGAGTCCCGCATTGGGCTCCCAGCTCCATGGGGAGTCACTTCTCCCTCTGACCTTCTCCTCGCTCATGCTCTCTCTCACTGCCTCTCTCTCAAATAAATAAATAAAATCTTAAAAAAAAAACAATATGTTATTATATGATTCAATATATTCCTCAGGAATATATTTCTTGCAAAATATTTTCATTAAATAACATACTTAAACTATATTCATAAGAAGTATATACTTATATGAAAATAAAGTCATTCTATGTCTCTGAGCTTTTGACAAGTGGAAAATTCCTTAAATCGCTGTTAAGAAAAAAAAATTCATTGAGAATATGCAAGAAGTTTTTGTGAAATTAGTGAATTTAGTGAATTCAGAGTTGTCGTTCAGCAAATTGATCCTTTGAGGGATTCAACTTTTGTTGAATTGACCTAGAGTCCTCTCAAAAAGCCCAAGGGACTCTGGGCTATGCTGAGGTTCAGGAGCAGGTGAAGGTCCAGGGGGCTAAGGTGGGGTCAGCAGGCTGAGTAAGGATCTGGGTGTGGGAGAGGTGTCTCCTAAGAGGTCCCGATACTCACCCTGAGAGTCTTGAGGAGGCCAGTGGTAGCTCTTCCTCTTTCCACATCCAGTGGGGGCTAGAGCCTGCCAACTGTTTCATCACAGGGGAGAAAGCAGCCTTTACCACTCTTAGAGATGTTAAGACCCATTCTATGGAGTTTTGAAAAGGGAGGTAATGGTTTGCAACAGAACTGGAGAAGTGGGGACAGATTGCACTGTTAGAGGGAGCCACCGTATGTCTTACACCCCTTACCTAAGGGGGTACTTCCCCACCGAAATCTCCTTTCTCCCCTGGGTGACCTTCCTCTGTGACTCTGCCATAGCTTTGTTGCTTTCGCAAATTTGCACATGACCACCATTTTGGGGTTCACCCTGACAGTTTAGCAGCTACTGAAAGAGCCCTCAGAAGGAGACTGTGTAGATGCCAATGCCCACAGAGAGTCTTAGATAATCCCTGACAACCTCAGGTCACATCTACTGAGTGTGTTCCATATTCGAGTCAGTGTCTTGCCAGCTTCCATACATGGTCTCACTGAAACCTCACTACACTGAGACCTAGAGATGCTAACTCGTTGCTCCAGGCCTCATAGCCCCTGCACAGTTGACCTGAACTTTGACACCAGGTAGGTCGGCTCCAGAGCTTCTGCCTCCTTTGATTAGAGAAAAACTCTCAGTTTTATCACCTGAAACCCATCTGCTGCCATTGTAGTCTTGAGGACAGATATTTAAAGAGAAAATCAGGAAGTGAAGGAAGACGTGTTCTCATAGGTGGCCTGCTGTGAGCTTGCTACGTACGGCAAGCTTTCAGACTGGGCCAATTGGACTCTGGTTCTCGGGACCATCAGCAGATGAAAGCTGGTGATTCCCTATTCAATAAAAAAGGGACCAATCAGCAATAGAGGTCCTGAGGAACTCCTCTGAGTGTCATATCCCAAGGGAGATGCAAACCAACTGACTTAAGCTTGTTTTTGTTGGGTTGCTTGAGAAAATACAAGATGTCCAGTTAAATTTGGATTTCAAATAAACAACAAATAAATTTTTAGTGTAAGTATGTTCCAAATAGTACGGGGGATATACTTATACTAGCGAATTTTGTTGTTTATTTAAAATTCAAACTTCACTGGGAATTTTGTATTTCTATTCGTTAAATCTGGCAACCCAATTTCTTCGGGGAGATAGCTCACAACTCAGGCAGTGTGTTAATAAAGGCAGAGCGAGAAGTTCAGATAATGGGGACTTTGGAGAAGGGAGAGTTCTGGATGTAAATCCGAGGTAACGCGGTCTCTGGGTAACAGACTCAGTGGAAGGAGCTTTGTGATGGGAAGGGTTCTTGGCAGAGTTGGTTCCCAAGGATAGGAGGGAAGGATCCAGAGGGGTAGAGAGGAGGGAAGCCTCCAAGGCAATGTAGGGACAAGGAAATGTCTAAAGGAGCTTTGTGTTGGGGAGGACCAGAAGTGAATGATGGGTTTGTGGAGGATCTTGAGTGTCCTGCTAGGGATTTTGGACAATGTATTTTGGAGAAGGATGGGTGGCCTGTTGAAGTAGGATTTTAGGTTAGGAAGGTTAATCTGGTGATGGCACAGAGGATTGGTTGGAATGGTGAGTAGGGCTGGGAGCTGAGCATGAGGTGGTGAGGGTCTGTGGGAGAAGGTGACCAAAAGGACATTCCAAAGCAATGGCCTCAACTTTCAGGTACAATATCCAGGTGCCCATCGGGAAGATAGGCAGCCCAATGTGACTGTCTTCTATCAAGTGGGAGATCTGGGCCCTGCTGGGTACAGAGGAGGAGAAAGCAACCATGGTTGCAGAATCTCACAGGGAAGATACTCATGTCCTTGGCACCCTCTAAAGTCTCTCACCACAGAAGATGAAGGAAGGCAGAGTGAGTGTTATATCTTGTTCTCTTTTACCCACTCTCCCTACAACACACATGCGTGTGCACGCACACACACACACACACACACCTCACTGTTGCTTATTCAGTTTATTAGGTTTCCACAGAAAGCAAACTCCTGTTCTAATCTCAGATAATACTTATTCGGGATGCAATTTCAGCCTTGCATTCTATTGTTTTGCCTCCTTTGGAACCAGTCTTTTAAAGATCTATTCCCCTGCCAAAGCTGACCCTTCTTCTGTGGGTCCTCCTGCAGCTAAGACAACCCCTATTGCTCGTAAAGGGTTTTGAGATCCTCTAAGGAAAAGTACTTCGGCAGCACATAGGATTACTGCTACACGGCCAGCTCATCCCTTGCTCTGGCCCTGGCAGCATGCCAATCCTGAAAAGCCCACTCAGCTGTTCTAGGTTTTCCCAGAAGAGCTACCTGGGCAAGAAAGGAGAGGCCCAGACATGTTGGAGATGGCAACTGTTCCAGCCCTTTCCTGGGACTGGGTGGGACGGGGCAGATCCACAGGGGCAGGGCGGGAGGGAGGAGGCTGTTCCAGCAGGGGCAGAGCCCCGGGTACCCTGGCTCTATCTGATTTTCTCCCTACCCTGGGGTGATTGAGGGCTGGGCTTACAGCACGGGTGACTTTCCAGAATCTGGAAACCTGGAGGACAGGTGTGGCCCTAGTGAAGAGGGAGAACATTAATCTCCCCACCCCTCCAGCATGTGATCAGTATTCAGTGAGTGCAAGGTGTTCAAACCCTACTCAAACACCTCATTTCCTGCCTGCTGCTGGCAGGTCTTAGGCTGGCTGGGTGACTGCTATTTCTTCCTCCCACTGGGCGGAGTGGGTGTGTGTCTGACTTGGTGTCTTCCCTGTGCAACTGACCAAGGCCAAGGTGTGCTTGGGCTTATGTCTCTTGCAGCAGGAACACGGCTAGCTTGCTCATGCAAGGACAGCTTGGCCTTGGCATCAAGGTGACCCGAACTTTAGGGGTGAGAATGGGGTGGGGGGAGGCAATGTGCAGACTGCCCATTCATCCTCACTGTGCCAGCCACTTTCCCATGGGGAAGACTCACAGGCACATCTTAGCTTCACACACCACTGCCCAAAAGGTAAACCATGCAGACCACTGGGGGTCCCACCCCAGCCCCACAGACCTGCAGCTTTTCCTGTTCTTTGGGCAGCCCTGGCCTGTGCATGGACTGTGTAGCCTTTCCCTGAGTGTCCTTCTCCCATCAACTTCTCTGCTTGGGGAACTCCTTAGGGGACAAAACTTGCCCCAAAGTCATCTCTCCCATGAAGCCTGCCAGTTTCCTCCTTTGACACCTTCTTCTTAGGGCTCTCTTCTGTCCCTTTGCTGGAGAGCGCACTTAGAAAACCTCTTGCTCTGGAAGCTTTGTGTCCCCAGCTTTCAGCCAGCAAGTCTCCGTGATTGCTTCTTGACCCAGCCTGGATCCACTGAATGTTTGGGGTTTAGCCTGGCTGGACTTGGAGGTTCTCTGGGAGATGATGCCTACAACCCAGGCTTTGACTTCCCCTTCCACTTCCAATGGCCTCCCCAGAGGTGGGCTGCTGACCCAGCAGGAAGTCCCCAGGTCAGCGCCCATGCACACCACCTGTGGCTCGTCTCAGCCTCACACCGCCTTCTCTGGTTCATCTCTGAGGCATTGGGTTCCTCCTTTATCCCCCAGACTCCTCCACTGACTGCTCCCTGGCCTTTCTTGCTGAGTCAGCCCTCCGCTAATTGCCACCAGCTGGCCAGGCTGCCTTCCCGAGATGCAGCGGGCTGCCTGTGCAGGGAGGCCGACCCTGGGTAGCTCTTGTGCTGGGGGAATTGGCACTGCTTCCTCCGGAGAATGTTGGGGGAGCTATCCTAGCCACGCCCGGTGTGGGGTGAGCTGGGACAGAAAGACCCAGGAGAATGTAGGGAGATGGGGAGTGGGCCTGGGGGAGACCAAGGGTCCCCCTTCTACTGTTCGCAGACTTTCTTTACAGCAGTGGTTCTCAAAGAGGCAGGGTGATTCCCTTTTCCAACCCTCACCTGCCTGGGGCATTTGGCAACGTCTGGAGGTGTTTTTGGTTGTCACAACTGGCAGGGGGAGGGGAGAGCTGCTGGCATTCAGTATTAGAGGTTGGGGATGCTGCTAAGCGTTCTGCAATGCGCAGGACAGCCCGACGACAAAGTATTACTTGACCCACAGTGTCCACAGTGCCAAAGTTGAAAACCCTCCTTTAGAGGAAAGAGGCTGGGGCTGGCTGGGATGGGGGCCTCATGTCTGAGAGGAGGGCTGGAGTGGGTTTTCATTTGTCTGGGGATGACTTGTTCCTAGGGCACATGTGCAGCCTAACCTGCCCCTGGGGTCCCCACAGGTAGCCACCAGCATCTCCCTGTGCTCTCGCCCTGCTCTTCACTGCCCTCCCCAATTCCCACCCCACAATTCAGGTGGGGGGGGGAGGGGCCCATTCTGCAGCCAGCAGGCATTAGATGTGGAGAAAACCTCTTGCCTTCCTTTATTTTGTTCCGTATCAGCCCATAGTTTAAGAAGGCAAGGAAGCAAGGACTTTCTTCCCATTTTTCCAAAAACGCTATATATGAAGGAACATTTTTTTTTCTTTCATCCCCTATATGATAATATTATTCGCCACCATGCACTGATTACTTGCTTTGTACCTGGAACTTTCACACACATGATATACAATTGTCACAACAACAACGCTCTGAAATAGCTACCATTATTCCTTGAAAAAAACCCCAGCTGAGGTCCACACTAGTTGTGGAACTTGACCAAATCACAGAGGTAGAAGGGGTGTTGCTGAGATTGGCATCAAGCCCTTCCTCCCAATCAGTGAATGGAACACCCCCAGACATTTCTCCTGTAGGAAGTCGGTGTCATAGAGGAACTTTTCTTTCTTTCTTTCTCTCTTTCTTTCTCTTCTTTTAAACACTATACTAAACCAATAGAAGAACTTTCTAAGTGAAAAGGACCACAGGGGTTCTCATGTCTTCCAGAACCATATGGGTATGAGCAAGGGGGAGCAGGAGAGAGGCTTCGGGCCACCAGGCAAGAGGAGGCTGCCCGTGGACATGACTGATTCCCGGTAAGGGTGACTAATGCTGCCGTGAGTCAGCTTGGGCCCCGGAAAGGTCCTCTTCCTCCTCCAGGCCCCATGTTCCCCAGCCCTGGGGGTGATCAGGTGCCTGGAAGGAAGGACCAGGTGCCCCTCCCGGAGAGCATGGTCTGGCCGCCTTCTGCTCAGGCGTCCATCCATCCATCTGTCCATCCGGGGAGCTCTTGCTGGGCTGCTGAGGGCCTCTGGAGCTTAGAGGCTGCAGGAGGCAGGCAGTAAACAGGAAATGGTTAAGTAAGAGCAGGTGGGGCATGCCGGGTGCTGGAGCAGGGCAGGAAATAGCTAAGCGGCTGAATGGACTCAAAAGAATGTTCTGCCCTCCTCCCCGAGGTTTTGGCCAAGCGCTGTCCACCCACCCCTCCCTGCCCTGCACTGAGAGGCACCCAGCCCAGCAGCTGGCTGACCCCCTGCTGCCTTCCTCGGTTCTGGTGGGGCTGGGAGATGCTGGGAGGAGAGGGCCCAGAGTACTAGGAAGCCCAGCCAGAAGAGATGGGGCAAGAAGGAGGGGGTTCCTTCTCTCCAGGGCTGTGAGCCAGGCCCATCTCCAGTGGCCCAGGAGTGAGGGGTTGGGGGGCGGGGTGTGAGCAGCCTCTCTAGGCCCCAGAGGTTGTTTTCCTGCTCCTGGTTCTTTGTTCCCTAGAGGGCCCTTTGTGTTGACTGGGGCTCCTACCCTGGGCTAAGCCCAAGGCTGGAACAGTGGCCTGGGATCTGGACAGAAAAGGCTGGAAGCCCCAGGGGGCTCCCCTGCTCTCCCCTTGGCTCCTCACAGCAGCAGGTGTCCTGGCAGAGGGCTGGCACTCTCTTATAAGGTGAGATGAGGTCAGGGAAGTGGCATGGCTCACACGAGGAAAGGGTGCTAGGGCTTGAACCGCCCCCCTTTTGCCTCCCTGCCCTTGTGCTGCTGCACCTCTGCTCCTTGGTGCCTCTCCTGTGCGAGAATTTTCTTCGCTCTACCCTGGAGTAAAATTAGTGGTGCTCTGGGAACGCTCCTGATCCCATCCTCAGGGGACCCACCCTCGTGGGCAAGCAGGGCTCTGCTTCCCAGGGTCCTCTTGCAAGTGGGCTGCTTCTCTGCTGAGCTAAGGGTCCCATAGCTCCGGTCTCGCAATGTCACTGACACCTCACCGTCTGGGGACTCTGGCGCGGCCAGGTATGAATACCCAGCCCAGGCCTCAGCAGGCACCATTCCCTGGGTGTCTGAGGGGCCCACAGGGACACTGAGGCAGGCGTAGCCTGTTTCTGGGGCTGGTTGTTTCTTGTTCCCCAGCACATGGCTCCTGGGTGTGGCAGTCTTGCAATGGGGAGTTGAAGGCTTTAGCCCCTGAGTAGGGGGAGAAGCTGTGCTCAGGTGTTTTCCTGATAGCAGTGGACATGAAGGGTATCTCAGCCCCCAAAGAATGAGAACAACCAAGTTGATTATTATATTCTATTTGTTTATAGTAAGTATATGTTTAAATTTTTGCATGTATGGATTGACATGAATATTGGTGCATGTAATCCCTACAGCAACCCAAAGAAAAGGTACTTGGATTATTCCCATTTTCCAGATGAGGCCTAGAGAAGGGAACTGACCTGCAGTGGTGGGTCAGGTACTCTGACTTCAGCCCCGGGCAGCTGGCTCTGCCTTACACTCTGGCAGCTTTGCTTGGGCGGGAGCCTTTGAGGAGGCCCCATTTGTTCTCCTCGAGGTCCCTCGTAAGATCCCTGTTCTGTAGGAAAATTTCCTTGTCTCTGAGGAGCCAGAATTTCCTGGGCATCCACCAATATATCCGAGGCTCTTGGGGTCTCTGATTGAGAATGCCAGAAAAGAGGAGGAGAAAACAACTGGAGAGCTTGTCGGTTCTCCAGGCTGGGCCATGAGCATGGCGTCTTCCCTGTGCCACTGTTATGGGGCCCTGAGGAAATTCTGCCATCAGTTCTGTTCGCTCAAGAGCCGTGGGTTGGCACCGACTTTGTGCCAGTCCCTGGGCTGGGCGCTGGGAGGAGCCAGCTAGAGCAGACCCGTCTCATGTGCCCTGGGGTGTTGGTGGAAGCAGAGGAATATTTTTGTGCATCTTTTGATTCAGTGTGGTGGATGCTCAGAGGCGAGTGTGTGGGTGGGGAGTGCGGAAGCAGGGACTTGGGGCTCAGCAGAGCCTGGGCTGTCAGAGAAGTTGTCTTGCAGGTGAGCAGGATTGGCTGAGCCTTGAAGGAGGATCCCACTTAGCCAAGAGGAAGAAAAGGGGTGGGCATGGGGAGCAGAGGTGACAGTGCAGGCAAAGGCTTGGAGGCCTGCCATGCTGGTGAAAGCAGAGCACAGAAGCACCTCAGCATTGCTAGAGGTCGCGGGCCGGAGAGGACCTGGCGGGGTTGGCATCACAGGGCCAGGGAGGCCAGGTCATGGTCAGGGCCCTGGAGCTTTGTCAGCCTCCTTGTCCTGGCCTGAAAGTCCCTCCGCAGAGAGAAGGGCCTTCCTTGGAGGAGGACAGCGCAAGAGGTGGACCCCCTCCCCCGCCCCCTGCTTCAAGAGTTACGATGAAGCTACAGTGACAGAGACAGTACAAGGGACAGAAGGATGGACGTTTATGATCATGGACATGGTAAACTGTGCGCGAGATCCGCCCCTCACCCCCCACGCACAACTGCGTTTTGAAAAGTGCAAAGGGAATTCAATGGGGGAAAAATAATCTTTTTAAACAAGAAATGGTGCTGAAAAATTTGGATATCCATAATGAAAAAAAACCAAAAAACCTTGGCTTCTAATTCAAATAATATCAAAGACAAAAACATAAGAGAAGGAATGAAAAGAAAAAACCCTAAAAGTATGAAAGAAGAAAACATGGGAGAAGAGCTCTGTGACTTGAGTTAGGCCAAGTTTCTTATTAAGACACCAGAAGCATGATCCATGGAAGAAAAATGGACAAGGTGGACGGTTCAAAATTAAAAACTTCCGGTTTTCAGAAGACACCTAAGAAAATGAAAAGAAAAACCACAGACTAGGGAAAAAAAATGTTTGTAGAATCTGTATCTGACCGAGAGGACTTAAATTTAGACTATATTTAAAAATTCCCTAAAGTCAGTAATAAGAAAACAAACAATTTGTTTTTTTTTTAAAATTTTATTTATTTATTTGACAGATAGAGATCACAAGTAGGCAGAGAGGCAGGCAGAGAGAGAGGAGGAAGCAGGCTCCCTGCTGAGCAGATAGCCCCATGCAGGGTTCGATTCCAGGACCCTGGGATCATGACCTGAGCCAAAGGCAGAGGCTTTAACCCACTGAGCCACCCAGGTGCCCCAACAATTTGGTTTTTAAAATGGGCAAAATATTTGAACACACACTTCATCGCAGAAGAGAGACAGATGGCAAATAAACCCATGAAAAGACGTTCAACATCATTAATTATTAAATTAAAAATCAAAATGAGAATCCACTCTATCTAAGGATAGTTAAGATTAAAAAAAAAATTTGTAAACCTTCAAAGCTGACAATACTAAGTACTGGGGAGGATGAGGAGAAAATGAGACTCTCATTTGCTGCTGGTGGGAATGCAAAATGGCTCAGCCCCTGTGGAAGACGGTCTAGCGGTCTAGGGCACAGTTCAGCATCTGCTGACCCTATGACCCTGCAATCCCACCATTAGGTACTTACCAAGAAAGATGAAAACTTACATCCACAAAAACGTATATGCAAATATTTATAATGTCATCTTTCACGGTGGCCGGAAACAAGGTACCACCAGTGCAACAGAAATATCCTTCCATTAAGGAAAACATGAAACAAGATGGGATCGGGAGGGAGATAAACCATGAGACTCTTAATCTCACAAAACAAACTGAGGGTTGCTGGGGGAAGGGGGGTCGGGAGAGGGTGGTTGGGTTATGGACATTGGGGAGAGTATGTGCTATGGTGAGTGCTGTGAAGTGTGTAAACCTGGCAATTACAGACCTGTACCCCTGGGGCTAATAATACATTATATGTTAATAAAAAAATAAAAAAAAGAAATATCCTTCCATTGTATACCTTGCATACATCCTTCTCTTGCATATGTGCATTGAATGGATAGACACACTGTTATGCCATCCACTGAATGGGACACGGCTCAGAGATGAAAACAAACTGCTGGTTCAAGTCATACCACGCGTGAATCTCAAGTGCACTGGGCTACATGGAAGGAGCCGGACTCTGTGTGCAAACTCTGTGTACAAACCCTGTGGCTTTGTACCGCAGGATTCCATTAGCAGGCATACCTCGGAGCTATCTCGGGTCCGGACCCCTGCAAGAATGTGACTATCTCAGTAAAGGGAGTCAGATGAATTTTTTGGTTTCCCAGTGCATATGAAGTTACGTTTGCACGGGACAGTAGGCTATTACGTGTGAGATAGCATTATGTCTACAAAAACAATATAGCCCTTCATTAAACATGCTAACCATCATCTGAGCTTTCAGTGAGTTGTAATCTCAGATCACAGATCACCGTACCAAATACAACAATAATGAAAAAGTTTGAAATATGGTGAGGATTACCAAAATGTGACCCAGACACACTGTCGGGAAAGTGGAGCCGATGGACCTCCCCCATGTACAGTGGCCACAAACCTCCAAGTTGTGGAAAAAAGAAACACAGTATCGCGAAGTTCAGTAACGTGAAGGGCAGTAAAGGAGGTATGCTTGTACATGACATTTTGGAAGAGGCAAAACTACAGGAACAAAAAACCTAGGGACAGGGGCGGGGTGGAGCGGACACACTGGAGAGTTTAGGGGGTAATAGAAACTATTCCACACCTTAATCGCACTGGTTACATGACTGCATGCATTTGTCCAAATTGCAAGAACTGGATTTTAAAATGGATGAATTTTACCATATGTAAATTATATCTCAATAAACTTGACTTTAAAAAAACACAGTGCACTAGGTTATACAACCTCATGTTATAACTAGGCTCTAGGCCTGGGAGTTGGGAAGACTCACTTCTGCTCTAGTTCCTGACGGCCATTCTGCCCCTTCGGACCCCACCCACCCACCAATGGAAGCCGCGCTCTTTGTGATGCGGGGGGACAGGAAGGGGAACCATTAATGAGCCCCTCCTCTGGGGTGTTGTGGTCCCTGCTTTTATTAAATGCAAGTGCCCCTGGGAGGGTGAATAACTTAAGTTGAGGGAGGCTCTGGCAGAATGAGAGAGGGGGATGGTAGGAAGGGAAGGGAACAGTTTCCATGAGGCTGGAGAAGGGTGGGGGTCGTGTGGGAGGTAAGCCTTCAGTTTGGTTGGGGGGTACTGGGTTGTACCAGTGCACTGTGAGTGTGTTAGGGGTGCGGGATTAGGAGCAATATGGAAGGCCAGCCCCCTCGTTGCTTTGGCTTAGCCTGCAAAATCCTCTTTCCCTACCTGGCAAACATAGCCCCTGCTTGGGCTTCCTTCCCCAGCACCTTCCTTCTCCACCTCCCAATTATCCAATCCCAATTATGGGTTGCCCAGACAGATTGGGAGATTTTTTTTTTTTAAAGATTTTTATGTATTTATTTGTCAGGTAGAGAGCACAAGCAGGGGGAGTAGCCAGCAGAGAGAGAAGCAGGCTCCCTGCTGAGCAAGGAGCCCCACGTGGGACTTGATCCCAGGACCTGAGATCATGACCTGAGCCGAAGGCAGACGCTTAACCAACTGAGCCACCCAGGTGTCCCTATTATTCCCATCTTCTAAGCGAGGGCACTGAGCGAGGCTTGCTGAATTGGTACAGGGCAGGGCTGGAACCGAGTCCAGGCCTCTGGAAGGCCAAAGTCATGTTTATGACCATAGCATCATCCCACCTTCTGCCCCACGCGGAGGAAAGCCGCCATCCAATTCTAGCTCCAACCTGGCAGGTCTTCAAGTCTATCTGCCGTAGAAGGACTGAGAAACAGAAGACACTGGTCTCTCCCACAGGATGCAGGCTGGAATTGGAGATGCCTGTCCAAGACTGGGCAAAGGCGGCTGGGCAGGGATGCAGCACCTTTCCTGCAGGGCTCTTCCCACTCACTGCATTCACCGGGGATATTTTCCAAGGTGTGAAACACAGGACCGCCTGCTGAGGGGGCCCAGAGGCTTCAGGAAGATACCCTGAGGATGAGCCTCCCTGACTCCATGCTCTTGAGCTCCATATTTTGGACAGAGGGAAGGCACGCACTTGATGTTGAGTCCACGGCAGGCCAGTAAGTCAGAGTCCCGGTTGGGCTCTGCTGTCTAGTAAAGCAAAGACGATCATTCATGAATAATGTGGACGTGATATTGTGGAACAGGGCTGGTGGATGGGCTGGTGGTGGGCGGTGACTCATTTCTGGAGGCCTTGAATCAGACCATTGTTATTTCCTTTGGCTTCCAGTGGACCTAACCCAGGCTCCCCTAAACACCTACCTGCCTCTCCCTGAATCAGAGATACCAGCTCTGGTAGGCCTTAATGCAGGCTGCAGCCCCTTAGAGAAAGAGGCTTCCAGGAGGAGGTGATGTTCTAGGCTTTACAGAAGGGCTGTGGGACAAAGCGGGAAGAGGGGGCTTGGTCGAGGTGAGGTGATATTGAGACCACAGAGAGAGGGGAGTGCAGTATTTTCCTTGAAGCCAAGAAAGCTCACAGGGAAAAGAGACAAAGCCTGATCCTTGAGAAAGATTAGACTCTTTTCTCTCCCTCTCTACCCTGTCTCGAGAGCTGGAGAGAGGAGAGGCAGAACTAGGAAGAGACTGCTGATAAAAGCAGGCTTTGGCACGACTTGATGCCGGTATTGCAGCTGTCTCGAAAATATCCCTGAGGGAGAGGCTAGAGCTCGGACTGCCTGTGTGGGGCTGTCAGGCAACCAGCAAGCGGGGACTCCCATGGCCCCAGGGCTTCCGGACACCCCCAGAGGAGCAAAGCAGGGAGACCCTCCTCCTGGGGTAGCTCCCTGAAGGCAGGGTGGAGTCTTCCCTTCTCAGTGCCCTGCCCCCTCCCCCCTCTCTTTCTCCCTCCTCCTTCCTCCCTCCATACCATCGGTGCATCCAGAACTTTGGACAGGGTAAGCAAAAGCTCATCAAGGAAAAGAGGCCCAAAGAGGGTGTGCAGGAAGATACTGGGAGGTGATTCTGGTGCAGTCCATGGGCAGTCGTGCCCGTGCCCATGGAGCCAAGAGGGGGGGCAGGCCAACGGGGACATTTGACAAACTGTTCAGGTCCAAGTGGGAGGCGCCGGGCCACACAGAGTCAGGGCTCCCCTTACAGTTCGGAATGGTGCCCAGCTTTCGGCAGACCCAAGATACATGGCAATTATCCAAATTATCTTCATCGTGTGAAAAACACAGTACACAGATCATCCCCTCCTGAGACATCTAAAATTATTACTTGAATTGCACCATTTTAGCCCCCAGACAGATTCAGGGAACACATCCATTGCACGAAGCCTTTTGTTTTCATGGGGAATGTGCGAATGGCAGGTTATTGAACTCCTGGGTCTTTGATTTGTCACCCTTCTCTTCCGTGACCTCAGAAGCCCCATGCCCAGGCCAGTTTGCTTCACAGATAGCCCGGACTCCTTCTAGATGATGACATGGGCAGCAGAAATGGGGGGTGTGCTGCTTAGGGTTTGCTGGGCAGGTGAGGCCCGGGGCTTGCAGGTCTACAAGACTCTACAGGAGGAAGCTGAAACACGGGCAGGGTGGGCTTCCTTGCTTTGGGGCACCAGCCCAGGCGTCACCAGATGTGAGTTTTGCAAGGGGCTCAGAGACCCTAGTCCCACCCCGTCCTTCCTGGGAGTTCTTCCTAGAAGATTCCAAAGGTTGCTTGCTCTGTGTGGGCGCAGATAGCATGGTCACTCATGCTGTTCCCGCTCCTGCCCACCCTTGTCTGCATACATTGCCAGGCCCTGTGTACTCTGTCCCAGACTTTACCGTGTCCCTCACCTCTCTCCTGGGAGAGAGATGGTTCCACGCCTGGATTGCTCATGATGCTCAGCTAATCCAAGGAGTTTGGAGCCATGGGTATGTTCTGAGCGAGGCTTCTGGGAGAAAAGCCTATCTGACTCAGTGCTTCCGGCAAGTGGGGTGAACAAAGGCATGGTCTGAGCACGGGCTGCCATACAAAGAAGCTCGTGGTGAGGGTTAACGGGAAGCCGTGGGCTAGAACATAGCATTCTACTCACTTTCCCTGCCTTCTTCCCTACCTTCCTCAGCCCCCCTTGCCACGAGTCCTCTGAAACTAAGCCATGAACTCCCAGGCTCCTTGGCGCATGTGGTGTTTACAACCTCGCCCCCTGACCTCCCAGGCACCCCCCCACCCACATTTCCCTCCCATTCTCACATGCTGGCCACACTCATCCACCGAACGTGGGTACCAGCGGTGGGCTTGGGGGCTTCTGGGCCTTTGCACCTGCTGTTCCCTAGGCCTAAAACATGCTTGTTTCTCTGCGAAGATCCTCATCTTTCAAACCCAAATCAAAATCTCCCTGCCTGGAAGCTTCTCTGGGTCCCCACAGAGACTAGGGCCGTGTCAGGGAGAGTTACCAGTCTCTGACCTTGGTGCACTGTAATTAATCCTTGGCCCTCCTGTCTGATTCCCCTGCCCGAGGGACCTCCTCAGGAGCTCCCGTGGCACCCCGCAGTAGTACGCACTCAATAAACGGTCATGTGAGTGAGTAAATGAAGGAACACTCAAGCGGCTGCTCAAGAAAAGGAAGCGGAGATGCATCCTTCATGGGGAAACCGGCTTCTGACACCTTATTTGGGGTGTCCTCTCCTGAAGTCGGCTTCGGGTGCTGCTTCTCCCCCTCCTGCCCTCAGTGCAAAGAGTTCCTTCAGAGGCTGGGCCACCTGCCTGGCCTCCTGGAGGGATTTCTTCCTCGATGCTCGCTTGTGGCTTTTCTGGTCCATCCAAGTGCAGGTCTTGCACATGTGTTGGGGACTCATTGCCCAAGAAAGCCCGGGGATCTGGTGTGGGTTAAATCAGAGGAAGGACCTTACTCTGGGCAGAGAGACTGGAGAGAATGCCCAGGGGCTGCAGCAAGAACTGACAGGAAGGTGAGGTCCCCCCAGGTTTAGGGAGGATTCCTTTTTGAGGCGGGGAAATCACAGGAACAATTGGTTGAGTTGAGCTTGAGCAGGAGGGGGGCTTGGGGCCCAAGGCAGGGATGGGGAGGGAGGGGGCGAATGTGTGAGGTTGGTGGTGGGAAGGGAAGGGGTGGGCGAGGTTTCACTGGGAGGAGAGAAGGGAACGGGAATGTGTGGGGCTCAGAGGCCCAGCTCAGCTGCAGCTGAATCTTCAATCCCTGCAAGGATCTGCAAGGAGAGCTGGGAGAGAAAATGAATCAAGGAAGGGCAGGAGCCAGGATCTTGGTGGAGGGCAGAGTAGCTTGGAAGTGCTAACTGGCCTGGAGGTTGCTGGGAGCACAAGCAGAGAAACAGGAAATGGACTGTAGGACAGGGCCCATGCCGGGAATGGTTCTGGACATTCCCCCTCTTCCTCACAATCAGCCTTCGGGAAACCGAGGGATCTGGGGCCCAGGCTAGGTCCCTGAGGGGACCTGTTTCCCCACCAGCCCGCACCCCGCCCCTGGCAGTTTGGACACTAATAGCCCACGGCACCCCAGGAGGGGGGTGAATGGGGATCCATTTGTTTTTCCAGAGTTTGACCTCTCGACAAAACTCTTCCCCCAAAATGTGCTGGTTTAAGTGAAAGCGATAAATCAGCCCCTTTGAAATGCAGAAGCAGCGTGGGGAAGCCTGCTTTGATATGCAGCTTGGAAACGGGGCACTTAAAACCTGGGTTAATTCTCTGTCCGGCTTTATTGGAGGCCGAGAAAGGAAAGAGGAGGAAACCCAGGGCCACTCATTAAGTCTGGGGCACTTGAAAGGCCTGGGGCCGGGGCCGAGCGGCCGCTAAGAGATCACGAAGGCACGGCGGCCCTGGGAAAAGCATCCCTGTCCCCGACCAACTCTAATCCCGGTTCCCACCCAGACAGATGAGACGCGGGGGGTGGGGGGGCGGTGGAGCGGGGTTGTGGGGGGTGGGGGAGCGGCCGGGGAGAGGCTCCTGAGGATGGGGAGGCGGTTGCTGTGGAAACGGAGTCGGGGCGCCACAGAGGAGAAAGCCAAGGGCCAACCACGCAATTTCCTGAAAGAAGCTGAGAATTCAAGAGACTGTGGGTCTCTCTCCCTGGGCAGCTCCTGCTCTCGGAGGCCTGGGGCTGCAGCCCTTCCATGGGAGCCGGGTGGGGTGGCTTGCCTGCGGTGGCCTCTGGGGCCCTGGTCTGGGCCTTTCATTAGAAACATCTGCTCTTCGTGGCCCTCGGTGTCACAGGGCGGGCTGAGGGCTCCTCGCAATTTTCAGGCAGGGATGGGGCTCTGAGGATCCGTACCTTCCACCGTTCCATTCCAGAAGGGAGGAAGGGCTGAGTATGGGGACACAAAGCCCTGAGGCCACTTGGTGCCGCTGAGGTGATCCTGAGTCCTGGATTTCAGGATGGTTCCCACTGCTCTCCCCACAGGTGACAAGTCCATGTCTTGCTCGGATGGGTCAGGCAGAAGGCTCCGATCTGAAGCTGGGACAAGCCGCCGGGTGACTCTACAGTGGGATTCCCTAGAACTTCTGCAGCCCAGTACCCACAGCCGATGGCCAGTCCTGCCTCCTCCAAGAGGGCCGCCGGCCCTGGGCTGTGGGTGGGGATGCGAGGGAGACTGCTTGGTTGCTGCCTTCCCAGCCCTGCTCCGCCTGCTCTGTTTTCTCTTGTGCATTGTTTTTGCGCCGGGAGGTAGGTGGTTGGTGGAGGATGGGAGCCGAGAAATTATGAACCTGACCCTTTAGAACTTGGTGCCCCCATTTCAGACAGGCCAGGGTGGACAACAGCTGACAGGCTCTTGTCACCCCCTTTCCCCCTCTGACCTTGGGGTGCTGAATTCTGGGGAACGCATTCATTGTGCAGCTGGACGGACCATTGCCCCACGCAGATCCTGCCTCAGTGGGCTGGGAGGGGGGGTTGCTGCCTGCAGAGATGCTCAGGGTGCTTAGCAGCCAGTGATAGAGGCCTTTTTGGAGCCTCAACCCACCTCAACCCAGTTCCTCCTTCATCACGGGAATGTAGAACCCACATGCATTTGGAGGAATCTCACCTCCCACTCAGGCGCCAGCCCACCTCGGGCCACGTAGGGCCTCTGAGGGTGGCCAGGATCTCCCAAAGCTTTTCCCTGTGTTAGAACAACATGCTTACAATTACAGATCTACGCTAGGTCTCAGACAAGGAGTCAACGAAATAAATCACAAAAATGACTCACTTTAAGCTCTTTTAACTCAGGGCAAGCTGAAAGCCCCTGGAAGGCAGGAGCAAAGCAGGGATTTTTCTCTCTGCCACTCCCTACCCCTGAGAGATGGGAGGGAGGAGGGGCAAAGGACCAGGTCCAGCTCCCAGGGAGCTTCTGCCCACCTCCAAGTTCCTGTCCTGCCCTTGGGGGTGGCCAAGAGGAGGGAGTCTTCCCCGTACTGCGCGTTGTCATGCCTCTCTCTGCAGTAATCACCTTTAGTCTCCAGATTAGAAGAAGAAATGACTGGAGCATTTCAGTGGGGCTGAAGCAGCAGGAGCTGGACTACCCAAGTGAGCTTCCATGGTCTTCTAGAAGCTC
>PISX010000090.1:157134-316439 GCA_004024625.1 Mellivora capensis | reverse complement strand
AAGGCTGACCACAGTGGCTGGGGGAAATGTCAGAATGATTCCCTGGTCAAAGGCCAAATTTGTGTTGTCTGAGGTGTTGCTGGGAGAGAGATCTGTGGTGGCAGCGGTGATGGTGGGTGGATGAGTGTGCCTGCCTTTGTGTGTGCAGGAGGCAGGAGCCTGTGTACACACACACACACACAGAGCTATTGGGTAGGCCTGTGCCAGAAACTGCTGCATTCCTCCTAACCCCAAAGCCAGCCCCCTTTCCAAAATGCTTTCTCATTATTCGCAGGCACATTTTTCTCCACCACACTCGGCTCTTGTTTCTGTATTTCTATATGCTCGCTGCCGTGGAGACTCTTCCCTGCTCTGTAAGGCAACTGTGAAAACACCTGCATTTTATTAATGCTGCCTGGAGCCGGGCTGGGCCAGGCCCCTCCGTGCTGGCCCCTGCTCTCCTTCTCCACTGTGCTCAGTGAAGCACGGCACCCGAGTTAACCCTGTGTGGCTGGGTCTCTGTCTCGGAGCCCTGGGTCCCCGGAGGGGTGCAGACCCTGCCAAGGAGCTGGAGATCCCCTACGTCGACGAGGCAGGCGCTCGGGGGACCTGCCCTGGCTCTCCGCTTTCCTTGCCCTGGACTCTTGATCCCTTTCT
The DNA here is from genome assembly GCA_004024625.1 of Mellivora capensis. Classification (NCBI taxonomy): domain Eukaryota; kingdom Metazoa; phylum Chordata; class Mammalia; order Carnivora; family Mustelidae; genus Mellivora; species Mellivora capensis. Next base: position 315,803 of record PISX010000090.1, on the reverse strand, counting down.
CTTATCACTGCTCCTCAGTTTCTCTCTCCAGAATGTGAGAGCACCATTTTGTCTTGAAAGGAATCCTGGCAAACTTCTAAGACAAACTCCTTAAGGAGCCTGGCCCTTTAAGTATCTACCCCGTCCTCTTGCCTCCAGGAGCCATTGGGATGAAACCATTACAGAAAAATAGCTGCTTTCCTCTTTAAACTATTTTAAATAAGGAAAGCATAAAGAAGAAAAACACCCCCAAATCCCATCACCCTGAGAGTCGTGTTAACATTTCTTTTAATGCAATACGTGCATATGACTTTAAAAAAAAAAAAAGCGTGGACGGTATCACATGAAACTTCAGTTTTTCTTCCCTCAAACCGCAGTTGTTCCTCCCGAAGGTAATAATTCTTAACAGTTTGTGTATCCTTCCAGGGAAAGAATTTGGGTATACACTGACATCTTTTTAATTTTTTTAATTAAAAATAAGTCTGGAATTCTTGCAGTATCAGCACAGGGAGACCCCCTTCAGTCTTTTTAATGGTTGCATATTAATTTGTGGTATGGCTGAACCAGAGTTTATTTAACCAGGCTCCTTGTAATGGGCTCGGGGCTGCTTCCAGTTTAGAATCTTACAAACACTGCCGTAGCGAGGGTCTTTGGATATCTTCCTTGGATGGACATGTATGAAGATATCTGCCGGGAAATTCTGAGGAGCGAAGTTGCTGGATCAAAGGACATGTTCATTTAGCACTTGTCTACTCTCTTTTATTTTTTATTATTTTTTATTTTTTAAAAAGATTTTTTAAATTTATTTGACAGAGAGAGAGAGGTCACAAGTAGGCAGACAGAGATCATGACCTGAGCTGAAGGCCGAGGCTTAACCCACTGAGCCACCCAGGTGCCCTTATCTACTCTTTTTTAGAAAAGAGTTGTGTTTTCCCCCTTATCCTTCTCCATTTTTTTTCTATCAGGCAAACTCCTAGCCACCTATCAGAATCCAGCTCAAATTTCGTCTCCTCTGTGAAGCCTTCCCTGATTGATCCAGGAGCCTGCAGGCTTCCCTTCCATGCTTCCTTAGCCCTCTTACTTAAGCCTTAGGGTAGCTCAATTTTTTTTTTAAGATTTTTTATTTATTTGATAGAGAGAGAAGTCACGAGTAGGCAGAGAGGCAGGCAGAGAGAGGGGGTGGTAAGCAGGCTCCCTGCTGGGCAGAGAGCCTGTAATGGGGCCTGATCCCAGGACCCCGAAACCGTGAACTGAGCCAAAGGCAGAGGCTCAACCAACTGAGCCACCCAGGTGCCCCCAATTTTTTAAAGTGTCTGTTCTCCATATAGGATTGCAATATGAGCACATTGATATCTCTCTTGAGGCACCGTGCTTTCGTCCTTTTAAAAAAGATTTTATTTATTTGAGAGAGAAACAGGGCACAAACAGGGTGGGGTTGGGGAGCAGCAGAGAGAGGGAAAAGCAGGTTCTTCGCTTAGCTGAGAGCCCAATGTGGGGCTCTAGCCCAGGACCCTGGGATCATGATCTGAGCTGAAGGCAGACACTTAACCGACTGAGCCACCTGGGCGCCCCTGCTTTTGTCTTTTTAAAAATTTTCTTTGTGCAATTCCACTCCTGGGCATATGCCCAAGAGAACTGAAAGCAGGAACTTGAGCAGATGTTTGTACATCCATGTTCAGAGTAGCATTATCCACAATAGCCAGAAAGTAGAAACAACCCAAATGTCCACGACAGGGGAACAGATCAAAGGTGGTACAGTTATCCGCTGTTTTGTTTTCCCCAGCTCCAGTGATCTGTGGTCCATTGTCTGGGAACACCTGATCCTCCCGAGGGAGCTTCAGACGGTCAGTAGGAGCCCAGCACTACATCACAGCGCCTGTGTCATTCCCTTCACTTCGTCTCATCCCATAGGCATTTTATCATCTCACATCATCACAGGAAGGGTAAGTAGAGTGGAGTGAGATCTTTTGAGAGAGAGACCAGAGTCACATAAGTTTTATTATGGTATATTGTTATAATTGTTCTATTTTAATTTGAGCTGTTGTTAATGAACCTTTTACTATCCCTAATTTATAAATTAAACTTTATCATAGGCATGTACGTATAGGGAAGAACATACTATATATAGAGCTCGATACTATCCGTAGTTTCGGGCATCCACTGGGGGTCTTAGAATGTATCTCCTGTGGATGGATATATATATATATCCAATGTATATATCTACAACAGGAGCCCTTAAAGGAATGAAATTAGGACACAGGCAACAACTTGGATGAACCTCGAAGGTATTACGCTCAGTGAAATAAGCCAGTCGCCCAAAAAAGACAAATATTGGGTGATTCTGCTAATATGAGGTACATAGCCCAGTCAAATCCACAGACACAGGAAGTGGAAATGGGGGCTGCCGGAAGTTGGGGAGAGAGAAAATGGGGGGTTGGTGCTTGAGGAGCGCAGAGCTTCAGTTTGAGAAGACGAAAGTTGCGCAGATGGACGGCGCTGACGGCTGCTTTGTCTGTACTTCATGACGTGGACCCGCCACTTAAACACGGAGGACGGTAAACGTCACATTACGCAGATTTTACCACCATGAAAAGATCGTACCACGTCATAGACTCAGAGTCTCTCCATGGGTCGACATTACCATCCCCTTACTTCAAGGCAATGCTGACCCATCCAGGATGGGAGAGTACTTCTACTATTTTCAGATATTTCCAGGGAAGGGAGCCCATTACATTATTAGGCAATCTTTTCCAGTGTCTCAAAACCCCAGACATTCTTGGTACTAGACCTTTCCTGCTGCACCTGAAGTTAATTTTTTCTTGGTCAGTAAGTGCTTTGTCAGGCCACTGACTCTTCACACACTCAGAGGCTCTGGTTACACGCCCCCCCCCCCCAACCCGTGTCTGGGCCAAGGGCACCAAGTAACAGGCTTGTGGGTGGACTTTGAGGGCCTCGTGAGACTCCCTCTCCTGCTTGCCTCTCACCAGCATGTTGGATGGAAGGAGCCCACCCATCTGTCACCTCGTTTGTGATGCAGTTTGTGGGGTTCTAGAGATTTTCTCTCTCTTGGCTCTCGTCTCTTCACCCTTCTGTTGAAGGCCTTTTGCTGACAGGGTGGAACCCCCTCCCCATCCCCCAAAAGACTGGGGCAGAACTGGTGACTCATTTCAGTAAGTCCCTTAGACTCTCCTCTGACCAGAGACTGCACGGCCCCTTCATGAGCTGACTGGAAGGTGTACTTGGTTGGCGTGTTCTCCACAGCCTGGAAGATGTGGACCTCGTCGACGTAGAGAACACCGAAGGCTAAATGAGAGAAGAAAAGGGGCTGAGAAGACACCGTCATCTGGGTGCCTGTTGACGGCAGGCTTGCAAGGCCTGACACGGCTGAGAAATGTTGTCAGGAGCTCAGAGGAAGTGGGGCCTTCTCTGTTGTGAGGACCTGCCCCCAACCCCCTTCTTGGGCACAGGAAGGGGAGGGGGCGAAGCTAAATGGCGGCCCCACCTCGGTGGCTCAGATGTCACTGCTACCACAAAGGAAAATCCGTGTGGAGGTGGGCACTTCCAGAGACCTCATCCGCCTGCAGTTCAGGGGGTCATAACATCACCCCTGTGCTCCTGTGCCAGGCCTGTCCGCCTCGGAACACCGTCAGTGGGCTTGGGTTGGTGCTGACGTTTCTGATTTCAGCTCATGGTTTATAGGGCCTGGCCTTGACAAGAGGCTGAGCCCCCGAGGAAGACTGTAGCCCTCATAGGTCCTTCAGCTAGAGTGGAGATGAGGGAGGAGAGTCCCCGGGGTCAGTCCGGTGCCTGGGGTCTCATACGAACCAGACGATGGACACTGACATGCATGGAGTTCTGTGTGTCATAAGCTGGTCTTGGTCCTTTACGTTTCCCAGTAAGCTGGAACGTGGACCAGAGTGAATTCCAGATGCTCTGATAGAATTTTCTTTATATTCAGGTGGCTCAAGGGCTGTCTTCTACAAGCATTTTGGAAACGCTAGTACTCGCATTTGATTTATGTTAAAAAAATAAAAGAAAAGAAAAAAATCAAGAAAGAAGTCTCTTTCTTTAAAATCACAGTGTGTGTGTTTATTTGTTGTTGTATGTATTCCTATCACACCCTCCCGCCCCCAGCCCACCCACCCGAGGAGCTGGTTTCAGGAATCACAGTCGTGTGCTGCGGAAGGTTTGGGAAAGGCTGCTGGGTCTCGCATAAAGAAAAGGATTATATCTGTGTTATTCACCGCTGACATCCCAGGACCTTGCACCCTGCGGGGAAATAGAGGCTCTGATTCATAGCTGATAAATCTTACAGACAGGAGAGAGTTCACTTGAGTTGCCTGATACTCCACAGCACATCAGCAGCAAAACCAGGAGGAGAGTCTCCTCTTCCAACTCACAGAACAGTTCTCGGCAGGAAACCATGCCCGTCACTTTATAAGCGTCCTGGGGATGGCTTTAGGTGTCAAGTAGCTCTCCCGGGGGAAGCAGTGGACAGGGCTGAGCCTTGAAGCCCAGGACTGTGTCTCTGACAGGATGGGTGGGGCTCAAGAGTCTTGAAGGCCCATCCTGTGGTAGTCAGCAAGGAGATTGGCTTGGTCCTTGGACTGGAGTTTCCTTGGCCTAGAATTGCCTAGAATAGCCTAGGCACTTGGCCTGGAATTGCCACATAGCTGAATGTTAGACCCTGATCACTGGAGGTGATCCTGGAAAGGGTCTTCTCGAAGTCTGGTCCTTGGACCTGAGGCTGGGCTGGGCCCTCCCCTCTACGACAGGCTCCGGAGAGCCCAGAGCAAAAGGAATAGTGCATCGGCTTTGTTCCTCCCCTTAGGGCTCTGTTCTGTTTCTTAAGGAGAAGTCTCCTTCCCTGTGTACAACTCTGACTAGATCAGAGTGTGAGCAAGAGGGAAATTGTCTTTCCAAGAGTGCTCTGTGCTTGGATTGACCATCTTTGTGTCCTGCGGCTGAGAGCAGGGGCCAGAGGCAGAAGCTGAGTGAGGCTTTGTGTGCTGGGCTTCACTTCTGGAAAACCAACCAAGACCACTCCTGAGACTGTAGGCCGCTCTGGTCCTTCCCTTAGCTCCTGTTCTTTGGACTTCCACAGGGTCAGATGTTCTTCCACATAAACTCTTGTTGTTCAGTCTGTGGCCCAAACAGCCTGAGGCCTGAGACAACGGTGGTTTTGCTGAGGCCATCAGAATGCTCAGTCGCTGGCCGGGCCCATGCCACCTCACAGAATTGGTGTGGCTGCCGCAGGCTCCCTACAGGACAATCAGCTCACCCACTTAAAGTCCATCAAAGGACTGGGTCAAATTCTGGTCCCCTTTCTGCTCATTTGCCCTGTTGTCGCCCCCCCCCTCCCATTGCCGTGCTCCCACCCCTCGCCCCCTCTCGGCACCATGGCCCGCAGGGACCCTGACACCTGGGACACCTCGCACAGCCGGACAGCCGGCTTTTCTCAAGCCAGACTCCATTGCTGTGAGGAGTCTGAAGGCGTTTTCTTTGAAGGATAAGTCGAGAGAGGGTCAGAGAGTGCTGAGAAGTTACGCCTGTTTCTTCTTTTCCTTTCCCCCTCTGGGGCTGACAGACCAGATTTTTTTCTTTTTTACAGTACATTTTGGCAAGCCCCATTTTTTTTCTGACAGAAAAAAAAAATAACAGGCATATTTTGGGCGATTACTCAACTGGGGTCCTTTGTGACAGGATATGCAGCTGCGTGACTAATGGAGCTGGCTTTCTCCTGGCTTCCTTCCCCTTTCAGAGCTCTTGTTTACTGCTCTATACTGAAAAAAAAAAAAAAGCCATAAGCTACAGATTTTATGTTAAAAAAATGCCTTGTGAGATACTCAAAGGCAATAAATCCTTTGGATATTCCATTTCTAGGGCTGTAAGCTCCCCACCCTCTCCCACTTTTTCTTTTCAAATGCTTAAGCTCTTGACTCACGACATGTGAATCTTCTTCTCCCGCTCCCATGTCCCTGCTTTTTTCTGAACATATGTCCAGCAGATCGTGTGTGTGAGTGTGTGTGTATATTTGTGGGGGGAGGGCAAGATAGGAACCATATTTTTGGTGCTTAACTCAGCAATTGCTAAAGGAAGGAATAATGACTTCCAGGGGTCTCGGGAACTTTTTTTTTTCCCCCAAGGCCTGTGTGTTTCCATAATCTATGACAATTTTGTGGTGTAAGCAAAAGTATTACAAAACACAGAACTAGCCTAATGAGGAAGGGTATGTTCTAAACAGGGAGGGACTGTCTCTTTTTAGAGGAAATCCAAATTTCGTCTGGCTTTGGAATTGAGAATCCTCTGGCTTCCCATAGAACGTTTGGAAGAAACTCTCCATCCAACATACGGTGTTCGACAACTGGAACTGGCCTTTTAGTTTTTCTTGAGATCAAACAGCTTTGTATTGCAAAAAGTGTCTGGCCTGTGGATAGGAAAAATGAACTAGCTGGTCAGGTTTGATAGAGATGAGCTGGGCTAGAAGAGGTCAACGACTTGTGGCCACATGATGGGTTCGAGCCTCAGCTGGGATCTGGAGTAGGTCATTTAACATCTGTAGGTCTCTTTTGCTCTCACATGAAAATTAGGATAGTATCCCCTCCGCCTAGGTGGCTGGCAGGAAAAGTGAGGTGACAGACTCCAAGACACCAGAAGGAACTGTAAAGAAGAATTCAGTGATGCTTCATCCAAATGGCTGCTCCGGCTTTAAGCAGGGGAGAGAGGTTTGTTCCACAAGAACTCACGACGAACGGGACAGAGGCTATTTATACAGCGGCCCCGGGATGCAACCTATGGGGGTGTTTCTGAGGCTGGTATTGCCTCCAAGTTTGCCAAGTCCCTAGTCCTCTTCCACGTGGGTATCCTAACGTCCCACATCAGAATCCTAACTTTGATCCCATGACTTTCCTACTCAGGAAACTCATCAAAACCAGACAAAAGCACCACTAACCCCCTCTCCTTTTCTCCACCTACCTTTCCTCTGACTAGCTTATCCTTTGCCCACACGCTGCCCCAGAGATGTGAACACTGAACGCAATTTACTCTAACCGCCCCCCCCCTCCAACAATTCCCCCGATGAGTGGCTTGGAGGACCCTTCCTTCTAGTCCTCTTCCCGCTGCTTTCTGGTAAACCTTGCTCATTTGTCATTTCCTATAGGTAAGGTCACCTAAAACTTAGCTTTTCCCAGAGTCTACACCAATTAAGGGCTCCTCCAGGGGATACCCCAAACCCTCCAGCGAACCCTAGCAACTATCTTTCTTACTTTCCAGAGCTCAAGTCTAATGTCCTTAGCGAAGGCAGTTGACTTGATTGCACCACAGGGTAAACTGAGGCACCAGCCAGGGAACCAGCTGGCCAGGGATCACATACCAAGTCCCTGACACAGACAGGAATAGAAACCCCACATCCTGATTCCAGTTTGCCTAGAATTTAAAGAGGCACCTTAGCTTGGATATCCCAGAATAGTTTCTCCCAGGCTGACCAGCTGTGAAGTGATATGTTGTAAGGGTTATTTTTTGCCTTGGCTTAACTCTTAAAAAAACACCCCAAACTTCCTAAAATCGGCCTAAGAAAATCCATTTCTCACAAAGCCGTCTGCTTGCCAAGTATAAACCTAGTGTATTACATCACGGACGCCTTTGGGCCTCACTCTCAGCTTACAGCGACACTCAGGTATCTGAATTAAATTCAGAAATCACAGTTTATTGAAGGAAGCAGATCATTAAGTCACTCCACTGGATTGAAGCCGTCGACATTGCTTATTTGGAGAAGCTGAATGTTGAATAATGTTCTCTTGATTTAGGTGGATCTGGACAAGCTGGACTTATTCAACAAAGGGTGGGGCCAGCCCGTGGCATGAGGCCTGTGGGGGCTCCTAGGAAGACCGGAAGGGACAGCGGTGTGCTGGAGCCGCCTTGCATTGGCTGATTTTTAAATTTTCAGGAATTTTGTGAGCCGGTTGTTCAACACAGCCATCATGAAAATGAAATTATATAAACCTACAGTTGGATACATTATATTAAAAACAACAGTAATAAATACTAAAAACAGATAATATCCTAATTATTTGGCTTCAAGTTACTATTCTGTATGCTTTTGTTACAGGTCTCTTACAGTCCCTATGGTACGGATATCATACTCGTGTGCGGCTGTTCGTCTCTTCCCAGTACCACGTTCAGTAATCTCCCAAGGGGTGGTTTGAAATCACTCATGGGGAGAGTAGTTATGCCACGGAAATTGGTAAACTCTACAAATCGGGGCTTGATTTATGGTGTGAGTTGTACCCTTGGAAAGCTTATTACCAATGTTTATTGGTAATAATAACATAATAATAAATAATATAATAATAATAAATAATAAATAAATAAAATAATAAATAATAAAAAAATAATAAATAATAATAATAAAGCTTATTACCAAAGCTTATTACCATGTTATATATTACCATGCCCTCCTGGAAAGGTGAGTCCGTGGACCTCTCTCTTGGGGTCCCAGAGGGGAGACCACTGCAGCAGGAAGGAACATGGCTGAGGGACAGCTGTGGATGAGGAAGAACTTACTCTGGGAAGAGACCAACATAGGTGATCCAGGGGAAGAACCAGCAGTCACAGACGAACCGATCAGAACAGGAAGGGGGAAAATGTACTAGACTGGCTAAGTTGTAAAGTACTACCGGATAAGGTTAGATAGGAGAAGAGCCATAATGACTTCTACGTTCAAGGTGAGGGTTAACGCTGTATAACCACAGTGCTTTAAAGTTCTCAAGACTGGGGCGAGTGGGTGGCTTAGTGGGTTAAAGACTCTGCCTTCGGCTCAGGTCATGATCCCAGGGTCCTGGGATCGAGCCCCGCATCGGGCTCTCTGCTCAGCAGGGAGCCTGCCTCTCTGCCTACTAGTGATCTGTCTGTTAATTAAATAAATAAAATCTTTAAAAAAAAAGTTCTCAAGACTTTTTTTTAATTCATGAGCTCTTACGACCACTGGAACAGAACCATGAGGTAGATGGGTAAGTTAGCTATCAGCCTTGTACCCATTTTACAGATGGGAAACGGAGGCAGTGGGTGGCTAAGTAGTTCACCCAAGGTTACTCTCTCCATATAAATGGCTAAGCTGGTGCTTGATGGAGAAACAGATATGGCACAGACTCTGGGTTTGACATATCTGGGTTAAAAAGCCAAACTTGTCATTTATGTAACTTTGATAAAGTTACTTTCTCTTAAAAATTTTTTTTGAATTGACAAAATGGGGACAATAATGCCTAGCTGTCACATGTTTGCAGGGAAGTTTGGTTTAAATGAGATAGTAGGTGTAGGGGGACTTAGGATGCTGTCAATAACGGTTTATTTCCTCTTCCCTCTTACCACGATGTTTTAAAAGTATTTATATTTGATTTTGAAATGCAGTATATGACTCTTTTGACTAACATATTTATTTTTCTAATTATAATCTTTAGGTTTCAGTAAAATTATTCTGCGTAGTTTTGGCGGAAACTGATTAGAGGAGGAGAGGGCAGAGGCAGGGAGGAGAGGGGCCGGGCCTGGAGAGAGCTAGCCCAGGGTTCAGAGTTCATAAAGGGCGTCTTCACTCACGGGTCATGGGAGAGAATTCAGCCACACTGTCCTGTTCAGCGAGGCCTTTCTGTACACCATTACCTAGAGCTCCAGATGGCTGCTTTTCCTGGACCTAGGCTTCTGCGTCACCGCTGGCAGAAGTGGGAGGGCCTAGCCTCTTAGCCCTCTGTCCCTGAAACACTCACAGCCTCACCACCATGCTTTGTCCTGGGGCAAGACCAATGCACAGGAAGCAGAGGCCTCAGGCCATTTCTCATCTGGGCAGAGAGGCAGCCTGCACACCCACCCAGGACTCCTGCCCCTTCTGCCCAGATTTATCTTTCTTTTAGCACTGGTCTCTCTATGCCATGCTATGTAATTTATAAAACTGTATACTTGGTGAGGGTGGGGCTTTCTGTTGATTTCATTTGGGACCTAGAACAGGAACAGGGAACATGGAAAGCTCTCGCTTAAATAGTTACCCAAAGAAAAGAGTAAAATGGGTCATCACCCCACTCCCCAGTTTTTTTCTATTTCAAACAACAGTCCATTCTTTGACGGACTTCAGTGGACGTAGATTTGGCTCAGGCCTCATGAGCATATATAGTGGAGGGTGTGGTCAGAGATCTGAGACAGAACCCCAGGAAGAGATGGGCAGCGCCGGGGATGCTCTGCTGACTGTCCCACCGGGACTGAACGAGGCAATGAAGCTCTGTGGTTAAGAGCATGTTGGTAAAAATCTGGCCGCTACCGCTTGTTAGCTATGTATTCTGGGGCAAGTTATTTTCTCTCTCTGAGTCTCATTTTTCTTATCTGTAAAATGTGGATAAAAATATCCATAAGGTTATGACTTGGATTCATGAGATAAAACATGGTGCGTGCTTAGCACAGAGCCAGGCATGGAGAAAGGGAGCTGGTATCCCTCATGTTGCAAAGGAGGTGGAAGAGGGGGTTTGTGCATGGCAGATGAGCACGTCTGGGGCGGGGGGGCTGAAAGAAACCAGACATGCTCAAAGCCTCAGCTTCTGCAGACACAGCCCAAGCCCAGCCAGCCTGGCATGGGGCACTGCAAAGGGGCTTTGGAACAACGACACGGACCCAGGGGGACCTGGCTGAGGCTGTGGAGCTGTCACGATCACAGCTAGCTGGACCCAGAGGCTGCAGGCACGACCCGAGTGACTTTGTGTATGTATGTCGTCTAACAAAACTTTCTCTTCTTGGGCAAAGTAAGCACAAATGCACCTCAGCCCGTGGGAGAGTATGTAACGGGGCAGTGGGGGCGGATACCAAGGCTAAAGCCCATTGCTCGGCGAACAGTCTGTCGCCCAATGGGTTCCCTGGGGCCAGCCTGACTGAAGCCCAAAAGTCCCTCTTCTGGGGATTAGAAAATTGAAATGTCCTTTTCTAGCTTCGACCTTGAGCCTCTGTTTCCTCATCTGGGACACAGGGAGGACCATGCCTGGCTTCTCCACCTGGTCCTCACCAGGCACTGGAGCACTGAGAGTACGCAGTCCATCTCCCAGGCCTGTCTGTTAGGAACCCCTGGGGTCTTTGGTGCCGGGTGCCCCCCCGGACCATGCCCTTCAGCAGGCTGGTGGGGTCCCATGAAAAGTGCAGAACGGCCCTGGTTGGTTCTGACCTTCCGCTGGCCTGCCTGCAAGGGGAGACAATGTCCCTGGAGGCTGGGTGGAGGGGCTTGTCCATCAGTGAGTGCTGTTCAGGCAATAAGCACATGAAGGGACGCATGCAGAGCACTCTGGGGTCTTTGTTGGAAAGCCACCAGAGTGAGACAAAGGATGCCCTCCCTCTCAGCATTCTTCAGCGAGGGCCCCCCTGCACCTGCCCTGCCCTATAAGCGCCTGTGCGGGTGTAGACGTGTACACTCTCCTGGACGCTGGCTCTACCGCCGACAGTGTGTGAAGCAGGTGCGCATTCCTCTCCCTCGCCGCTGCCTCTGCAACTGTGGGCGTGCCACCTTCCCCTAATCTCCCGGGTTCTCAGTTTCCAGAGTGCCGACTAGGAGCCATACATACTCTAAACCTCCTGCCTGCTGGGAAACCTTCCAGAAGCGATTATGGAAGTTTTATTTTTTATTATTTTTTTTAAAGGATTTTATTTATTTGACAGAGATCACAAGCAGGCAGAGAGGCAGGCAGAGAGAGAGGGGGAAGCAGGCTCCCCGCCGAGCAGAGAGCCCGATGTGGGGCTCGATCCCAGGACCCTGGGATCACGACCTGAGCCAAAGGCAGAGGCTTTAGCCCACTGAGCCACCCAGGCGCCCCTATTATGGAAGTTTTAGATTCTCTGAAACCTCTATGGGCCAGCCTGTGTTCCCATGCCAGTTGCGGCCACTTCCCAGGTTCAAGTTCAGGGCCTTTGGTGTCCCTGGCTGTTACCTGCGATGAGGGTCTACAGCCTGCTGAGGTGGGACCCTAGCGTCTCCTTACTAGCTGGGTGACCCGGGCGAATCACTTTAACCTTTCGGTGCTGGTTCTCTCATCTTCTACGAGAAGGAATCACGGTGGCATTTGCCTCGGAGGCCGTTACAGCTGTAGCACGAGCCCATGAGCTCATCCATTGGAGTTAGGAGTTAATGCAGGAGTTGACACAAATGTATGAGTTCACACTGTAAATGTGAGGTGCTTAAGCCAGCGCCCGGCACATAGTCAGCCTAATTATATAAGTGATACCCGATAAGAAAAATTACCAGGCTCCATTTTCCACCCCAGTTATTATTCTGGTCCCATTTTCTTGACTTGCTCACAATAGCCTGAGGGCCTGGCCCTATCTACCCTTGGCTTGCTACTGCCACAGACACCCCGAGACTTGCGGGAGCAGTGGATGGAAGAGAGGTCGCATAAAGCAGGATGGGCTAAGGACTGAGAAGAGAATGCGCTGTGCTCAAGAGAGGGTCAAGAAGAGGAGAAAGGCCTAGAAAACAGCATGAGGGAATAATGCCCCGGCTAACCTCTCAGAGGTCTGATAGGTTTGTGCCAGATAAACCTGCAAAGACTTGAATTTCCTCAAACTATATCTCAGAAAAGCAGGGCCTCAACTCAGATGTTTTTAGATCCCCCTCAAACTCCCTGTAGACGTTGATAATACCCCAGTCCTGAAGATACGATCTTAAGGAAGGGGGCGGGAGTGGCCTGCCTTGTTTATCTGCTGTTTCTCTTCCCCTCTCTCCTCTGCTTTTCCTCCTGGCCAGGAAGAGCTTTCTATGTTTCTTCCCACCTAGAGGAAACTTCCTTGGGTTACCTGCTGTCTTTTCTGCACTATGATAAAGTCCCATTATGGGATTTCCTGACTTTGTGCCTGTTATTTAAAAGGAAGATTTTAGAATTGAGGAACCCTCTTTCCAGAAAGCCTCTAAGCAACTCAAGAAAAGTTGGCTTGGACCTTCCAGGCTGAGCAGTCACCCGTCATCCCAGATGGTGTGCCCTCGGCAAGAAGAAGCCACCGTGAGAGATGATTCACAAAGGAGAGGAAAATACAGTGGTTTAAGATGTTCACTGGTCTTATCCCAGCACACTGAGGAAAGAAAACGTATCATGATGCTATTTCCGTATAATTTGACGTATCATTTTGTGCTTACAAAATAAATAGGAATTTAAAGTATTTAAAATAATTAAAACAAATATTTAAAATAAATGGGAAGGGCTTATGTCTTCCCCGCATGTTGGCAATCGGCATGATTTTCACCTTTCTTTTGGCTCAAGCATATTTTCTACGATTCATAGGTTACCTTAGAGTAAAAATTAAAAGACAAAATGGATGATTTCTGACATTTGATGTGAAATTTTCTATGAAACACACAGATATATATATTTCATAAATAAATATATGAGTATCTGTAAATGAATGAATGCTTTATATGTAAAGAATTCTATATACCACTTGATTTATATAATGAAATATTATGTAACATATAGTACATATAATATACAATATGATATATACTACCCGTTGGTTTATAGATGACTATGCATAGTGAAATACTGGAAGGAAATATAGCAAAAACTTTCAAGTTTCAAGTTTTCCAGTATTTCCCAATTTTTAAAAAATTTTAAAATTATTATTTATTTATTTATTTATTTATTTATTTATTTTTTGCATGGAGCATTGATTACTTTTGTAATCTGAATGAAAAAAAATCCGTGTAGTGTGTGTGTGTGTGTGTGTGTTTCATTTTGGTGAAAATAGAAATTGTCAAATTACTTTCAGATCATTATTTCTGTGTGTGCTGGTAGGGCTATCTGCTTTTCTCAGCATGAAAACAGGCACAACTTTTTTCCTTGTTCGGCAGCTTCTAAAAGTTGGGCTCAGCCCCTGAAGTTACCACAGGATTTGATGTTTCCATTTGGACAGACATGGCTTGTTCATGGAACTGGTCCGCGTGGTCAGGTGGACTGTGGGTTAGCATCGAAGTTTGCTTACAAACAGCAAAAAACCCACATGGTAGAGAATGTTCTGGACTTAATTTCCAGGCACGAGGAGCTCTGTTTTGTAGGTGTGGCCTGTCTGGAGGGGCTGGACGGGAGATTAATCAGAGACCCCGTTCACAGGCCAAAGCAAGCTAAAGGTTGAAGACAGTCTGAAGGGGGATGGCGAGACTGCAGGGTGGCTGTCCAGGCCCCTGGGGAGAGCACCATGACCGTCTCATGGTTATTTTCTATCCCTTATGACCTATGGGACTTCCCTGATGCCTGTGTAGCTGTTTGCAATTTGTCCTTTGGCTAGAGCTTTCTAGATTGCTGGGAGAGAAAACCCTGATTTCTCCATTTGTATTCTGGGGTGCATAAATAGCAAAGTTTTAGGTTTCCCACCCTTTGGGTAGGGAGTGGCCCCAGGAATTTTTACCTAATATGTAAATGGGTTCCAGAGAAAGAAAGGTCTGACTGAGATAGGTAGATCTAGACTGTCCGGAACTTCTGGGCCCAGATGGGTCCATCTGCAAACAAGGACTTAGTGTATCTCCTCCCAGCCCCAATTGCCCTTGGAGTTCTCTGAGGGAGCTTCCTCTGCCTAGAATTTTGAAATTCTCTGATGGAAGCTTGGTGTAATGGCAAATGTACTTTGGAGGCCTCAGAATGTTTTCCATTCTTCACCAATCAGCCTTCCACAAAGTAGTTTTTAAATCCTTCCCTAGCACTAATAAAGATTGAGAAACAATAGAGGTTTCATGCTCTTGTCCAAATTGCATGGAAAGTTCCAGGGGCAACAGGAGGGAAGGATGGGGAGGAGAATAAAAACAGAACATCACGGTCTCAGGATGTCCAGCTTAAAATATTAGCCTCTGAAACTCACTGCTTCAAACATGTCACCAAGTCTGTAAATACCGTTCTCCTCACCTGGGGTTATAAAGCTAACATTGTTTCGCTCCCTGGCTTTGCATGCACGGTCTTGTTTGACTGCAGGACACTGTTCACCCAACCACCACCTTCTACGGGCCTCTATGGGATTCCAGGACCACCAGGGACTGCCTAGGAAGGGAAACTCGTTATACCACTGCTCCCAAGAAGGGACCACCTGGGCCCATACTCACAGCTCATGAAACATTTCTGTAGTTCTTCCAGGTTATACCTCTTTCTGATCACTTCATTATCTTTTTGGAAAAGCAATCACATCTGTAAATATTGCCCAAGGCCCCATAGTGCTCAGAGCATTGAGGAGGCATCCTTGGGGCACATGTTCTGGGATAAGGTTGGGGGACACACAGACTCAGGGAGACAGAGTGGCCTCTGTCTGAAATGGAGAACATGTGCAATAGTCTTCAGGAAAGAGGTCAACTTTATTTGTGTGTGCAGTAGACAAAAAGAGCCATGAGCTGAGAAGGAGAGGACTTGGGTGCTCCAGGCTACCCAGAAGTGGGGCTCAGGGCTGGGGGAGAGAGCAGAGGGCAGGGCTGAAGCTGGATTGCAGAAGATGGGCAGAGTCTAGATAGATATTGTAAGCCAAGGGAGCGGAAGGAGCAGGATAGGGGGCGGGTTTGTAGGTTAGTCCTAGGTGGAGTTCATCAGGGAAGGCATGGTAGAGCAGAGTGGAGCGGCGGCAGCATGGGGCTCCATCATGGAGGTCTTGCAACGTTTCTTTTCACTGTAAGTTCTGGTGTGCTCTTTTCCACATAAAGGCTTATTGCCAGCAAAGACTCATCCAAAAACCTGACATTTGCTCCAGACCTCTTCTTCCTGTCTCCTCCCTCGTGCTGACCCACTAGTAAGCCCCCGAGCCTGGACCAACCCCAGACAGGTGGTTTGCCCAGTTATCATGGGTGCCTCGTGGACAGTCCAGGCAGCTTTCCCTCTGTGGGGAGCTTCATTCTGCCAACGGAGCTGGACTGGGAAGGGCTTGGATCAAGGGTTTGGGCTGTGTCTCCACAGGCTACCATCTTGGGAGGGCCGGTGGCAGACGCCAGGAGCTGGCTGGCGTCAGAGAACAATCTGGTAACCACTGAAAAGACCCTCATCCTCAGAGGGTAGATGAGCCCACAGACACTGGCTTGGCTTGGCTTACCTTGGCTGGGAGCATTTCCGGGAGAGAAGAGCGGAAAAGGGATGAGTGGTGAGTGGGAGGAAAGGGTTTTCGGAGTTAAAATGAGATAATTGTGAGCCCCTAGCTGCAAACAGACAAGTGCTGGCCTTGGACCACGTTGCTGGCAGGTGTGACTTAGGGGTCACTATGGCCTGAAGCACTCCAGTGGGAGATGAGCGTGGAATGGACCTGCCAGGGCAGCAATGCGGGCAAAGGGGAAGACTAAAAGGAGCCAATGGCTAGGAAGACGAGGTGGATAGTGTCATGAGACAGAAAATGTGAGGGCTCCGGATGGGAGAGGGAAAGCTGTTGCTGGGGATTGCTGGGGATGGGCCACTCCCAGGGATAGGAGCTATGCTAGCCGTTCTTGACCCTTTCCATGACTGCCTTCTTCATGGATTCATGAGACCAAGAAGCAAAAGTAAGGGAAGAAGAGCTTCTGAGCAGAAATGCCCCATAAACAAAGACTGATTGCCACCAGCAGAGCTGGGGGCGGGGGGCACACTTGCCACTCCTCCCTGCCTCAGAATGAGGACTTTCTCACTCAACGCCTGTCCATCTGTCCATCCATCCCGCCAAGCCCCAGAGCCCCATGCTGATTTCCTTTGGAAGAGCCCCAGCTCCTGGAGTGGCTGTGGCAACAGCAGGGCCCACGGACGGCTCCAATCCCCAACTTCCCATCATAGGCGAGGGTCGGCCTGGTCCGTGGAAGTTAAAATAACACACTAGCTGTTTATGAGCAAGAGCCTTCAATAAAGTCATCGGTTGGTTCTCTAGGCAGCGTGTCTAATCTTCTCTGGCTGCCTTTCTAGCCGGCGGCTCCTGATCTATTTTGGTCTTTCTCTTCTTTGACTCATTCTGGGACTTCCGTGCCATAAATCTGGGCCCCCTCCAGTGCCTGGTCCCACCAGCAGGCAGACAATTCAGAATTAGCTGTGGTCATGGTTGTCCAAACTGACAGGCAGGGAAACTGAGGCACAGCAGGCTCCAGGACCTTGTCTTGTCTCCCACAGTGACCCAGGAGCACAGCTGCCAGGAAGGCCCAGGGTTCTGGCTGGGACTGTCACGCCGAGGCTTGTAGGGAAGGCTGAGGGCCATGTGAACTGCTGTAAAGCTCTTACTGGGCCATACTTGGTACAAATCCCAGGGGCCTGGAGGTAAATGAGCCTGCAGTGTGTGGTGTGTGTGTGTGTGTGTGTGTGTGCGCGCGCCTCTCAGGGTTGATGGTGGTGTTTGAAATCAAACCCATTCCTGGAATTTGACAAGCACAGTCTAGAGAAGGATCAGAAAACCCAAAATAGTGGGGATGAATGAGAACAAAGAGCCTTCCCAAAGCCATGGTTCAAGCTGTGGGCAAAATGTCTTCCTGTTTCTCATGCAAAGCCCCTGCTGCTGGGCCCAAGGGGCTGGATGGGCTGGTTTGGCCAGTCCAAGGTCAACTCCCGACTCCAATCCCTCCAGCTGCCCCAGGCCTCTCTGGGTGCAGGCTGACGTGTTCTGGAGAGGGGAGTGGGGGTCGGGGAGGCGGGCAGGCTGTTAGGGTTTCAGACACTTTCTAGGTGCCTCCGGGGACCTACATATTTCCTATGTAAAGTTCAGTCTGTTTGCAATTAGGCCTCTCTTCTTTGCTTATTTCCGGAGAGATTAAAAATAGCGAAATCAGCTTAATCTGGGACTCTCTGAGATCAACAAGGCCACTGTTTCCAGCAGCATGAAAATACCAAGCTGTCCCACCCACGTTCATGGGTCACACCGCATGGCAGGCCTGGTGGGCTTTCTGTAATGAAGGAACTTTAAGTTGCATGAGTTCTCAACAGATAAGACTCGTTTTTTTGACCCCAGTAAGGATATTTTCAACTAAAATGGAAGGGATTCCAAACCGCTTCGGGTCTGAAATCCTCTCTTTCCTTCTAAATGAGCTCAAAGCTGTGAACGCATTGTCCAAAAAGCCCACCTTGGTTCAATTACTTCACCGGTTTTAGCCTCTCCTTAGGGATTCAGCCACAGAGCACATCCTGGGCAGCTTCAGATACAAGGATGCTGCCCCTGACCTGTCACCATGCTGTGTTCTGAGAGGCCGGGAACCATGTCACTGATCTTCAGTAGGTCTGGGGAGGAACAGCTCCCATCTGGGAGCTGGCTCTTCAGGCCAAGGAGGGCCACAGGTTGGAGGAATGCTCCCTTTTATGTGCTGCATTGGTCAGAAAGGGAGCGCTCTGCTGCCATAACAAAGAGCCCCACGTGTCATTGGTTACACCGCCTAGGACTATGATGTTGGACTGCTGTAGTCAGGGGGGACAGGATGGATGCTTGCTGAGATGATTTTAAGGGCTAGCCCTCTAAGTGCCTGAGGTCACTTTTATCCACATCCCTTTGGCCAAAAGCTAGTCACGTGCAAGGGAGGCTGGGAAACGTGGGATTTGGGTGAGTGGGCATCATTGGAGGCTTTGGCCAGCCATCACCAGCCATAAGGGCACTGAAGCTTAAGGAGCAGGGTCAGAGAAACCTCTCGAGGCTGCCGGCAGAGCAGTACTATGAACTGATGGAGCCTGCCTCTACCCCCCACCCCCAAACTGTTTCCTCTTGGCCTAGATGACCGCAGGAGTGTGGCTGCCTCAGGGGGGGCATCCTGGAAACTAGCCCCGGGTTGGATGCCAAGACGAAGCATGTAGTAGGTAACTTGGGTGACTAAGATGAAGCAACTGGGTTATTTGTGACCATCAGAAGGCAGGGTGAGGCCCTTTGGTTGGCAACACAGGGATCTGTAATAACTTGTCCTTATTGGGTCCCCAAGTCAGGTTTCCTAGCAGACCCACCAGGTGAAAGGTCTTCATGTGTGCTTCCAATGAGGTTCTCCTACGGGAAGCACCCAGGGGTGGGCACTCCCTCCTGTGTGCCTTAGCCGGCCCCCAAGGGTGGTCTGCTCTCAGCTAGGACACTGGGGATGTGTCTTCAGTCACTGGGGACATTGGGACAGGGCTAAGGGCTTTTCTGGGACGGTGCTGGGAGGGGAATTCTGCAAACAGTGAAAAGTCAACCAACAGAGATTTAATAAATAAGGGCTGATTCACATATTTTAACATCAACAGAATTAATAAAGCATTTCCTCCCGACGGAATTAAATGATTATCATGGATTTTCTTCTCTGCTGAGAAGAAATCCTTTGTCAAAGGGATGCTCTTTGTAGTGTCCATCTTGGCCTTGTCTTGAGAATCTAAAGCTGAACCCTCACTAATATGTGGACAAGTAGGTGGGCATAGTGGTTCACACTGGGTACGACAGTTCATTTTATGTGTCACCTTAGCTAGGCTGTGGTGCCAGTGGTCTGTTCAAACACTAGCCCAGATGTTTCTGTGAAGGTATATTTTAGATGTGAATCACATCTACAATTACTTAATTTTAAGTAAAGCAAATGATCTTCCACTATGTTGGTGGGCCTCATTCAATCAGTTGAGGGACTGAACGGTGAAGGGGGAGAATTCCCAAAGAAAGAATTCTGCCTCCAGATGGCAGCGTAGAAAATCTGTCTGAGTTTCCAGCCTTCAGACTCTAGATTGAAACATCATCTGTGACCCGAATCCAGCCTACCTGTTGCCCTGCAAGAACCCAAAAGACAATTCCTTTAAATCTCTTTCAATCTCTGTCTCATTATATCTATATCTATGTCTATCTATATATCTCCTATTGGTTCTGTTTTTTCTGTAGGACTCTAACTCTGTACAACTAGGAGGAAAGCTGATTAAATTAGAAGTCGTTTCATGTTTAGCAGACATTTATATTAATTCATAGGGAAAGGGAGTAAACTAAAGGGAACTACAAGTCATGATGTATAAATAAGGGGTTTCACTATAGCAGTAATATTTGCTATTATATTAAATGTACAACATGGGATGTAACAAAGGCTAAACTCGATGGAAATGGCCTTGGTGTTTTAGTAATTTCAATTCCAGGGAGGTGGTGTTTGCTGGGGTAACTTCCTGTCTGGGGCTCAACCTCTTCCTTCCCCTCCGGGTGCTGGTCTCCTCACATCAGAACCCTGCGTGTGTGCACCTGAGCCACAGCCTGCGCTTGCAAATCCCGTGCCTGTTGTTGATCCCTGCCTCCTTTCTCTTCTTTCCATTCAGCTACGTATGTACCTTGAAACACTTGGCGACTAGGGCTCTTTGGTTGCCAGAGAATTTGTCTCGAGGTGCTTTAGCCACAGAGAAATCTAATGGTCCATGTAACTTAAAGGTCCAGAATTAGGGTCAGCATCAGACACAACTGGATTCAGGGTTAAAATAATACGCTCTTAGGACTTGATCACTCTTCGTCGCTCAGTTCAGTTCTCCACTGTCTTAGTTTAAGACTCAGTCCTCCCATGACCAGAGGCAGCAGCAGTTCCAAGCCCTCTACCTCTCAAATTTGAGGTTCAAGGGAAAAGAGGGAGTCTTTTTCCCAGAAGCCCTAAGGAGAACCTCGAGGCATTTTATTGGCTCTGATTGATCGGATGCCTCTTCCTACACCAATCACTGTGCCCAGGAGGATGGGCTGAGACCTGGGCCACGGGCTTCCTCCTGAGCCAGTAGTGGTGTTCGCTGAGCTGGGACTCTCTTGAAGGAAGAAGAGAGGACAGGATAGCATTCGCCAGGAAGGAAGTGGAGCATGGGTACCAGAAGAGAGTGGACGAATGCTGGATAGATAAAAGGACAAATGAGAAAGTTTAAATATTCTTAATCTTTTTATTTATAGAAAAGCAGCTCTGGGGGCAGGGTCTATGTGAAATTGGTTCACTCTTTTTTTTTTTTTTTTTCTTTTTTTCTGACGTCCCCTGGATCCCTTTCCATATGTGCTGGTGCAATTGTGACTGCCAGGGTGATGTAAGTTCCAGCAGGAACGTGTTCTTCCCTTAAGTCCCTTTCCCAACACCCTGCTCTATTTCCAGAACCTGATACAGACTCAGTTGGGGAGGAGGTAGGGGAACTATATTTCTGAAAAAGCAATGTTTCCATTTCACACATATGACTAATAAGGAACTTGGCCAGGAATAGGTCTTTTGCAGTTTTGGAAACCCTGGCCTAGACCATAAATCACTGAAGGAGGCTCCAGCCACATCCCTTAACTTAAAACTCAGTTTCCATCTGCTGAGGGTCCTGCTTGAGCGGTGAAGCAAGAGAAGAACTGACCTTGAGTGTCTAATGGTGTCATCCCATTGGGACAGGCCCCAGGCCTGTGGGGAGGTCACCTTCCCATGGCATGGCCTTCTGCAGTCATCTGGGGTCAGGCAGAAACTCTGAGCTTGGTCCCTCACCCCCTTCTCCTGCAGCCTTGCCAATACAAGCCTTAAAAGTCATGGAAACATCTCTAGTTTTCAAACTCAAGGGATTCCAGCAACAGAGGTCAGAGAGTGGAAGGTCACATGGGAGTATGTGTAAGGGCAGATATCTCTGGGCAGAAAGATGCTTGCCCTTGGAGCATCTGTGTGAGTAAGGGAGATAGGGGATGAAAGCACAGAAGGAGCATGGCTTGGGCCTCTCAGGAAAGAGACATCAGGAGTTGAGGGGCATTGGTAGGGAAAAGAAACATGTCTAGGCTGAGAATCCAGGACACTTCGTCAGGCATTTCCATCAGGACAGACATCCAGAAAACCTCAAAGCTTCTGACAGAGGATAACATGGCATGAGATGGCCCACAGAATGAGTGGGCATGTTGATAGTTCGGTAGGAATGGTTCAGTAGTAAAGATTGGGTTGGAATGGCAAAAAGCAGACCAATTCAAGGTGATCAAATATAAGGAGGACACAGTAGATAGAAGATTTAGTGGCACCGAGTAGATATCTTGGGGCAATAAAAGAGGGCATTGTGCTCTCCTAATGGGGAGAGCTGTGTTCCTCCATCTTGGCAGAATCTCCAACTTTCACAGAGCCCAGATCTTGGGGGAACCTTGTTTCAGCCTTTACCAGCTAAAAATAGTAGGGTGAAATGTGACTGACCAGAGAGCCTTTGACCTCTTTTGGGTTTAGCTTTTGGTCAGAGTTAAGAGACTCTTCTTCTGAGTCTTCTTTTGGTAAGAACATCATTTGGGGGCGGGATGAGGTGGGAAGAAGCTCTGTAAGGGCAGGCTGAAGGGCACTGCATTTCTTTAGCTTAAACACGTAGGAATCATACTTTATGATTGGGGAACTTATAGGTCCATGCCAAAAAGGGACAAGAAAGGGGTATCAGATAGAATGTAAAAAGCAGCCTCCTAGATGATTCTTTGCTTAAAATTTCTCTTGAAAATAAGTAGTAGGACTGGGAGCTTCTCTAGCTACTAACACAACGACAACAACAACGGTGCTTTCATTTTCTTTCTCCTGTAGTATGTGGGCAGATTACCTGAAGTTCAAGTTCCCTGGTAGCCATAAAGAGTAAAACCTTGCAGTGCATTGCTAGCTTATCCTAGCAACACCCGCAGAGGTGAGATTTTCTCTTAATAATAATCTGTGATAACTCTTCTTCCTTAAGTGCTTGCAATTTGTCATAGTGGTAGTCCTCAAGGTCAGCCTCCTGGAGCACAGAGCAGGGGAGCTGGACAGAGAGGAGTCCTGGAGGAGTAAATGGACATGCTCAGCATAATGAGTCAGGAAGTCAGGCTGTCTGAGGGAAACTTCTGTTTGGGGTTCAGGGATCATCTCTTTCATGTAGAGGCAAAGGGAAGGCTTCTGAAGACTTCAGAAAGAAAATGCTGACCATTAGGAATCAGCGTGGATTCACCATGAAAAGAGATGGTCTACCAGTTGTACTTTTACTGTTGGTGGGGCATGGGATTCCCAAGTTTGCTCATGGCATGGCAGTAGGCAGCAGAGCAGGAAACTTATGTTGCTCTTGAGGACAGTGAGGGCTGGAAGACAGCGTACACATAGTGGCTGGGGATGTGCTAATGGAATAATAAGCAGACAAATGCACTGCCCCTTCCCCCCCAGCCCTTGCACTTCAACAGTCTGTCTCACTAGAGACTAGGAAGAACTTTCTTCTTCTCCTCCTCCTCCTCCTCCTCCTCCTCCTCCTCCTTCTTCTTCAATTTTATTTATTTGACAGAGAGAGACAACAAGAGAGGGAATACAAGCCAGGGGGAGTGGGAGAGGGAGAAGCAGGCTTCCTGCTGAGCAGGGAGCCCGATGCAGGACTCAATCCCAGGACCCTGGGATCATGACCTGAACCAAAGGCAGCTGCTTAACGACTGAGCCACCAGGCGCCACTGGAAGATTTTTCAGAGGGCAAGCTCACCCACTTGCAGCTGGGAGGAGTTGTTCATACCTTGGGTAAGAGAATCAGAATCCCCAAAGACGACAATAGTTTAGATTAATTCTGGTAACATGTAACAGATAAAATATAGTAGGGCTAAATGTACCTCTGGGATCTTGGGGGGGAAACAAAAGGAACTATACACATACAGGATGGGGAGATATGAAAAACTTGGGGGGTTGGTGTTGATGGTGAACTTGACATGAGTCAACACGCACGATTACCAAGAAAACTGGTGTGATCTTAGGTGACATTAATTGAAGAAGGGCTTTGAGGATTAAGGAAGCCTTTCTCTTGTTGGACTCTTTACAGTCCATCCCATCTGAAGTGCCACAGCAGGGGTCACTTTTAAAGGAGAAGCCCAAGGAAACTGTACTGCATTTGGGGAGAGACATGGGGAAGGGGGAGGGGCCCTGACAGCGTGTTACAGGGGGACCACGTGGCGGAAAACCAGCGGAGACAAATAAGAGGAAGGGCCTAGAGAGAGGTCTTCAAGGTGGTCATGCTGGAGAGTGGTGTCCGTGTCGTGCAGAAAGCTAGCACCATGGCCAGTGGGTGAAGGCTAAAGGAAGCAGATCGAAGCTCTAGCTGCTGCCTGTCAGAGTGGGGTCTGAGGTCGTGAGTCTGCTCCCCCTAGAGGTGTTCTGGTTGAGGGCTGAAGGAGAGCACGCCCAGGCACCGCATGAAAAGGACGGCCGTATTGTTTCAAAGGAGCTCTGCTGACTCTGAATGCCTGGTTATGTGAGTCATGTTTGCAGACTGCACTTCCTTCATGTTGACCATCCATCAGCCGTGGTGACTGTTGATAAGCACGCCCCATGACTATTTGAGAATATTTGTGAAGGTAGGTTTCCCCGGTGTAATGGAGAAACCCTGGGCTTTGGTGTTGGGCAGACCTGGGTTTGAGTTTCGTCTTGGCCACTTCTGGCTATGAGACTTCGGGCAAATCCCAGGGTGTGCAGCGTCACTGAGTGCCCAGGTGCTGGCCCTGTGTGGGGAGCAGCAAACGGAAGACATTCCTATCCTGGGGAGCTTGCTGCCCTGTGTCTGTCACTGCCACTGCAAAATGGGACAGGTTGCTGCTGCTTTCAGGGGTATGGTGAGGGAGGGGAGACAAATGTGCAAGGAGCCTGGGCTCAACCAGAATTGGCTTCCTTTCATTCTCTCCCTTGCAAGTAGCTCAAAGCTGTGGACATTGGCAGGAAATTGTGGGTGCTTAGAAATGCTCGTGGGCACTCGTGTGAGATCTGTCCCCCTCTGTCTTTCTGAAGGTTGCTGAGAGTCAGACCTGCCCATAGCTCATTCCCCGACGGAAGCCCTTCCTCCACCAGCCGCACTCCGTTCATGCTCCCCCACCGCCCAACTTGTCCTTGGAGATCCTACCCACAATTTGGTGGCAGTGTGTGTGTGTGGAGGGAACAGGTGGAGTGGGGAGGTTGGTGGCCATTTAGGGGGGTTGCCCTTTCTTAGCAGGTGGGGGCTGCCTGGTCCTGTGGTCCTGGGTCCCGACAGCAGTGTTCATAGAGTCCTGGGTTGGGTAAGAAGTTCCAGGGCCAGGAGTCTCCCTCAGCCTAAACAAGTCAGGGTTCCATCCATTTTTCAAGGCTCGGCACAAACACTACTTCCTCTGGGAAGCATTGCTTGGTTTCTCCCCATCCCCAAATATTTTCTACCCCATAACCATGCACCGTCAAGGGCTGGTCACTGTCTCCCAGCCACAGCGTGAACCTTCAAGGGCTGGGACCAGGTGTTCTGATTTTCCGAACCCATAAGACCTTTAGCTCCATGAAGACACCTGGGCTCCCGATAAATCTTGCTGTTTGATTCTTTTTCAACCTTCCTCTCACAGATCCCTTTGTTAAGTTGAGAGCAGGAGGAGTAAAGAGTAAGTTAGCATTCACTTATCCAGCCAACATTTTACAAAGGTCTCAAACCCATGAGTCACAAACTAAAACCTGCCCACAGGCACACCTCATGCAGCGGACATTGTTTGTTTGCTTGTTTTGAAATTATTATTTTTTAATTTTTAAAAAAGATTTTATTTGCCTATTTGACAGAGAGAGACATAGTGAGAGAGGGAACACAAGCAGGGGGAGTAGGAAAGGGAGAAGCAGGCTTCCCGCCGAGCAGGGAGCCCGATGTGGGGCTCAATCCCAGGACGCTGGAATCATGACCCAAGCTGAAGGCAGATGCTTAATGACTGAGCCACCAGGTGCCCCTGTTTGTTTTTAAATTATTGTCAATGTTCAAACCAAATCAAACCAAACCCTGGAGATCTGATACAGAACTCTGAGTTTTTAGGCTCTTTCATATATTCAGCTGAGACTGAGTCGTGGCTGTCCCCTGTAGATCGGCCATCTCTGGGTCATGGCAGTCCCCAGCCAGCTTCGCTCCTCTGGCTTACTGCCGATCCCCACAGGCATCTGAGTTTAGTTCGAGAGCTACTGACATCAAGGGGAATCCGATGAAATTTCGAGCTTAGCAACATCTGACTTCCGGGGTTTATTTCCTGACCCACTGTAGGATGTGCTCCTTCAGCCCAATCCAGGTCAACATTCTTTCTCCCCTGATGCAACCAAATCCTAATCCCCTTGTGGTTGCCCACACCTCCCGTAGCTCTTGCTGCCAGCTCTGCTGGCCTGGGATGCTGCAGAGCTTTTGGGGAGCGCTAGGTGGGCAGGTGTGTGCCCTGGCAGGGCATGGCTCCAGGTTGAGCCCAGAGAGCCCCAGCAGCTGCTGTCCATGTGTCAGTTCCCAGGCAGAGGAAGGCTGTTTGGGGAGACCACCCACTCAAAGGCTGGGCCACCTCTCTAGAACCTCCTTTCAAAGACACCCCTGGAAGTGACCCTCCGCTTGGCCCGGTGCAATGACCTGAGGTTGCCCACGCTCTCGGGGCAGGAGGGACCCTGCTGAGGTCCCGTTTCCTGCCCTCTGCAGGCCCAGATTTCAAAGCTGGCCATTTACTCTTCCTTCTCTCCTGCCTGCCTCCCACCCTCTTCTCCTCCCCAACATTCTTTTGCTTCTTGTTTATATTGCAGAAAACATCTGTGAGAGTAAATGACTGAGATGAAAGATCTTGGCAGAGGGCTATTTTTCTTTGCTTGGCTTAAAGGGGACAGATGAAGACTTCAGCCTCACCCTCCCCTTCCTCAGCGTGACTCCCTCCCCCACCTCCCAGAGAGGAGAGAAATGGGATCTGAATGAAGACAGACCAGAAGGTGGCCCAGCCGGCCCCAAGTCCCCAGGCAGGGGAGATTGTTTTTCCAGTGGAACAGGCTGGCCTGGAGGAAAAGGCTACACGGGGGGCGGAGGGGAAGAAGGCGCACGGGCTTCACTTCTGCAGCTGGCTCGGCCCAGCTTGCCCCACCAGCTCTGCCTTCTTGGCCCGCAGCAGGCCCCTCGTTCCTGGCGCCTGGGCAGGCTGTGGAGGAGAGACTACCCCCCCAGCGACCCCTGCCCCCTTGCTCTTCTCCCGAGTGGCTGAGCCGTTTTGCAGGGAGTGACCGCCTGGGTATCGTGTCCTCTCTCTCACCTCAAAGGAGTTGGTTTTGGAGAAGTTGGCAATTTCTCTGATGCTCAGTTTCTTTGTCAGCTCTCCTGCCTAGTCACTGTCATGAGTCGGGGAGAGGTCAGTGGCCTCTGTCATTGGGATGAAACCCTGGCGTGGGTACCCTGTCATGGGTACTCTGACAGGCCTGTCGCAGCTGGCTGGGGCCCCCAATTCTCTGTCCCGGTAGTCCTTACGTCATGGCTCGGTGGCCCCAGGGTTTCCAGGATGGATTAGGGGATCCCACAGCAAAAGGCAAAGGATGTGGCAGCTTCCAGAGAGTGCTTGGGGAGCTCGTCCCACCCCATCTCACCTGTCCTGCCTCTTTCCTGGCGTGGCTCCTCTTGGAGTCTGGCAGTGACTCCCAGGTTCTTGGGAAGGGCAGGGCCAGAGCTTTGGAGGACATTAGCATGGCAAGGCAATTGTCACTGGGGAGAATGATGAGCAGGTTCTTACCAGGATGGGACATGGAGCAGGTAAGATTTGACACAGGTATAGGAGGAAGAAAATTTGGGCCTGGCTTAGGAAGAAAGCAGCTGGTATTTGAGGACAAGGGCAGGAAACTTTTACCTGGCCACGGCATCATCCAGGCTGGGTCTACTAGGGTCCCCAGTGGAATTCAGGGACATTTGTTCATGGAGGATGAAGCCAGTGGACACAGAGCAGAAGGCCCAAGCCTGGAAACGTGTCCTGAGGCTCCCGGGCATGCCTTCCATGTCTTCCTATGTCTCTATAACTTCCATGGAGACATAACCTTTTCCTGTGCCCAGGCCTCCCTCCGTGGAGAAGTGCACACCTAGGAAGGGGAAGGCTGGGTCTGCCTCTTCTGTCAAGGTCAGAAGCATGAAACCCCCGGTCTGGTCTCTGCTAGGGGGAGGTGAGGGGATGCACCTTGGCCACTAGCTCATGTCTGCTCCTAGAAGCTGGATGCCTAGCCCTTGCTGCCATGGATACAGAAGCCTGGCTTCCATTGGGCTCACTTAGTAATGTTAGTCAACCATGTATTTAAAAATGGGGAAACTGGGGGCGGGGCGCCTGGGTGGCTCAGTCGGTTAAGCATCCAACTCTTGATTTCGGCTCAGGTCATGATCTTGGGTGGTGAGATCGGGCCCCGTGTCCGGCTCCATGCTCAGCGGGCAGTCTGCTTGGGACAGTGTCTCTTCCTCTCCCTCTCCCTCTGCCCGTCCGCTTTCTCTCGTATGCACACATGCTCTCTCTTTTCAAAATAAATGAATAAAATCTTTAAAAAAAATGGGGAAACTGAGTTCTGAGAAGTCAAACCACCCAGCATCACACCACAATAAGTGTAAGTCACAGCCAACATGGGAGCCTGGGTCGTCGCCCCTTTCTGGTTGACCAGCAGTATGCTACTGGACTATTAACTAGCGTCTACAGGTGCTTTAAGGAACGTTCTGAAGTGAGAAGTCCAGTTTCTCGGTCACACCAGCTACACTTCAGTGCTTGCAAGCCCCCTGTAGCTAGTGGCTGTCATGTGGACAGTGCAGATATGGAAATTTCCATCTTCGAAGTCAGTTCTCTTACCATGGTGACTAGACTGAACTGATTTTCTATCTTTTTCCAGCCACGCAATTTAAACTATTTAATTCAGTTATAAATTCCTCTGTTTTCCCGACCGACACTTATGCCCCCTTCCCCTCCTGAGTCTGCCCCCAAGGAGAGGGTAATTACCATCCCCTCTGGGGGTGGCTGGGAGCACGACAGAGCAGAGAGGCTCCATGGGGGCAAGGGCCAGGCACTCTGCTTTGTCCTCTCTGTCACTCTGAACCATCCTAGCTGTGTCTGTGCAGAGCCAGGGCGCGGCTGGTCCCTTCTGGGCTGGGGGGCTACGGGGCCTGACTCCTTCACCCACTGGGGCAGTCCCAAAGGTCATCTTGCCGGCATGCCGTCGCCCTTTCAATCACCCAGCCCTCTGAATGGGACCCTGTGAGTGAGCTTTGTGCGAACACAGGAGAAAGGGGCTCTGTCTGGTAGCTGCTTGGAGCCCCGCACAGAGGCCAGCCCTGTGCAGGGCCACTCCGAGAAGTCCAGCCTGGGACAGGCGGAGACCTCCAGCATCACGTGCGAGCCTCCCTGTTCCCATACGGGCTGTGTGTGCTGGACCAAATCCTCAGTTACCCTATGGGGAAAAGGGGCTGAAAGAATGTTAGAATCAGGCAAAGCTTCTATCCCCTGCTGAAGGGTTTGGGCGCGGTCTCACTGGTGGCCCCAGCAGCCCTGGGAGGTAGGCGGGGCCCCTTCCATCTTTCCCTTTGGCAGACTGAGATGACTGAGGCACACAGAAAAACTCACTCCAGGTCACCCAGCTAGATGGTGGCCCAGGAGGAGGTGCCTGGAGCCAAGCGAGCCGGTCCCCGGGTCTCTCTGAGAAACGGAGGGGGCTCAGATCTGGATTGGCCTGAGCCCCTTTCACTTGTGCTGTATATAAATGGGTCAAGCCGTTTGGCTTCTCCATTAGCTGGGGGCTCCCAGAAGGCAGGGCCCTTGTTCTGGTCCTTGCTAAGAGCCAGCGCCTGGACCGTGCCGGACCCTCAGAAGGCCCTGAAGAGACATCAGACGGAAATGGCTGGGGCTGAATGCAGGTGAATGAACGGGCCAGCGGTGGTCCTCTGGCTCCCGTCTGCTGGGAGACGGTTACCTGCCTCCGAGAAAAAGTGGAAGCCAGAGCCTGGAAACGTCCTCCCTATTACATCCTTAACAAGACACCGGGACAGAGAGAAGAGACACCAGGAATTTTTGAAGCCAGGCCTTCTGGAACATTTGGTGCTCCCCCCGACCCCCAGATCCTAGGCATAGCCTCTAGTTCCTCTCCTGCCCCTTGGCCCTGGCTGTTGGAAGCCTGACGCTCACCCCAGGGCTGGCTTCCCTGCTCGCTCCCTGCCAGGCCCCCGGGCTGGGCGGAGAGTGTAAGCAAGCAGGAGCCGCGTGGCAGAGGGGCCCAGGCTGTACCAGGAAGCCTCAGCCAGGATGAAATCAATCTGCCCATCTCCCCCCACTCGCTTGCCCTCTTCCCCAACCTGCCCAGGTCTGCAATTCATCCGTCGTCCTCAGATGCTGTTCCTGCTATCAGATGATGAAAATGGAGATTCATCTTGAAGAAAGAAAGAAGTAGCTCGCTCTCCCCCCCACCCCCCCGTTCTGAGTCTATTTGAGCCCCTTTCCTCCCCCCTCACCATGTGTTCCCGAAACCTGGGGCTGTTCCAAGTCCTAAATGTGCTGGAAAGTATATCCCTGAGCAGCTGCAAACCTGCTCAGGCTGCAGTGGCCTGGGGTGAATCAGAAACCGGGAGACAGGCGGCTAACAATGCAGCTCCTTGTTCCTGCGTGGAGGGAGATCACCATCAGCGCCGGGGCTCCTGGGAGCGAGGGGCGGTGAGCTCACACACACATACATACTCACACCCACCATTTACCTCTGGACACCATCCACCCCACCTTGGCCCCCAAAGAAAGGCTGGGGAGAGGGGTTCCATAGCAGGCGAGAGGACCATTGTGAGCGGCCAGCTGGGCTAACTTCTGTCTACACTGCTTCTAACTCAGCTTCCTGCTCTTTCCTTTCCCTCTAATGTAATTGGGAAAGCAGGGTGGGGACCTGGAGGGGAGGGTTTGCACAAAATCAAGCAGGATTATCTCAAGGTCTTCCACTGAGTTGGGGGAGCACAGAGGACAGTGGGATTCACAAGCCAAAGGGGCTTTTTGGAGCTTGAGAAGTTTTGGGGAAGCATCTTTGCAGGAACCAGACACCCTGAAAAAAAGAATTTGCAGGCAAGTCTCAAAACCCGGTCAGAGAGTTGGCAGCCGCTCAAGGCCGCGGTGGAGTCAGGGGGCCTCTCCATCAGGCCTGATTACAACCACTCACGGTCCTGGCCAACTGCAGGCATGAAGTGCCAAGTACCCACGGGGGTCTGAACCACCCACAGAAACTGCGCTATTCATACTCACCACATCCTGGAGAGGTGGGGGTGTTCTCTGGTCACAAATGGACAAACTGAGGCTCAGGGCCACTTCACTGCCAGCCTGGTGGTGACAAAATTAGATGCTCCGTTCCTTGACCCAATTCCTAGTGGCTGGATTCTTGCCTCCGGACGCCTCCCACAAGCCTGGTATAAAGGCAGGTGAGGAACAAGGACTGACATCCGCACTCCCCAGTATAAATGTACCCCCAAAGCCCCATCTTCCCATGAGAGGCAGGCGCAGTACAAGTGTGCTGGGAGTGTTTCCAGGACAGAAAAAGGCCTCAGCTCCACGATGGAACCCTGAAGGGTTCCCTCCACTCTGAAGCATCGGGGTCGCCCCCCCTTCTCGTCCCTCTCTTTCTTCCTTAGCCACTGTGTCTGAGCCCTGCACTTTTTGTATCAGAATGAGTTCTCAGATCTGCTCTTCCTTCCCTTCCTAGTCACCACGGCTTTAAACCAAGCTCACCTCACCTCCTCCTGAGTTCCCATTGTAGCTTCTCCCCTCATCATCCCATTATGCATCTGTTATCATGCTCCCCAGCTTAAGAATCTCTATGTTTTCCCTTATCCTCAGCACCAAGTGCCAGCATCTGTCACACAAGGCCCTTTATAAACAGGGGCCAGCCCCAATTTGTCCTCATCTTTTGTTTTTCCTCCCCAGGCACCCGCCATGTCAGGCACATTGAACTGCTCAGTGGTGCCCCTGTGCCTTTGCACAAGCTGTTCCATCCACCTACAGTATTCTTTCTTTAGCATCTGCCCAGAAAACTTGTGTCCATCCTTCAGAGCACAGCTCAAATGCCTTCTAACTCCAGGCACAGCCTGCATTCACACCTCTATTACAGGCCTTCCTTGAACCATAACCATCATTTATCTATTTGTCTAACCCATTAGACCAGTGGTTCTCAACCTTGGGGTCACGTTGCCTCCAGGGAACACCTGGTCATGTCTGGAGACATATTCGTTGCCACAGCTTCGGAGAGGAGTGCTATTGGTATCTAATGGGTAGAGGCCAGGGGCACTGCTAAGCATCCTACAATGCACAAGACAGCCCCCACAACCAAGTCTTGCCTGCCCCAAATGTTAATAGGTTGCAACATTGTGCACTAGAATGTGTGTCTCTGGTGGTGACTTCTTACTTGTATCTTTTAGTCTCCAGTGCTTGGCCTAAAAAGGTGTCCAATAACCGTTTTGAGAATAAATAAGCAAACAGGCTGACCGATTATTTCATATGCTCTCTATCAGTAGCATGAGACTCACTTTGAAACCACTGACTTAGAACTCAAGAAAGCTGACTAATCGTGAATGAGTGTATAGAAAAGGATGGAATAACATGTGTACTTGAATCAAAATTTGTTTCCAGTGCAGAAAAGGACTGATGTGATCTGTCAGAGTGGATCTCAAGTTAGGCCAGGATGCGTGTCTTCACTGTAGTGCTGTGGTTTTCATGAGCCAGGAGCCTGGGATTGAGAAGGGTTAGGCGAATTCCTCCAGTACGCTCACCCGGCAGGAGTCAAACCTTATTGAGGCAGAGAACTCAAGACCTGCCTCCACATCCTACATGGGTTATGGCCAACTTGGAGATGGTACAGAAAGAATCCATGAAAAGGATGAAAGTTCTGGACACCTAGGCTTGATGAAGAAAGACAAAGGAAATCGATATTATTTAATCTCACAAAAGTGATGGCTAAGGGAGTAGGTATTTTCCAATAACACAGGAGTTTGCTAAATGGAGAGAGTGACCCACCACTCTTTGGCCCCCAGGATGCAAGGAGAAGAAGCCAGTGGGAGGTGGGTGGGAGTGGGAGGGAGATTCAGTGGCTCCCAAAGTGAAGGGGTGGCAAGAACTCATGGAGGCTCATCGCTGAGATCCTGGAGGATTCTGTGTTTCTTACTTGTTCCCTGGATGCTATCCTTACTCCACCATCAGTACTGATGGAGAGCTGGGGAGAGGGCTGTCCAGGCTGTGAGTCTTGCTTCTAGAATTTTCCTTTGAACTGGGAAGGTGAGAAAGACAAGAGGAGCCTGGGAGGCAGAAGGAGGAATCTCGGGGAGGGGAAAAAAAAAAAAGGTGAGAAAGCAGGAGAAAGGAAAGAAAGCAAGAGCAAAGAGGCAGCTGGAGAGACATCGGGAAAATGTCGAGGCCTCCGCATCTGGAAAACAGACCGGGGTCTATATTTAGATTGCCATGACTTGCAATAATTTGTGTGAGGGGGAAAAAGGAAAATGTGAAGTTGGCATCGTTTTGGGGAGGAATGAGTTATAAGAAAAGGATGGCTTGATAGGGGCGAGGCTCAGCCCTTGGCCCTTAGGAAAGGGCGTCTGAAGAGTGCAGGCCATCAAGGGTGAGCGATGGTGTTTACTGAGACTCGTTCAGCTCATGTCCCTGTCCCCAGCCGAGATTTCACGGGCATTCCTGGGCGTCCCAGGTAGGCTGGCTGCCACAGCACCAAAATGTGTCCGTGATGATGCAGGGTGCTTTCTGCAGAAGGAAGGGCCGAGGCAGAGGCTCTGCAAGGGGCCTCAGGAGTACGTGAGCGGTGCTCTGTAAATCCTAGGAATTTGTATATATTGCTGAGGCCTTTCTCCAGCTGGATTATAAATAGAGGATTAGTTCAAAGGCAGGCAGCCTTTTAAAGAGATGGTGCCAAGCAAAGCCTGCAAACCAAATACAGTAAAACCTCCTTAAACCCCTATTGGTTTATTCCAAATAGCATCGAAGTCAAAGTAACAGCATTTCCTGGGCTGACTAGGTGCCCCAGTGTCTTTTCAGGGAAAAATCTGGAAGGTTCCAGCAAATCTGTCGTGAAACCTCTGTTAACCAAAGAGAAAACTGTCATTGTGGAGAGTGAACCTTGCCAACATGCTATAAGTTTGCCTTTTCAAACATCACATTTTAAAAAATGCAATCATTTTGGGTGGAAATCTTTCTTTCTTTCCTTTTTTTTTTTTTTTAAGATTTTATTTATTTACTTGACAGAGATCACAAGTAGGCAGAGAGGCAGGCAGAGAGAGAGGAGGAAGCAGGCTTCCTGCTGAGCAGAGAGCCCGATGTGGGGCTCGATCCCAGGACCCTGGGATCATGACCTGAGCTGAAGGCAGAGGCTTTAACCCACTGAGCCACCCAGGTGCCCCGGGTGGAAATCTTTCTTTGAAAGAAGTCACATACTTCCCAGTTTTTAAGATAGGATCTATGGATTTTAATTTAATATTTTTGTTCTTCCCAGGGTCATTTTGATCAGCTTTCATCACTGTGCTGTTATTCCAGCAGTGTCCAAACCTTTGAGATATGTGTGGTCATTTGTTTCTAGTCCAAGTGGGTTCATATTGCATGCTTTTGGGGTTCCTCAGTCTACTTTTCATCATGGAACATGCCATTTCATGCCTTTGGTGATCTCATGACCCAGCTTCTTTTAGTCTGCTCTGGGTTGAGAAACCAGATAGGCAAACTCGTTAAAATTCTATGCAAAGTAAAAATAAGTAGATTATGAGTGAAGAACTTAGCCTTTTTTCTTCCACTTGGATTCATCCAGTCTTTCATAGAGGGTAATAGTTCATCTCGCTCCCTGGGGACAGTTGCTTTGAATTATATGCTACTTTAAATAAACCAGTATGAGCCCATGAAGATAATTTTGGCTGCTTAGACGTCACTTGGCTTCTCTCCAGGTTCTAGGCTGATTTTAGAGAGTGAGGTGTTTGGGGAATTGTG
The DNA here is from genome assembly GCA_004024625.1 of Mellivora capensis. NCBI lineage: Eukaryota > Metazoa > Chordata > Mammalia > Carnivora > Mustelidae > Mellivora > Mellivora capensis. The sequence goes on along the minus strand of PISX010000090.1, from coordinate 281,246 downwards.
TTCTGGGTAGATGAAGTCTTACTCTGTTTGTAGTCTACATTCCCAAGGCCCTTGCATTTGAGGTAAGTGGATTTTTTGCTTAGCTATATTTGAAGTTGGTAGAGTGATTAAACCCAGTGTAAGAGAGAGATTATAAACATTCACCCTGGCCACTTATTCATTAATGGTTCATTTTCTATCTCCTGGAAATTGATGGGGACTTCTGAGCAGGACGCTGAGCAAAAGGGGCACATTAAAGTACAGAAGGAGGGTGCCTGAGTGGCTCAGTCAGTTGGGCGTCTGCCTTCAGGTCAGGTCATGATCCTGGAGTCCAGGGATCGAGCCCCATATCCGGCTCCCTGCTTGGTGAAGAGTCTGCTTCTCTCTCTGACCCTCACCACTCTCCGGCTCTCTCTCTCTCTCAAATTAAAAAAAAAAAAAAAAGTACAGGGGGATAAGGGCACCTGAGGGGTTCAGTAGGTTAAGTCTCCAACTCTTGATTTCAGCTCAGGTCATGATTTCAGGGTTATGAGACTGAGCTCCCGGTCAGGCTTTGAGTCTGCTCGAGATTCTCTCCTTCTCTCTCTCTGATCCCCCAACTCTCCACTCACGTGTACTCTCTTTCTCTCAAATAAATAAATAAATAAAATCTTAGGGAAAAAAAAAAGAGTGGGAGGATAGCGACTCCAAGGTATTGGGTTGTATTGTTCAGGGAAGCAAGAAGAAACTGGATATTCAAAATGGCTGAAAACAGGCCAAGCCGGCTTGGGAGGGCCTAAAGGTCCTTGAGTTGTTTTTGGCATCTTCTGTTAAGCAGTGAAACTCTTTCTGTGGTTAATTAGATTTGATGCTTTGTAAAGTCCTCAAACAGCTGATTTCCCATCAGCAAAGACTAGACATTCCTGAGAGACATTAGGCTCCATGAGGGAAAGTGACTTTATATTCTCATAGGCCAACAGGCCAAGAGGTGACTCTCAGAGGCCCTGCAGCCAGGCTGTCCCCCCAAGGCAGCCCTGTCAGTGAATCTCACATTCTTTCAGCAGTGTCCTGAGAAGTGCTCCTCCTGACTCCTGCATGAGAGTTCCGGGTCAGGCTTATTCTTCTCTCATATCAGGATCAGATTAAAAGACAGTTGGTCTTTTTGTTGAAGATGTTCCTCATGAGCAGTCTTTCCCACATGCAGATCTGAGGAAATCTGTCCTCAGCAGCCATGTTCTGGAGCCCATGCCTCATCTCCCCCTTTAATGTGATTGGACCAGGGATAGGCATCTGACCCAAGGATGACCACTAATTGGTGACTCACCAATGATGACCAATGACTGGGGTGGCCTGGCTCACAAAGATGAGCTGAGGTAAAGAAATCCTTTCAGAGGAATCTAGGATCGAAAATAGAAAGACCAGGCCAACTGGCAATGGATACTGGGGTGAAAATGTAGCTGTGGAGTGGGGACACTGATGTTTGTCTGGAAGCTGACCATACTTTGGTGAAGGGGAAAGTGGGTGTAAGAATGGAGGGCGTGTTTCCTGAGAACAAGTAGAACGCAAAACCAGGGAGAGAGAGGTATGTGAGTTCCTCACAGCCCGGCTGTTCTCATGAGTCTGCTTAAGCTTGTGTTTCTGTCTGGGGATTTCTAGGACCTACGGCCTCTGCAACAAAAAGGGCTTCGTCTAAGACTCCTGCTATCTCTTTAAAACACTTTCTTGCATGCCCAGAGCTTGAAGCTAGACCCATCTTAATACGTGCTTCTCAAACCTGAGGAATTCCATGTCTGACTTTTCCCCAGAGGACCCATTTTCCAAGGCTTTAGTCCTTAAGTTGTCTTTTTCTCATCCCTCCTAAAGATTTCCAAATCCTTCATGTTACACTGCTTTGACTAGTACCGTGGTTGCCTCTGGGGATGGCCAGAATTGGTTTTCGTGCACATTGTGCTCCTGGCCATCTGTCCTAGGACTGCACTCTGCTTGATTTCCTAATGACAGAGTTGTCCTCTGGGCTGACTCGCAGATCTGCTTCTCCTTCCCCCAGTTTCCCCAGGGTCATCGCTGTTACAAGATGTCAGGGCAGGAAGGGACTTAGCAGTCATCTAGACCAACCCTGTCATTTTAGTAATGAGGAAACTGAGTCCCACAGAGGCTACATAACTTGCCCAAGGTTAGGCAAAGTTGAATAACTTGCTTTTCTCTCATTGTGTACGTACACGCCGCACATATGAGTTTTTGCCATTTTTGAGCTTCATCTCAATAGTTCAAAAATTCTTCTTCAAGCTTCAGAGGGCATTTTGAAGTATGCATATTCAAATTCAAATACATTATTTGTAATCCTTGGTGACTGATCGAGATGAACCTGAAGATGTTCCACAGAACTCTGTATACGCCTAGCGTAAAATGAACCCACAAATATCCTACTAATACCCATCTTTTTTTTTTTTTTTAAAGATTTTATTTATTTATTTGTCAGAGAGAGTGAGCACAGGCAGACAGAATGGCAGGCAGAGGCAGAGGGAGAAGCAGGCTCCCTGCCGAGCAAGGAGCCCGATGTGGGACTTGATCCCAGGATGCCGGGATGCTGGGACCATGACCTGAGCCGAAGGCAGCCGCCCAACCAACTGAGCCACCCAGGCATCCCCATTAATACCCATCTTTTATATGGCTGATCTCTGAAGTAGGATATGTGCAAGCTAATTTATTGGGGTAAGTGAAAAAGATTAGGATGTCTATTAAAAAATTTTTTTACTATAATACATATAGTATAAAACATAACACATACACATATATATTTGCAAGTCTACAATTTTTTGTAATAAGCATGTGCAATAGATCCTAACACACAGTTCAAGGTCACAGTTGCTGTTCACAAAAAGACTATATAATATAATGTGAGGGAGATTGTGTAAATTCACCCTAATTCTGCTTAATGCAATCCCACTGGAAGAGGAGTATTTGTACTTCACAACTGAAAACTCACAAAGAAGAAAATGATACAATATTCATTTTTTTCCTAAAGATTTTATTTATTTTTTTAAGTCATCTCCACACCCAGTGTGGGGCTCAAACCTACAACCCTGAGCTCAAGAGAGCCAGGCACCCCTACAAAATACTTTCAATAAAAATTAATTTAGCACTCTTAACTTTTCCTTTTTTTTAAAACTTCTTAGGAAAATAAGAAGAGACAATTACTTTGTTACCATGAAAATACTTTTTTGAATCTTAAATAAAAAGCCAAAGCTATACTTAATGGCACATTAGATGAATTCTTGCTAAATGCAAGGATAAAATAAGGATGCTAGCTACTACTTTACTATGCAGTTTTATTCCGTAACAATAATTTTGAAGTTTCCTCCCATGTAGTAACATACAATATGGCAATAGGAGGTAAAACTCTTGGAAAGGAGAGAAATAAAATTAAGCGACAGTAAAACTGATTAATGTAAGCTACAGGAGTAACTACCAACAAGAAAAGCAAATCATGTAAACATCCTCCAATGATCTGAGAATACACAGATAGAAGTTCCTTTATATTTAGAATGTTAATGTTGGAAGAAACCTTCGAAATACATCTGACCTACAGAAGATGCACAATAAATACTTGTTGAACGCGTGAACGATTAAGTGACATAAATAAGGTCACTTTAAGAGAAAATGGATTTTGCTTTGTGTCAACCAAGAGGGACCCAAATCACTGAGAAGGGACGGACTTTATTCAGCAAATAGAGCTGAAACAAATTAAAGATTTAAGAGAAAAATGCATTTAGAAGCTCATTGCACATTGTTTCCAAATAAACTCCATATGGTTTAGAGAGTTAAATGCAAAAAAAAAACAATCAAAAGAATCTGTACAGATATCTAGAAGGAAATATAGATGTATAGATACATTTAATCTCTAGATGAGGAGGGACTGTAGGCCACAGCAAGAAAGATTCATGAATGAACTGGAAATCTGATTACGTGTAATGTTTTACCTGCCTTTACTTTGGAAAATAATAGACAATTAAAAAAGCAAACAACAAACTGGGAGAAATATTTGTAGCAAAATGGGAAACACATAAGGTATTGTCTTGGAAGAGTCCCTGTAGTTTGACAAGAAAAACAAAAATATAAGCCAAGTCAGGAGCATGTAATTAACATAAAAAGAAGTAGTTAACATAAAAGACCAGCCTTGAAATGAAGGGCCAGTTTTACTGACGATCAAAACTTTTTGAATGATCATTTTTTATCAGAGAAACAAAGTTTTGTTTATTTCTTTATTCTTTTATTAAAAAAATTTACTTTATTATATATTATTTAATTCTTTAACTGAAATTCAAGTTAGTTAACATATAGTGTAGTATTGGTTTCAGGAGTAGAATTTAGTGTTGTAACACTGAGTGCTCATCACATCGAGTGCCCTCCTTAGTGCCCATCACCCAGTTACCCCATCCCCTCAACCACCTCCCCTCCAGTAACCCTCAGTTTGTTCTCTATAGTTAAGAGTCTCTTATGGTATCCCCCCCTCTCTGATTTTATTTTATTTTATTTTTCCTTCCCTTCCCCTATGTTCATCTGTTTGTTTTCTTAAATTCCACATATGACCAAAATCATAGGATATTTGCCTTTCTCTGACTGACTCATTTTGCTTAGCTTAATACCCTCTAGTTCCATCCACGTTGTTGAAATAACTCAAGGCTGTCGCCTTTGTAAGGAAACAGGTATTTTCATTCACTCTTGGGGGAGAGGAAGCTGGCCTTGTTTTACTGAAAAGACCTTTGGCCATAGGCATCCAGAGCCTTGAAAATGCTCATCAGTTTTGTTCCATTAATCCCACTCCTGGGAATTCTACCTATGGTAAGTTTGCTAATTTAGCAAATAAAAATATATAGGATAATCAGTTAAATTTGAATTTCAGGCATATAATGAGTACTCTTTAAGGATAAGTTTGTTTCTGACAATATTTTGGGCAACTTATACTATAAAATTACCCATTGTTAATCTGAAATTCAAATTTAACTAGGGATCCTGCACTTTGCCTGTTGACCCCTGCTTATGGAAATAATCTAAACTGCAGCAAAGATTTATGCACAAAACAAAGATTTTGTTTGCAATTTTATTTATAACAGCAAAAATACTCAGAGGAAAAAAATCCTAAATTTCCAGCAATAGGAGAATGAGAGAGGGGTCTGTGTCCGAAGTTGGTTTTTTTTTTTTATATTTATTTATTTATTTTTAAGATTTTATTTATTTATTTGACAGAGATCACAAGTAGGCAGAGAGGCAGGCAGAGAGAGAGGAGGAAGCAGGCTCCCCACTGAGCAGAGAGTTCAATGCGGGGCTGGATCCCAGGACTGTGAGATCATGACCTGAGCTGAAGGCAGAGGCTTCACCCACTGAGCCACCCAGGTGCCCCTGTGTCCAAAGTTTTAATGCCAATACTTACAAAAGAAAGTAAACTTTAAAAACCAGCAGGGGCCCCACACCCATTAGGATGCGACCATCAACAATCCCCAGAAAAGAACAAGCATTGTGGCTGGTGGAATTGCCAATCGGTATAGCCCATGTAGGAGAAGGTATAAAACATTAAAAATAGAGTTACCATGTGATCCTGCAACTTCACTTCTGGGTATATCCCCAAAAGAAGTGAAAGCAAGGTCTCCAGGAGATGATTTGCCCGCCGTGTTTATGGCAGCATTACTCACAACAGCTAAAACAGGAAGACAGCCCGCGTGCTTATTGGCGGGGGCATAGATAAGCGGAATATGGCATCCGCCTGCAGTGGAATGCTATTCCGATGTAAAAAGGAAGGCAGTGCTGACAGGGCTACAACACGGATGACCCTTGAGGACACGACGCTGGGTGACCTAAGGCCGTCACAAAAACACAGGTACTGTATGATTCCACATTCAAGAGATGCTGGAAGTCGTCAGAATCCTAGAGACAGCCGGTAGAAGGGCGGCTGCCAGGGGCCGGAATGGGGAATGGGGAGCTGGCGTTCCAAGGGGACAGTTTCAGTTCTGCCAGATGACAAGGAGTTCTGGAGATGGATGGCGGTGATGGTTGCAGGACACTGTGCATGCACTTAGTGTCCCCCAACAGCATACTTTAAAAAAAATGGTTTAGATGGTAACTTTTAGCATATTTTACCACAGTAAAAATTTTTTTAAAAACAGAAGGGGGTGGGCAGAGCTATGAGCCCGAGTGCATAAAACAATACGTTCAGGAGAGAAACACAAAATGTCAACAAGGGCCCTCCCGAAGCAGTGACACGAAGGGTTATTTTTATTCTCTTCTCGGTACAGTTCTGTTTTGACTAATTCCCCAGCATAAGCACACAAAACCTTTTTTTGGGGGTGGAGAGAGTGGTCAGTAAAACCGATTGAGAAAAAGAAAATAAAACAAAGCCGACTCAGGGTCTGATGGAAACCTGTGTTGCCAAGCTTGATGCCACAGCTAGGAGGGTGGGAAGGGCCGATCCCCAAGGGGAGCTGGGAAATGCCCTGGAAGCAATACTTCAAGCTTTCCTCTTCAGGGTGTGATTCTGGAAGGAGGACAACCCTTAGGGTTGTCTGTGGGCTTCAGAAGGTAATAGGGAAACCTGTTTCCAGACGGGGCCCCAGGAGGGCCTCCACGCCTCAGAGGTTTGCTACCCATAGCCCTTAGATGGTCTCACAGAGAAGGGTTCCGGGGCGGGGGGGGGGTTCATGGGGCCAGCGGTGGAGGGGGGAATGGGAAGAGAAGTGGCAGAAAGAGGTAGGTTCTATAGCCACGTGACCCGGAACAGGCCCTACAGCAAGGGTCCTGGGCCATGGTCAGGGACAGGAATGGGGGGGGGGGCAGACACATGACCCTGCACGGCCCTCCCCCATTACTTCCCATCCCAAAGATTGTAGGGACAGACTTCAAGTCTGAGTATCCAGTAGGCGCTCACTGCATGACTTACAATGAACAGGTAAATGTTTATTGCATGAATGAGGATGCTGTGATGACCAGGGTAAGCCTAAAACAGGCCCAGGAAGAGGAAGAGAGAAGGGGGAGTCTTGGGACAGAAGAGGAGGGAACAGATGGAGGCAGACAGTGGCAGAGTGCCCCCAGAGTGCCCCAGGCTGGCGACCCACCCTGGGAAAGGCCAAGTCCAAAATGGAAGCTGAGAGATGTTGGCTTTCTGATTCTAGCACCTTCTCTCATGCAGAGAGACCCTGCCCCCCTTTCCATCTCAGTTCTTCTCCGCTGGAAACCTGTGTCTCTGCAGGGAGTAGGGCGGCTGGGATCCGATGCTGTTGGGTTTGAGGCATGGCCTTCGAGGAGGGGTGGGTGACCCTCCCAGACCTTCCAGAGAAGGGAGGACGGAGGACTGGGCTGGTTTCTTTCCTGGCACATGTTTAGCGTTAATGGTATTTTCCGTGAGTTATGTGTTCTGAACACGTGTGCCCCTTCCGCAGAGGACCAGGATAAAAGGAAGTGATACGGGCAGACCTCATCCGAGTGCACTTCACTTTATCGTGCTTTGCAGATACTGTGTTTTTTACAGACTGAAGTTTCAAGACTGCTGTGGAGGAAGTAACGGCAGATGTGATGGAAATAGCTGGAGAGCTTAGAATGAGAATTGGAGCCTGGAGATGGGACGGAATTGTGGCGATCTCGTGATCAAACTTGGACAGATGGTGGGGGAACGGAGTGGCTTCCTAAAGATGAGCCAAGAAAGTGGTTTCTTGAGCTGGGATGGTCTCCTGGTGACGGTGCTGCCAAGACTATTGAACTGACCGCCAAGGATTTATTTTATTTAATTAATTAATTAGTTAATTAATTAAAAAATTATTTATTTGAGAGAGAGACAGTGAGAGAGAGCATGAGAAGGGAGAAGGTTGGAGGGAGAAGCAGACTCCCCATGGAGCTGGGAGCCCGATGTGGGTCTTGATCCCAGGACTCCGGGATCATGACCTGAGCCGAAGGCAGTTGCTTAGCCAACTGAGCCACCCAGGTGCCCAACCACCAAGGATTTAGAATATTACATAAATGCATTTGATAAAGCAGCTGCAGGGTTTTTGAGAGGATGGACTCCAATTTCGGAAGAAGTAAAGTGCCCTCGAAAAGCATTGCATGCTACAGAGAAATCGTTCACAGGAGGAAGAGTCAGCTGATGTCGTGAGCTCCCTTGCTGTCTTCTTTTAAGAAACTGTCACAGCCACCTAACAGCCAGCAGCCATCGGCATCGAGGGGAGACTTTCCACGGGCAAAAAGATTACGACTCACTGAAAGCTCAGTTGATGGTTAGCAATTTTTAGCTACGAAGTTGTTTTTTTTTTAAGATTTTATTTTTATTTATTTGACAGAGAGAGATAGACCACAAGTAGGCAGAGAAGCAGGCAGAAAGAGAAAGGGAAGCAGGCTCTCCACTGAGCAGGGAGCCCAATGTGGGATCATGACCTGACCTGAAGGCAGCTGCTTAGCCTACTGAACCACCCAGGTGCCCCAGCCATGAAGTATTTTTAAATTAAGGTATATACGCTTTTTTAAAGACATGATACTACTGCACATCTAAGAGACTACAGGAGAGTGTAAACATAACTTCTATATGCTCTGGGAAACCAAAACATCTGGCAGGTTTTATTTCAGTGGCCTGGGACCGAACCGGCGGCATCTCCTAGGTGTGCCTGTGAAGGGCAGGGAAGGAGAGCGATTCTACTGTCCACCTGTGACCACTTCTTCACTTCCCTCTTCCAATGAGGAAATAGAACGGCCCAACTAAAGTACTTGCTTATTTTACAGAGATCTGGTTTAATCTTCATTCCTTTGCGGCTGCCAAGGTCCTCTGGGCTCCCCTTCTCCCTGTAGCACCCAAAGCAGAGTTGACAATGATGTTTGTAGCTGTGGTGGCCCCATAGATCCAGCTGACTTCTGCTGGATGCTTCTATCAGGTGCCCTTCCAGGAGCCTCAGACCCACCATTTCCCGAACAGAGCTCCTTGTCTTCCCCCCAGACCGGCACTGCTCTGGCCTCAGTGGCCAGAGGAGGCACCCCCTTCCCAGGCGAGGGAGGCGGGAATCAATATTTCTCAATATTTCTGAATTGGCAACATGGTCAGGGCCTCTGGCTTTGCGTTAAAGTCCTGGCTCTGCCTCTCACTAGGTGTGTGGCCTTGTGGCTGTTTCCTCACTTTTCTTAGTCTCAGGTCCCTCATTTATTAAATGGGCATAAAGAGTAAAGACGATGCCTGTAAAGCCCCTAGCAAGTGGCCGCACACAGGGCACCTGCATGATAAGAGATGTTGTCATCACTACTAACACTGTCCTCTGCAGACCTTCATCGTCTTGTATCTGAGCTGGGTCTTGGGCTTCCTTGCCTCTAGCCTCCTCTCTTGAAGCCTCCCTCCCAAGTAGCAACCAGGATGAGCTCACCAGCGTACACAGAAGACCATTATCAGTCCCTTGCTTAAGGCTCTCTGTGGTCTGCTACCCCACGCTCCGGGTCCTGCGGATACCTCCCGGCATATCACCCACCCATTCTGCTTCAATTTCACGGTCAGAGACACCAAACTCTGAGACTCCTGCCTCATCTGCGTCCCAGAACCGGCTGCAACACATACACGGTGCTGTTGCTCATCATGGCTCCTCTGCTCCTAGGAATACCTCGGTCCCTGCATTTGCCACACTGTAGTTTAGGATCTGCTGGTATGTCTGTCACCTGTCAGAGACGAAGCTTCTTGGGGGCAGGAAATTTGTTTGGATCCTTTAGATATTCAACACCCAGTAAAGTGCCTGGCCCTCAGTGGATGCACAATAAATGTTTGCTGCATGAGTTACGGAGTATCGACACCAAGCGAAAGTCTTTACAAAACAGGTTACTGCTGACCCTTACAACAAACTTGGAGAGTAAGTACCAGTACGCCCATTTCATTGATGGGGAAACTGAAGCTCAGAGAGGTTACGTTTGCTCAAGGTTAAGGTGGTTATGTCTGGATTCGAACCCAGATCTTCTGACTCCTAACCCATATTCCTGCCGCTGCATCCCAGCGTGTTGTTAAGCAAAGATAAAGCCTTCCCAGGGGCTCATGGGACGTGCTTATGGAAGGTGCTTGGGAATCATTGTTGGCTGCTTCCCAAAGCCTTGAGAGCTGGCTTAGCCCCACCTCTCCCCGGGCCTGTGGGACTCCAACTGACGGGCTCTTTTTCAGTCCCCCTTCCTTGAAGTCTCTGCAGTAGTGATGGAGTCTCTCTATTTCCCAAGCTGCCTCCTTCTGCTTTCCTTCTTTGGTTCCTCCTCCCCCTACCTACTAAATGTGGACACTCTTCCTGCTTCTCCGTTTTCTATTTCTGTTGCCAACACCCTCCTTCTGATCTCTGTCCCTGTCCCTGTTCTGTGGCAGAGATGACCACCAGATTGCCATGCCCCCCCCAGAGATGCATGGCCAGCGGAGACTCCCTGTCCAGGTCCCCTGCGTGTGGGTGGGGCCAAGTGGCTGAGGTCCAGCCAATGGAATGTTTGGCTCCGGAAAACCACCTCTGAGATCCTCCATGTTCTCCTGTGGCAGATGGATGTCTACTGAAGGGTGAGCCCCACAGCTTCCCTCAGTCAGGATCCTTGAATTACCACAGGAGCAGAGCCTCACAGGTTGGCGTTCTGTGAGCAAGAAATGAACTTCTGGTGTGTATCTCAGGTTGGAGAGGCTGTTGCAGTAGCCAGCAGGCCTCCACTAAGATCCCTAACTGACCTTCATGTTCCTGGGCTCTCCCCACCCCAGGAGCCTCCTCATTCCCCTCTCCCCTAGACCCCATTGCTAACCCAATCTTCCTTCAGTCCATCTGGGGCGTGTCCCTGTCTTGCCTGCCCCCAAGTCTTCAGCGACCTCCCTCTCATCTACAGACACAAGGACAAGCTTCTGGAAGAGCCATGGAGACCTCAAGGCACTGGCTTCCTCTCATGTGAAATCAGAATACCCAGAGTTGCCCAAATGTATCCTGCCCACGCTCATGTTTTCTGTCTTCATCAAAATCCCTCATTTAGAATCCTTCCTTCTCCGAGATGGACTTTTCGGGTCATCAAGCCATACCAACTGAGGAACGCCCACTGTCCTCTGCCTGTGCGTCACCCGGGGCCCTCAGTGTCTGCCCCACCCTGCAGGCATGTGTGCTCACTCCCAATGGACTGTCGGCGCCCTGAGCACAAGCCCAGGCCCCCACCGTCACCCCTGGGCCAGCCAGAGCCCCCTCCCTGCCCCCCCAAGCCTCCGTCTTTCTTTCTCAAGGGTGAGGCCGGGGATTGTGAGGTATACACAACCAGCTCATCCATCTTCCTCCTCCCACCACACTCACAGGGCTGGCGGGGTGACCTTTTGCATCTGCGGATTCCCCTCACGTTCTCTCTCTTTTTTCTCTTTTCCAACATGGGGTCTTGGAGCTCGCTCTGCGGCCTGGCCGGGCTGGGAAGAAGTTGTCTGCTCATTTATATTTAGGCTAGCAGAGACATCAGTCCCAGCCTTGTTTCAGCTGGATCCCCGAGCACGTCTCCACCCACTCCTAACGAGAGGCCGTTCGCCTCCTCCGGGTCCCAGGCTCCATTTCCGACCTTCACGTGGCCCACACATGTGTGAGCGTGTGGTAGATGTCCGTGAACGCTTGCCCTCCCTGGCCACGTTCAAAGGAGGGTTCTCTCCTCTTCCAGGCCTTCCTTCCCTGGGACTTCTCTTTCCCTTCTGTCCTGAGGATCTCGCGACCTTCTTCCAGCCCTCTTCCCTCCCAGATTAGCCAGAAGCAAACCTCGTTGATGGGGAAAACACGGCCTCCTCCAGAGCTTCTCGGTCCTGCCCTTCTCCTTGCCCACAGGGCGGCTGCTCTGGCGGCCATGGGGAGACGCGAACAGAAGACAAAGACCAGACACTGAAGCAGAAAGCGGGGTTGGCAGTCAGCTAGAATGTGGGAGGAGGGGCCCGCGCACGAACACGCCTCGTGGGCCGCCTGTGCGTGTCTGCGGGTGTGCACACGCGTGTGGAGCGCACCGAGGGTGCACGAGGGGCCACGCACGGCAACACTGGGGCCGACCCTTCCTACTCCTTGACTTGGCGACTGCAGCCCTGGTTCTTTTCCAGCCCCACTGATGAAACACTTCTTTATGTCTTATTCACATCCTGTCTTGACTACCACAATTGTCTCCTTGCCGGGCCCACATGTCTCTCATCACCAATGGGATCCAAATGTTGCTGACAAAATAATCTCACTGCCTTTGTGATGCAGTCACATTCCTCCACTTTTCCAAAGTTTTCTCTGTCTCCCATCCCTGGGCGAATGGCACACACAGACCACCACCTCTCTCTGCGTCTCCGTTTCTCCCTCGGCTCCTGCTCCCATTCCTCTCTGTTTTTCCTATGGGCTCCTTTCCCTCCTCTGGCTATTCCTGGGCTCCCGGCTTGTGCGGGCCTGTGCCGGTTTCCTGGCACAAGCTCCTTGCACTGTGTACTCTGCCAGCCAATGTTTATGGAGAGTGACAGGCACTCTTCTAGGCACTGGAGTGAAGCAAGATACAAAACTGAGGGCAGCGGTCAGCAAAGAAAAATAGAACGGCTTGTCGAGGACTCTAAGTACCACGAAGGAAATGAAAGTAGAGAGGGCCAGAGAGCAGCTCTGTCTGGTACAGGATGGTTGGGAAGTCCTCCCCCAGGAGACCAGGAATCTACTCCCCACCTTTCTTCCACATGGGGCTCAGAACTGGCCTAACATCCTCCTGCTTTGCCAGATGCCTCCCCTCACATCCTTCTCTTTGTTTGGATCATGTTGACCTTGACCTTGAGATCAGGGAAGGCACTGGGCATAACTGCTGTAGCAGGAGACCTGTGCATTATTGACTCATGGAAGACTCACTGGGCAGAAGGAACCAAGCACGCACACATGACTCCCCAAACACAGGCCCAGGCCTCTTGTGTTGCCCTGCCCAGAACACAAACGGTCATCTAAATATGGCCTCTGAATGATGCGTGGGAGCTCTGCTTGAGTGCCCCATCAATGTCCGAATTGTGTCTCCCCTTTCCTGGAATCAGGGAGCATCCATTGGCATTGGTGATCCAGCTCTATCTGCTTGGGCCAGGCCTCCCCCGTTCCAAAGACCATAGAGCCCACCGCATGGCTGCTTGATGCCCAGTCGTGCCATCTTCAGCTTTTTTTTTTTTTAATGATTTTATTTATTTACTTGACAGATCACAAGTAGGCAGAGAGGCAGGCAGAGAGAGAGAAAAGGGGAAGCGGGCTCCCTGCTGAGCAGAGAGCCCGATGTGGGGCTCAATCCCAGGACCCTGAGATCATGACCTGAGCCAAAGGCAGAGGCTTTAACCCACTGAGCCACCCAGGTGCCCCATCTTCAGCTTTGAACAGCCTAGAGGAAAAGCGTCAATGAACAATTTTATTAGCAAGTGAAGCGACTAACATTAAATTAGCATCACACAATTACAACCAGATTTTTTTTTTTTTTTAAAGATTTTATTTATTTGACAGACAGAGATCACAAGTAGGCAGAGAGGCAGGCAGAGAGAGAGAGGGAAGCAGGCTCTCTGCCAAGCAGAGAGCCCCATGCGGGGCTTGATCCCAGGACCCCGGGATCACGACCTGAGTTGAAGGCAGAGGCTTAACCCACTGAGCCACCCAGGTGCCCCTACAACCAGATTTTTAACAAAATTGTCATCTCTGGGTGTTTTCCTTCCTGGGAGGGGAAAGTCTAGAAGGAGTAGGAAGATGAGGTCTGGCTTTCCGTTTAGACTGGGACCAAAGTTATGGATTGCTCATCTTTTCACAGAGGCTCTCAGGCAACCAGCTCACTAGGGATAGCCATGCTGCCCATAACAATTGTCTTTGGCTCAAGTCTCCTAACACAGTCTAGCTGGATCCTCCCCCCGCCATTCGTCAGCCACCAGCCTCCACAGGCTACCCGCAACCAGGATGTGGCCAGTCTGAATCCATGCACGTTGCAAGTATAATACACCCACCAGATTTTGAAGACCAAGTACAAAAAAGCAAACACGAAACACCTCACAGATTATTTTATTTTATTTTTTTTAAAGATTTTATTTATTTATTTGTCAGAGAGAGAGAGAATGAGCCAGCACAGGCAGAGGGAGAAGCAGGCTCCCTGGCGAGCAAGGAGCCCAATGTGGGACTCGATCCCACGACGCCGGGATCATGACCTGAGCCGAAGGCAGCTGCTTAACCAACTGAGCCACCCAGGCGTCCCCCTCACAGATTATTTCTATATTGATTACGTGTGAAATGATATTTTTGGGCTCAATAAAAGGTATCGTTGTATGATCATAGATAAACATTGTATACATAATAATACTTATAAATGAAATGTATTTTTAAAATTAATTTCACCTGTTCATTTTTACCTTTTCCTTTTTAAGGATTGTACTTTGAAGTCGTTTCTACACCCAGCATGGGCCTCACACTTCCAGCCCCAAGATTAAGAGCCACACGCTCCACTGACGGAGCCAGCTAGGCATCCCCATTTTTACCTTATTAACGTCGCTATTACAAAATATAAAATTGTATATGAGGTTGTCTTTGTGGCTGCATTACCTTTGTATCAAAAAAGCGCTAGTCTGTGGTCAGATCTTTGCCTTCTAGAACACCGTTTAGGGCAGTTACAATTTGGTCAACAACAATTGTATGCAGAATTCCACTATCGAAAGCAACTGACAGTGGGGCTGCTCAGGTGGAAGAGGGGGTATTTGTAGGGAGAGGAGGTTGGGGTGTCACGGGGTGGGGGGGGGCGGTGGCTGAGAGTGGGGGAGGGGCCCTATCCATTCTCAGAATCCGGCCTGGCTCATTTATTATTGGACTGGGTCATCCATTCGTTTGAAATGGGGTGTGGGGGGACTACTTGGAGAAGGGGCCCCCATTCAATCACCCTAAGTGGAATCTGATCATTATCTTGGGATAAACATTCCAAATGGAAGGTGAGTGCTGGGAGATTAGGAAGATAAGGAAACCATATGGCCCTGTCAGGAGTCTCCCAGGCCCTTATTCTTGAAAGGATTAATGAATCTAAAGGTGGGGGGGGGGGGTCATCTTGGTGCTGTTTTCTAAGGAGGAAGGAATCCCGAAGCTCCAAATAGGGATGTGCACTGTCTGGAGGAGGAGGACTGGAACTCAGGACTCTTTCTTGCCTTCCCTGGTTTCTCTGCCCCTCGCAGTCTGTGCGCCCCCTTCACAACAAAGCCTTTCTAAACTGCATTTAGGACACAGGCCTGCGGAGGCTGGCTTTTGGGATCTGAATTCCTACCCCTGCTTGTCCAGCAAAATTTCCAGAGATTTTATCTCTGTCCCTCTAGCTCCCAGTCACATATGCTGGCTATTGGTGCATGTCAAGGTGCATGCACAGGGGAGAGGGGCTCTCTGGGCAGGGCTGGGGGTTGCTGGGACTGGGGGCCACACGGTGGGGCAGAGGATCGCCAGCTGTGGGGGAGGGCAGGTAACATGAGCCCTGGAGAGAGGGATCTGGGGCTGCGGGGAGGGGGAGCTGGAGGCTACGGGCTTTTGAGCACGTTCTCTCCTCCCCATGTCAGGAGGCACCTCATCCTTCATTTCTCTGGCACTGCCTGCCTTGCACAGCTGTTCTCAGACCCACAACTGGAGACTGTCAGAGGTATTCGGTTTAGGTACAAAAGTGGGTACTCATGGCAGAGAGGGTGGCTTCAGGAGGGTATGAGAGAGGTCCCTGGTGAGTAAGAATAATGTAAGAAATTACCCATATTTACTGAGGGCTCATTTTGTGCCAGTGTCTACTTTGATTCCCTTGTTGAATTCACAATGGCTTGACAAGGTAGGTGTCATTTTACTGAGAAGGAAACTGATGCTCAGAGAGGCCGAGTCACTTGGCCAAGGTTGCACAGCTATGTAGAGCTGGGGCGAGGAGTCAAACCCAAGAGCCTGGATGTAGGGCCTAAGTTCTTGATGTAGACGGTGGCCTAGCACTCAATTATTCCCATCAGACCGCATCTGGGAGGAGCATTTGGGAGACAACTGCCTGCTTGGGTTGTGGACAGCCCCAAGGTAATGAGCAAGGCTGGTGGCATCTGTGTGCCCACCAGTTGAGTCTGGGTGGTCACACCTTGCCTGTGGGAGGGAACCCAAGTCCACTGTTGTCCAAATAGCCCTGGCCGGGAAGGGGTCACCCTGTCACCTCCTCCTCTGGGCATGGTCACATCTTAGGGAGAGGTGGGAACAACGGGGACAGCAGGGGTCCCACAGAGTTCCAGCCCTAGGCTTCCTTGCTTCAGGCTGGCCCTGGCCAGTGGCCTGGTTTGGGGGCTTTTCTGTGCTCTCAGCTCATCTAAACATTTGGAGCAAAACAAGAAAGCCAACAATAGACGTTTGTGGGTTAGAGGACAGGGCCGACTTCCCCCTGGGACTCAGCACTGTTCATAAACCATCCCAGCTGCACTCTCACGCTGGGGATGTCACTGGAGCCTCCTTGAATCACAGCCTTGTCCTCGCTGGGGGCCGGCCACTGGCTCCTTTTATATATCGTTGGGGGATGCGAGCGCCGGCGGGGCAGCCGGCTGCTCAGGGGGAAGGCATGTTTTCCTGCCTGAATTTTGGGAAATCACATAGAAAAGATGCATCTGAGCCTGGCATTGCAGCTCTGCCAAGTCCTCCCCTGACAGACGTGTTCTGATCAGAGTTGTTTGCCCCACAGGAAAAGAATCAGCTTTCTATCAAGTGGACTCTGGGCACTGCCCCAGAGAGAGCTCCAGCTTCCAAGGACCTGGAGAGTATGTAGAGGGCACTAGCTCTGGGAGCAGGTTGGCTGGCCAGCATGGTGGGGGGTGCCTCAGAAAGGGGCCTGTGGGGCATCGTGCTGGGTGGGGTGGGAGGCAGGCCAGTGGTGGGCTTCTCTGAGCTGGGCCTCCTCAGGCTGTTTAGACCATGGCTTCCCATGGTCACAGTCAAGGGCAGCTGGGCAGGGTGTTAGGCGCAGAAAAATTCTGTGGGTGGAGGGGTGCAAACCAGAGCTTGGACCCCCTTCTTGTTCACAGCTGACCCAGGGATGCCTGCCCAAAGCCCAGTCAGGTAAATCCTCTGATCCAGTACTCCTGCATCTACCTCCCGGACCCCCAGACAACTGAGAGGGGCTGACGTGGAGTGTCCCTGCCTGGATGGCATCCCTGGAAAAGACTGGAGTGTCTCTAAAGAGCCTGTTCAGACATCACATCACAGTCCCAGATGGCCGAGAGGTTCTTGCACTCACTTGGCTGCCCTCCCTGGGAAATGCTTTGGATCAGACAGCACTTCTGGGTTGTTTTTGCCTGAGGAAAGTGGTAAGAATTCAGCAAGAATCCCATGGCTGGAGGAAAATTCAGTGGATTTACTTAGCAAAAGTGTTCACAGAGAACCGTCCAGGAGGTGAACAGGGTGGCACTGCAGGCCCGGGACTGAGGATACCAGTGTGGGCAAGAAGGCCTCCAGATGGGGGCACCTTGGGAGCAGACCGAGAGGAATCTAGAGACTAATGGCTTGGCTTTTGGAGAATGAAGAAAGGGCTTTTCTTTAGTGCCTAAGAAGTTCAAAATGGCCATGCCAGGTCACACCTACAAGCCCTGACAGATAGTCTTGTGCTACGGAGCTCTTCCAGAGTGTCTCCTGCGCCCTGGGTCTCTTGGTCACATAGCAGATGCTTCCCGAGGGCTGCCGAGCATGCGTGCTGAGGATGTGAAGACACACAGGAAACCTCCTTGGCCTCAAAGCTCCTGCAGGCAAGCAGGCATGGTTCCCCCAAGCGGAAGGTGGGCAGAGGGTGCTCAGGGGTAGTGCGGAAGCATGAGGCAGGGGACGCAGACCCCGGAGCCGAGTCCTCAACAACCAGCCAGGAGTTGGCCGCACAGCCCGAGAGGAAGGACAGCTGATCCAGGCAGAGGGCACAGACTGTGCAAAGGCCGAGGGGGAGACCATACCTCCTCCCTACCTCTAGAGACAGCTGGAACAATGGCTATGAAGGGAGCAGGCCCCCAAAGAACAGAAAGACCAGCCCCGCATTCTTTGCTTTGACTCTCATGGTTTTCTGTCAATCGGGCACAGGCGGGCTGTGAACACTTCCTGGCACGAGGGCCCCTG
Organism: Mellivora capensis; assembly: GCA_004024625.1. Taxonomy (NCBI): domain Eukaryota; kingdom Metazoa; phylum Chordata; class Mammalia; order Carnivora; family Mustelidae; genus Mellivora; species Mellivora capensis. Next base: position 263,205 of record PISX010000090.1, on the reverse strand, counting down.
TTGAGTTCCATCCCGTCTGGCACATTGATTAAAGGCCTGATCCCTGGCTTTGGTGCTGGGGTGGCCCCCACAGAGAACGTGCCCATAGGACACTCTCACCTTTCCTACCTCAGGCTTTCCTGAAAATTCACTGGCTAACGTGCAAGAGGCAAAGAGGCAAAGAGGCTTGAAAGCTGTAAGGGAGGCTTCTGTTCCCAGGGGGCTGACCATTATGACTGTACGTTCTTGATTTCTTGTCTTGTCTTCATTTCTGGATTTCCAGTCTCCAAGCATCACCCTCACCCTTGCTCTGAAAAACTGTCATTAAATCCATGCAGCTTTAGGATGGAGAGAACATGGGAAATCCCCAATCACACCTTTCGATACAATCTTTGTCCGTGTTAGGTCCAGAATGTCCGAGCACACAGGAGACTGGCTGAGATCCAGGGAGCATCTGATGGAGGCCACGCATCCCCCCACTGGCCGCACGCCTAATGATTTCCATCTTTGTTTCAATTATATTAAGTTTGGGAGACCTGCCCTTCTTATCACCAACATCAGCACTTCATTTTTCCATTTTCCACTTATTCTTAAAAAACGACAAGGTCAAAATGCAAGAACATCTTCAGATACTTGCACACGCACCGCAGAACAGTCAAAAGGTGATGCCGCTGAAACCAAACGCTCGGCCACGAGGCAGCGTTCCCACGTGACGGCTTGAAACGTGAATTCGTCTGCCAACTCGGGAGAGCTTCAGATCAGTGGCTGCTGGCACATGGCGTCGGGGCGATGGTGTAGGTCGATGTAGAGTGTATGAAAAGGAAGGGTCGGCCAGAGTGAAAAGTGCGAGTGGAAGGTCATCTACAGGGATCCCACCCTCTGCGGCTCAGTGGGGTAGAAATCCTGCCACCTCCTGCCGGGATACACAGGTACCGTCATGCAACAGGGCTGTTGGTGACGGCTCTTCTCCAAGCAGGCTGTACTGTGTCACAGACATGCCCTAGGACACCGTCCAACATCTCTGAGTCTGCAGGTGTGTGCACGAGGGACCACCAATCTATTTTCCCATTTTGCACACTCATCGCAGAGAGAAGCCAATTCTAGGTAACACTTTCCCAAGCAACTCAGCTGCAGGCTGATCTGCAGGCAGAGGGGCTGGGGGCTGTTATCATCTCCAGAGATAGGGGGCTTACTGGCCAACCGAGTGGTGAAAGGACACTTAGTGTTGCTTGAAGAAATTCCTAAGAAGACCGAAGGGTGCCTGGAAACAGGCAGCCAGAATTTCTCTGCCACTTAGCAACCCCCGCAGCTGAACATGACTTAGGTCTCTGAGCTTGTAGCGAGTGTGGTCCTAGCACACTCAGCAGTTCTGAGGGATGGGCCGAGAAGAGACTCTTTGTCTCTCTGCAGAGCTGTGTGAATACCAAGAACCTTTCCTCAAAGCTTCCGGCTCTTGAATCAGAATCCTTTATATAGGAAGGATTTGTGAGGAAGCGGTTAAGTGAAAACCTGGTCTTTATTCCATGCCTAACTAGCCCGTTAGAAGGGAAAGAATCCAATCATGGACATAGGAGATCTGGTCTCCAGGTCCCCCTCAGCCCCGTCTTTCTGAGGGGTTCTGGACAGGTTCCCTCATTTGCAAAGAAGGAGGTTGGTCTGTTTGAGCTCTCAGCTTGAATACTCACAGTCTTGGTGAGTTGAGACAACACATGAAATGTGGATCAAAGCGTGATTAAAAAAAAATACATCTCAGGATTTACTTATGGTCTTTGCAACTAGAAATGTGACCAAGGCAATGTAAGTCAACCCTCAGATTTATAACAAACCATGAGGGAGTATTCTGGGGGCTCCCCATCAGGCCTAGAACAACCACAACAAAATGATGAAGTCCTTTGCTTCTGAATCAAATCCTCCCAAGCCAGTTCCTCCTCCTTCACCTGCCCTGGGTGGAAGTTTCGCAATTTCCCTTCAAGATTCTGAGGGGTATGGAAGCTTTGGTCGCAAGCAAAAAGAAGAAAACCTCCTTTTGATTAAACTGAGGCCCAAACACTTCCCTGAGTCGCCAAGGCCCACATTTTGTGTTTTGCTTGAAGTTTCCGAGACCTCGTCTGAAAGGCAGTGTTCCCCTACCCTTAAAGAAGAAAATGGGACGGAGAGGTGGGGTTTGTGATTTTTATGTTGCAAACCTTCCCAGTGCAAGAACACCACCTCCTCTTCACCTCTTCCTCCTTGCAGGGCAGGTAAACAAACACCTGAGCTGGGAAGGAAAACTACCTGGGAATCTGCAGGGAGCCCGCAGGACAGGGAGAGGGAGGGCGTGGGGGCAGAGCCAGTTCTCCAGCGAGCTGAAAGCCTACTTTTGTTTGAATTTCATCCCAGTCCTCACCTACCTACCCCTGAGAGGGAGGGACCAACCAGGGAAGGTGTGACTTCCCCGAGGGCCCATTCCTAAAACCTGGCAACTAGAGGGCCGGAAAGCTGTGGGTGCAGAAAGCCCGGGGTGATGTCCTTTTTGTAGCGCCCCGTGGGGCCCCAAACTTGTGGAAGGAATGATTTCACACTCCACACCCACCTCCCTCCTTTTGGGTAGGTTTGCGCTGGGGTGCCACACTTTTCAAGGTGACTGAGGGATAGGTGCTTTCTAAGTGCACAGCGAGGGACTGAAACCAAGAGTCTGACTTCCCGGGTTCGCACCCCCTGGGCAGCCCAGGGACTGGTGCTCGGCTGAAGCCTCAGTACCTCCTTCCAGGCGGGCTTTGGAAATGTTTCTGTTCACCCTCAGGGTCCCCATTTTCTGATTCTTACTGTTTGGGGACCACCCTCCCCAGCCCCCCCAGCCTCTGCAACCACCCCCAAGACGCAGCCCGGGCGACTGAAGTGGCTGAGTCAACTTGGTGAAACAAGAGCGTCCCCAATGGGCCGGCTGCCCCCAGCCCCCTTCGCCCCTCGTTTGGCCCTACAATGCGCCCTTGTGCAGCGCCTGCAGCCAGGCCCGGGGATTTGGTGCAGGGATGGGGCGGGGGGCGGGGGGGGGGGGAGAACAGTCGTCAGATATTTAAAACAGAGCCGAGGGAACAAAGCAGGCCTTTGTGCACCGAAGAAGCCCGGAGCGGGGAGCGGGCCGGCCGCGGGAGGGGTGCTCAGCGCATGCGCGCGGCCCGGCCGTGCTCGGGTTACCCAGAGTTTTCCACCCGGGTCCGCAGGGCCTGCGTTAACCCCTTGCCGGCCGCTCCCAGAAGGGCAGGCGGACGGAGACGCCGCGTTTCATCTGCTGGCCGTGACATGTTTAATTGAAAAAAGAAATAGTCATTTTCCGTGTTTCTATAGGAAGCACAGATCATTAAAATAAAATGATATACCAATTGGGAACCCAGATTTTAAATGAGCAGGATTTAATGGGACACTGGGGCCATGTGAAAATCAAGGCATTTCGAAAAGACCGCTTCTTCGGACGCCAGTGAAACCTTTTAAAGTACTAGCTAGCTTCTTCTGTCTTGTGTATGCCGGGTGACTGGCTGCTTCGTTTTCCTGTTTCCAGTCCCTTGGGAGTTAGAAGATCTGTTGGTTATTGTCAAGGTTCTGACTTTTGTTTGGGGTGGTGGCCTGGATGGTGTTTATTTCTTTTTTAAAAAATAACTAAATAGAGGTAGAGTGTGCATGGTACAAAGATGAGGTTGGGTCACGAACTAAGGAATATAATTAATCTCATCTATGTGCTGGAGTTTCTTTTAGAAAGACAGAGGGAGGGAGGGAGAGAGGAAGGACAGAAGGAAGGAGGGAGGGAAGGGAGGAGGGAGGGAAGGGAGGAGGGAGTTATTAAGCACATTTTGTTGTGTTGGGGGAGGAGATTGAAGAGGTCTCTCTAGTAGCAGAGACTAGGAGTGAGTGGGGATGGGATGTCCAAAGTCCTCCACCCTGCTTTATACTGGCAATGATCACCTCCCCTGGTGTGTAATGAGGAGTGACAGGCAGAGGCTAGCGAAGTTAACTGCAGATTTGGAAGTGAGTTATTATGCTTGAATTATCCAGATGAATGGGAAAGGAAGTCTCAAGCCTCCAGGTGATTCTCAGCCTTCCAAACAAAGCTCCTGGGCCCAAGTCTGCGAGGTTGGATGGACCGCCCCAACAAAGCAAGTCTCGGGGAGTGGAAGGAATCAAAGGGACATCACATGTATGCTAGGACTCTGTATCAGCTTACTCTGCTCTGCCTGTGTCCATACACCTGGTGAATTTATGGCTCTTTCTCGTTGCTACAGAGCTTCATAACCAGGTGATCCTAAGAAAGCAGAGATTTTGATGTGAGGTCATCTTGGCAAGAAGCTCCCTTACCAACCTTGACTTCCAGGTCGCCAGGACAACCACTGTTGGGGTGTCATGGGCACCAGAGCGTGTCCCTTAAAGTCCACACTGGGTAGATAAGCAGTTTTTTGGCAACCCTCATGTAGCAAATTCATTCTCAAATGAGAATGATGTATGTGTTTTTTTCCACTCTCTTCCACATTCTGGGCCAGAATTCTGGGCCTAGGACATAATCTAAGAATGTACTTTGGGATGTGAGTTAAGAGAATAGTGTGAGGAAGGACTTGGAGAAAGAAGTACTTCTAATCTGAAACTAATGCTGTACTGTATGTTGGCTAATAGAATTTAAATTAAAAATTTTTTTTAAAAATACTTTTTTCTAGACAGAGAGAGGGACAAAGTAGTTTTCCTTTTGGCTTCCCCAGCGCATTGCTCATTTCCTCTCCCTCTCCAAGCTCAGTAAAGGAAGTTGTGGTAGACTGTCTCCAAATTGGTAGCCCCCAGTCTTTCCCTCCTGATGTTTGGATGCTGCTTCTCACCTCTCCAATCTGGGATAGCCATAGTGACTGGCTTGACCGCCAGAATACAGTAGGGTACATTCTGGAACTTCCAAGGCTTGGTTATAAGAAGCTTTGTGATATGTCTGGGTCTTTTAGAAGCTTTAGTCCTGGGACAATTGCTCTAAAAACCAGCTACCATCCAGTAAGAAGTCCAAGCTACACAGAGAAGCTGTCATCAAGAACCCCAACTGGGGAGTGCCTGGGTGGCTCAATCGTTAAGCGTCTGCCTTTGGCTCAGGTCATGATCCCAGGGTCCTGGGATGGAGCCCCACATCAGGCTCCCTGCTGAGCAGGGAGCCTGCTTCTCCCTCTCCCACTCTCCCTTCTTGTGTTCCCTCTCTTGCTGTGTCTCTCTGTCAAATAAATAAATTAAATCTTAAAAAAGAAAATGGAAAAAGCTTGGACCTGCCATTCCTTAAAAAAAAAAGAAAAAAAAAAACAACAACAAAAGAACCCCAGCTGAGCTCTCGGCCAAGAATCACATCACTGCCAGTCTTGTGAATGAATGGCATCTACTTGCCTGTGCAGCTCAGTAGAATCCTGGGGGGACTCCAGCCCTGGCAACCATGTGACTATAACTGCAAGAGATCCCAACTGAGATCCATCTCGCTGGGCCTGGTCGGCACAGGTGTAAGAGAGAATAGCGAGTTGTTTTAAGGCACTATGTTTTAGGGCATCTGTTGCGTAGCAACAGGTAATTGAACAGGAATGCAGTGCTGGGTGGGAGTGAAAAGAGAGGAGAGGAACTCCTGACAGCACAGTCACTTTGAGGTGCTCTATTTCTCTTTCTGTCCCTCTCGGCACCGCCAACACCCCCTGTTCTTTCTGAGCCGTGCCTGGCCCACAGCACAAAAATCTTGTTCTCCTGCGGACTGTCACGCGTGTACTCCCCTCCTCTGTGGGGTGGCGGACACCCTGAGGGTAGGGCCCTATCTTATGTGATTCCTACCCTCCGTGGTACTGATTGGTCAGGCTGCTCTAGGGGCTACTAACATGGAGACTAAGGGCTGGAGCAGCATCTCTCAAGGTGCTGAAGTGACTTGGCTTCTGATCTTTGACACTGAATACCTGAAATCTTATGTCCCTGCTGCTGGGCCCACCTAGGGTCCAGCCACACCATGGGGGAGTCTGAACCCCCCCGATACTCTGGCCACTCAAGTGTAGGAGATCAGGGCCAAGGGGGTAGTTGCAAATCTCCTGAGTGGATTTGTCCCCTCTGGAGGCTTTCGAACAGAGAGAGGACGTGCATGACAGCTCTGGGAACCAGAGGGGGTTTGTAATGTGTGGATGGGAGGAGACCCCAAGAGAGTGCAAGTCCCCAGGACTCATTAGTGGCGCCCCCAGGAACAGCTGAGAGCCCATGGTGTGAAGGACATTTCCACATGTTTCAAGGCCTCCCCCAGCTGTCCATCACTGGACGTGTGTGTTTAAGCCACGCTGGGGTCAGTGACAGAGATGCAGGTCCGAGTGTGTAGAACCCGGTGCCTACTCAGAGGCCCTGCTAAACCCAGTACAGTCTCGGAGCTTGTGAGAGAGGGAGGAGAAAGGCAGGGCCAGGGCAGCTCAGGAGAAGTTTCTTTATCCCTTTAATAAACATTCACCTGTGAGCCAAGCTTGGCTCCAGGCACTGGGCACGCAGGGGGAGGCAGTCCCCACTTCCAGGTAAAACATCTTCTGGGGGAGATGCAGCTCGGATGCATGTCACCTGTGTCAGCGGAGCTCGGCTGCCAGTGGAGATCAGGGGAAATGAGTCTTCCCTTCTCATTACAGCTTAGTCTTCTGACTTCCTTTAAAGACCCGGAAATACCCGTGCTGTGAAATGGTAATGGGTGTGGGCACAAAAGCCACATGATCTGGGTTCAAGTCCTGCCTTCACCAGGACTCGCTGGCTGTGTGATCTTGGGAAAGTTGCTTACCCTCTCTGAACCCCTGCCCCATCAGGGGTAAAAATAAGTGCTTCATCTCAGGATTGAATGGGAATTTGATGAGGCCCTGCTGGCAAAGCAAGCACTTAGCTCCATGCCCATAGCTTGTTTTCTGAGCTTTGGGAAGACTGAGAAGATGGGCAGATGTCACACAATATCATTCTGGGGAAGCATTTCTGAGACAGGGCAGCTGCCCAAGCCCACAGGTATGAGTTACCATTGTGACATGTCCCTGTGATGTAAAGAAATCAGTGAGGGACCACAGCCCATTCTCCTGTACCAATACCAATACCAACCAAGTATTTGTTTGAACCCCAGCCCTTTTCCCAAGCAGCACACCTGTGTTCTGCCACCATTCAGACGGTGTTGTCAGCTAATCATTCTGAGTGTGGAATATGTTCTCTGGTGAGAAGCTGGGCCCTCCATGGGGAGGGTCGTTTTTCTGAGAAAATGCCCACTTTACTTCATTTTTCGGGGCCTACTTCCTGACTAACAGGATCCAAGTAAGTGAGGCTAAAGCCCAGTGTCTGGGAAAGATTCCAAACCCCTGGTGTTTCCAACACAGAGGGGATATACTTACTGTAAATCTTTACTCTCCTTAAAGTAGTTTAACAGAAATAAGGGATTTGATCCTTCCTTAGTACATCTCAATAGTTCAACTTTCACTGTCATCTGAACTCAGGACATAGAAAAATAAAACGTAAAGCCTTACTGGGCCTACTGGTTTATCCATCATATTCTATTACCTTCTAAGATGTCGGTCCAATTAGCATATCTGATCACTTGAGGAACACCTGGCTGGACTATTTGGGTGGTGGCAAGGGAAGGATTGGCTTATTTTCCTCTCCAGATGTAATTCTTTGGGCTCTCCACCCAGGGTCACTGCTAACTCACATGGCATCTATGTGCAAATAAGGAAAAGTTACCCCTTCCTCCCTGTGGATGCAGCCACGGCAGGGGTGGGGGTGCAGTGTGGCAAGGAGAGTGAGGGCTGGATTTCAGTCCCCACTCACTCTCTTGTGCTGTGAACAGTCTACCTGGCTCCACATGGTGGCCCTGTCTCTACCCCCATCAGCAGGGTCACTAGCTGCAGTTTCTCTTCTTGGAGATGTGTCTGCTGGAGGGGTTTGGGAGGGGGTACTCACTGCTGTATGTTAGAGACGGGTTTCCCGGGGCCCAAGAGCAACACCTTAATGGGGGTATATTTTGAGGTCTGGGAGACTTTCAAGGCATTTGTAGGAGGGGCACTTTTTCAGGGACAGAGGACCTGGTCTTTGAAGTTAAGACAATTCTGGGGGACAGAACAGCTGGTCAATCTGCCCACAATCCTGCTGGGAAACCTGACAGCAAACGGCCTTAGATTTGCTCATTTGGATGCTTTATGGTAATTTCCAAGAACGCTTTACCCTTTTCTGAGAAAGAGAGGGTAGGCTCATGCATTAGTCTCCACTTGTCTTCTTTTGAGCTTTGGTCTGTGGTCAGACATCTGGGCACAGGAGTTTAACCCATCTCTGCTTTCATATCTAAATCCAATCACCTGTCAAGAGGCTGGTCTTCCCTGCTTTAATGAGTCCATTTATGGAGTTCTCCATGGTGGGATCTATGGGGGGAGGGGGTGGGTCCGGAAGACTCCCTGTGGGATCTCAGGGGTATCATCTTCCCTAGTTGTGACCCAGCAAACTCACCTCTAAAATGGAATGAACAGTACACAGTCCGTCCATGCTATGAGTAGGTTTATGAGGACTTAGGACTTTAAGTTTAGTTAGACTTTTTTGGTAAGTAGATACATTAACAAACCGAGCACCAAAACCTGCTAGTAAGCAAGGGCTCTCAGGACATGTGGAGATATTTGTTCATTTCCTAGTTTATTCATTCAGCAAACCTTTACTGCATACTATCATTTGCCAGCTCTGTACGAGGCTCTGGATGAAAAGGCAAATGAGAAAAATACTCTCTTGCTTTTTGTTTAAATGCCATTTCTTTGGGAAGGCTTCCTGGACTATACCCTCCCAAGGCTTGGGAACCCTGTGTATATTCCCTTTTGGTAAACATCCCTTTGGTACTTTGGTAAACATCAAGTACTTTAATTACTTGATCCATTTCTATTTTTACCACTAAACAGCTTCAGGAGTGACCATGTCAGGTTGGCACTAAATTCTGGTGCCATGTGCCCCCCAAAATATGGATTGAATTACTCTATTTGTTCCCCATCTTGTATACCAGATCAGAGTCCTCCTGTGATACTCCTGTGTATAGGGCATCCGGCTCCTGTGGAGGATTGAATCCCAAGCAGGGATTCATCTGTTCCCTAGAGGGTCAGGACCAGATGATTGCCAAGGACCCTCCAGCTTAAAGCCCACAGTTCTAGGACAGATGGAGCTCTAGAGGCCTGGACAGTAAACAGGGAACCAGAGCATGGGGGTGTGGGCCAGGTGAGAGGCATGCTTGCAGAAACATTCCAGGTGCCCAGACTCCAGACCTAGTCCCTTCTTTAGGAAAGAAATAAAGATGTGAACTGGGAATGCAGCTCTGAAGAGGAGCCCCCTGTGGGCCTGATGCTGACCATCCTCCACTCCTAGTACGCGTGCTCCAGTTGGGGGAGACTGACCTCCAGTGGGTCTGCCAGAGGCAAGAGGAGAGAGGGGAGTGGTGCTGTGGCTGTTGGCCTGCCTCCTACACCTGAGAGCTCCGTGTCTGGTTACACTCATTGTCACTGTGCACAGAACTGAGGTCACTACTGGAAGGAGATTAGCTGGGCCCTGGTTGCTGACAGCACTGTTTTAGTCTTCCCTGGCCATTAAATCCTGGCTTTGTTGCTCTGTTGTCAATAGCAACAGGAGGCAAGGCAGTTTTCTCCATGATGCAAGCTTATTTTTCGCTCCTGTTAGATGAACTATAACCAGCCCAGGGCCCTTGCATGCAAGCTGGGTGCCCTGGGCTCCCCATCAAGGCCTTAAAATCCACACCCTGGTGGCTGGGGAGGAAAAGGTCAGGTTGGCTGTGCCCAGGCACACTGGGAGTGGAGGATGAAGGGGGACCTGTGAGTGGGGAGTTACCATTTCTTCTAAGATTGGGCTCAGTTGCCCCTCTTCAGTTTTAATGGCTAAAAAATATCCATGGTGGCTGTCTTGGGTACGCTTAAAGCATAGGAGTAGAGGAAGAAGAAGGAGAGGAAAAAAAAAAGAGAAAAAACAGAAAAGGAATTTAAGAGAAGAAGAGAAAGAGATGAGAAGGGAATGAGAAGAGGCGAAAGTTGTCTAGAGAAGTGTAGAACCCCAACAGCAGCCTCTGGCATCACTTGGGATTTGAAGCCAAAGTGGGGTGACCACAGAGGCCTGGATGAAAAAAATAAAGATTCTCTCTGGATGAGGCTTTTCCTTCCCATTGGGAAGGAGCTGCCAGCATGGATGAGCAGATGGATGGGTGGATGTTTGGGTGGATGGATGGATGAACAGGACAAAGACCCATGGGATAGGATTTTCCAGGGATTGAATGAATAAAAGGGGAAGAAATAGAGTGAAAACTGAGAAAATCCAGTGGTGGGGTGAACCATTTTAGACAGGGACTATCAACTATGATATTGGTGCCAAGCACTAGCTGGGTGGGGGAGCTTCTCTCTGCCCCATTGTTGTCTTAAGTAAACATATGACATAAGAGAAAAATGCTATTTACTATACAAATAGTCTGAACAAAAATCCCCTAGCCTTTGTATTACCCAATTTTCCATCTCTAGGTCCACCTTTACGAGAACCCCAGAACTGTCACTGGTCAAGGCATTGTGTCTACTTTAACTAAATCCCTTCCAAGACCAGGTGAATTTGGCTTGGATAGATAGGCAAGGGCCTGACACATAATTAGAGGAGGTGAGGAAAATAAACTTCATATTAGTTTGAGGCTAGGAAGAGTAAAAGAGCCTCAAAACTGTCAGTTACTCCTACTCAGGGATTTAGAGTATTAATTACTCTAACAATAGCAAATCATTGAGTAGATTGTCTCTTTTCTCCCTTCAGTAAAAAATGTTAAGTAAAGACCTATTCCCAGGGAAGGCCCAGTGGGAATTAGGGTCAGGGTCAAGGGTTAGGGGTTAAAGCGTCATGCTCTCTAAGCCTGGGACCAATAGTGTGGGTGGCTGGCAGAGAGGTGAGCAAAGCTTCTTTCAGGAAGGTCCTTACCAGAAATCAGACTGCACAGAAGGATAGTGTGAGTCAGGTTTTAACAGCTAGTGGTGCTAGGAGCAGGTCTGAAGGGGCATCAAGTAGAGGCTGTAGGGTGAGTGTGCCATTCTTTGGGCCCTGCTACTGTAGGGCCCTGCTGACTCACCTGGGAATCCCTGAGCTCCTGGGTAGATCTAGTCCAACAACCTGCCTGGGTGCATTCTCAGGTAGGTCTGGGTTGCCTTTAACACCAACAAAATAATAGGTCAACACTGGCCTTTTCTCTAAATAAGATGCAATGTCATGTTCCACCCTCTGTAAGAGTTGAAGGATGAGAAGTTCTGGTTCCCAGAGAGGTGTAAACCCTACCTGAAATCTTGGAAGTAGCCCTAGAGAGAGAGAAAGGAAAAGAGAGGGGCTGACCCAGGAGTAGTGGCCCGGGAGACTTTGGCATTGAGTTCCAACGTGGGCAGGGGAAGGGTACATTATATTAAGGGCAAGGGTCAAGTGAAACTTTAGGAAAAACATCAGCTCTGGAGAGTGAATAGGCTTGTCATGTTAGAAGCCTCTAAGGGAACTTAAGTGTTCCTTTGATCAAGGGGAAGACACAAAAGGTGCACTATGCAGAAATAACCTCCCCAGGAAAGCAAGTAGGTTTAGTGGGTTTTCAAAGAAGGGTAGAAGACCATTTCATCTTCCCTCTCTCAGGACAGGGAGATGAGGATGCTGGACCCAAAGGTTATGTGTTCAGTTTAATGGTCTTCACTGTGGCCTAGTGTCTATCAGGAGAGACGGCCACTAACTCTTTGGTTCTTTTTGCTTATGGATCCCTTCCACTATTCCGCTGGCTCCTGTTTCTAAATATACCTCAGTCTGGGGGAGGTTGTAGTGCCCATCCCTGTCTAACTTGCTTTCTTGACCTCAGGAATACTTTTGTATAAAACTAACCTTTTAAAACTCGTGTTTTTCCCTCTTTATTATTTAAATTCCTGATTTTAAAAAACATTTTTCTTTATTTGTGTCTTTCTAGTTAAAAAATAAAAATGCCTTCTCCAAGGTGCATATATCAGGAGGGGAAAATTTCTTCCTCAGGTGTTGAACCCTACTGGCCAGGGCCAAATACTGAGTAGCTTATATGAACTTGACCTTGATCCTAAAATGATGGCCATCCCCATGTAAGTGATTTTCATTTGGTCTGCTGTTTTCTTAGGCCTCAGCAAGTTTTTATCTGTTGCTGAGATCTGGAGGGAAGGGCTTGGATTATCCTATGAAGCAGAGAAGCTAAACCAGGAATTCCAGTGTGGGAGTAGGAGACAATAAAGAAAAGGTAAGGTGTGGGCAGGGGGCCCTAACTGCCCTAGGGCTGCTGCTGTGGGGTAGTCTGATGGAATGGAGTTTTGGATTTATAAGGCCCTAACCAGTCAAGGCTAGGCTAAGGGCAAACTAAGGAGAGAGTCAGAAAGTGATCTGCCTAAGGTCATACAATTAGTGGGCAGTACATTGTTCAGTTAGGGACAATATCAATAATTCTATAGTATCAGGGTCCCAGTGGGAAGAAGATGGAGAAGAATTTAATGAAAGGATTATGTAGCAAGGTTTGATCAGGGTTTAAGGGGACTAACAAAAATGGTGTGATACTCAAGGTTTAATAACACTGAGAAGGCATTACCATCCCTAAGTCCAAAGGGTCATGAGAAAGGAAGATTTACTAGAACCTAGAAAGAGATCCTGACAGGACCTGTGACCTATGACCTCTGCCAAATCCACAGTGATTTGGCAGTGAAGGAATTAGGAGAATAAATGATATTCCTGCCTTCCAGTTTCCTGCTTGTACTTCTCTTTGCCTGAGCACAACTAAAAACCAGAAATCAAAGGAGCCCTACTGATGCAGCATAGACAGGTTAATCCTCTAAGGTACAGGGCAGGGTGAAGGGTGGAGAGTAGATCTGGAGAAGCAAACGGAAGCTATCCAGCCACTTGGGAACACAAGTGAGATTTGTTTTTATAGCCTCCATATTTTTTTCTTTTCTCCATTGTCCTACTTGTTCCTGCTAGCTGTAGATGCTAGGGTCTTCCTACTGCCTCTGTACACCTTGGGATCCCCAGTAAGTCATTAGTGTCTAACTTTTGGGCATGCCTTCCCTCAACATTATTTCTTTATCAGAATCATGTCTTAAGATTACTGCTTCTTTCTGCCATGACAGAGCAACAGGATCTAGATTCACTTTCCCACCATGAACAACTAGTAAATTAAACAAATTTGGTAGACACATTGATGGCATTTGATACTGTACAACAAGCAGTACACAACTGCGACACCTGAGATAAAGGAAATAAATGAGATGATCCCAATGATCACCTCAGTTTCTGATTGGAGACATATTCGGATATAGAGAAGGAGAAGAAATCCCAAGCTGTCTGGTGGTCTTGCTGAGTTAAAAGACAGAACTTGAAGGTCAATGAAACTTTGAATGGAATTTGTGGGACAGAGTTCTAGAAAAGCGGAGGCCTATATAGAAAAAGCCTCAGAAATCTTCATAAGGTCCTCTTGAGTATTTGTTTAATATGAAGATGTATACAGAGTGAAACTCCATAAGGCTGGGGAAAGAATGATCAGGAACTATCAGCTGAATAATTCAGAGTTCACATGGGATTGATAAATGTTCAAATATCAACCAGTTGGATCTCTCAGGGCATTTAATAGAGACCCTGTAAGGGTCATGCCGACTAGTAAATTTAAACTGTTCCTAGAGAAACTTTAGATCCACCCTAAAAGCCTTAAAACATTCCTCTAAAGGAATGAGCTTATCCATAAATAACCTAACTGCCTTCCAGATAAAAGCTCAACCTTTTTAAAAGAAAGATAACAAAACAAGACAATCAATAATATAACTTAAGGTATTGAACATCCAGTCGAAAATCATTAGACTCATCAGGTAGCAGGAAAATGTGACCCATAAATAAGAAAAAAAAAAAATCAGTTAACAGAAATAGACTTTAAAATGACAGAATTGGTAGAATGAGCAGACAAGAACATTAAAACAGCTATAATAAATATGTAAAATATGCTTAAGGATTTAAAATCATGAATAGAATGAAGAAAGAATGAAAGATCTATCTATCTATCTATTCAGATACTGAAATGAAAAGTCAGTGGGTAGAATTCAAAGCTAACTGGACACTACAGAAGAAAAATAAATGAAATGAAAACAGAGCAATAGAAACTATCCAGAATGAGGCACAGAGAGGAAAAACAAGACAAAACAAAACAAAACAGAAAAAAAAAGACGAGTCTCAGTAACCTGTGGGTCAATATCATGTGGTCTAACACAAGTAATTCAAAAGAGAAAAGGGAGAGAACAAATTTTTGATAAAACAATCACCAAAAATCTTTCAAATTTGATAAAAAAGTATAAGCACTTAGAGACCCAAGAATCACAATGAAGCCCAAGCAGGATAAACAAAGAAAACCAACAAAGAAAATCAAATTGCTAAAAATTAGTGATAAAGAGAAAATCTTGGGGCACCTGGGTGGCTCAGTCGTTAAGGGTCTTTGCCTCGGGTCATGACCCCAGGGTCCTGGGATTGAGCCCCATGTTGGGCACCCTGCTCGGCACTTGCCTGCTTCTCCCTCTCCCACTCCCCTTGTTTGTGTTCCCTCTCTCACTGTCTCTGTCAAATAAATAAATAAATAAATAAATAAATAAAATCTTTAAAAAAAAAAGGGAGAGAAAATCTTTAAAGCAGCCTGATGTAGATATATTTTATGGAGGCACAAAGATAACTGCAGACTTCTGATCCAAACTATGCAAGCCAGAAGGCAATGGGATAATATCTTTAATGCGCTCAAAGAAAAACTGATCAACCTGGAATTCTGTTTCCAGCAAAAATATCCTTTAAAAATGAAGGCAAAATACTTTTTGAGATACATAAAATCTTAGAGAAATGTTAAAGGAAGTTCTTTAGGCAGAAGGAAAATAATACTTCGATTTACATAAAAGAATGAAGAATGCCAGAATGGTAAATAAGAGGGTAAATATAAAACAATTGTTTTCCATTTTAAAAATTTAAAATATTAAAGCAGGGGCTCCTGGGTGGCTCAGTTGTTAAGCATCTGCCTTCAGCTCAGGTCATGATCCTGGGGTCCTGGGATCAAGTCCTGCATTGGGCTCCCTGATCTGTGGGAAACCCTCTCCCACTCCCCCTGCTTGTGTTCCTTCTCTTGCTGTCTCTCTCTGTCAAATAAATAAATAAAATCTTTTAAAAAATATGAAAGCAAAAACAAGAACAAAGTACTATGGAATTTATAACATATGTAGAAATAAAATGTTTAACAACAATAGCATATAGGATGTGAGAATAGAGTTAATAAGTCAATATAGATGAAATGAAATCATAAAGAACCCTCAATCCAAAATAAGGCAGTGAAAGATGACAAAGAGAACAAAGAACAGATGGAACAAATAGAAAACAAATAGTACCTACACAGAACAGATTTTTTTTCTTTACCTACACCAAACAGATTATAAGTACATTGTACATACTTGTAATTAAATGCAAATGGCTCAAATTAAGTCAGAGATCATTAAACTGGATAAAAAACATTTTAAATGAGATCCTTTTTGAATGTGAAAGCATAAATAGTTTAAAAGAAAAAGAATGAGAAAAGATACACCCTACAACCCTTATCATAGGGATGAACTCTATCAATGGAGAAAGAAGACTTGAGGACAAGGAATACTACCAGAGATGAAGATGGGTAATTTCATAATGATAAAAAGAAAAGTTTTTTTTAAGAAGACATAACAATCTTAAATATGTGGTCACCCACAAACAGAGTTTCATAATATATGAAACAAAACCTGACCAGATTGACAGGAGAAATAGACAAGTCCACAATTATACTTTGATATTTCATCACTCCTCTTTCAGGAACTGATGGAACAAATAGGCAGAAAAAAATAGAAGATTTGAACACTACTATTCACCATCCCGAATGGACATTTTTAGAACACTCTGCTCCACTCAACAACAGCAGAATACATATTTCTTTGCAAGTCCCATGGAATACTCATCAAGATAGACTACAATTGGGGATACACACACACACACACACACACACACATACACACGCCTAAACTAATTTTTAAAATGTAAAACTTTATTATAAAATAATGAAATTAGAAGGAAAACCAGGAAGATGTTTGGAAAATGCTCACATATTTAGAAGTTAAATATCACATTTTAAATAGCCCATGGGTCAAAGAAGGCAAACCAAGGATAATTTAAAACGATTTTAAATTGAGTAAAAACATAGGCATAACATATCAAGATTTGTGGGATTCAGCTAAAGCAGAGTTTGAATGAAGTTTTAAAAAAAATCTTATTAAAAACATATTTATTGAAATGCAATTTCCATAGCATAAAATTCACCTGTTTTAAGAGTACAGCTCAATGATTTTAAGTAAATTTACAGGGTCATGCAACCATTACCATAATTTGGATTATCTTCTTCTGGTCCCTCAGAAACTGGTGTTAAATTGTAATTGCAATAAGGTAATAGTTGTTAACTTTTCTTCTTATCTGTGCAGCCAGCTTAACATTTTAAAATTGAGATACAATTCAGATAACATAAATTCATCATTTTAAAGTGTGCAATTCAGTGTTGTTGTTTTTTTTTACTATATTCACTATGTATTACATTAACAATCATCATTATCTTATTGCAGAATATTCCTACCACCCCAAAAAGAAACCTCATACCTATTAGCAGTCAGTTCTAACCTTCTCCCTTCTGCCTTGGAAATCATTAATCAACATTCTGTTCTTTTTTTTTTTTTTTTTTAAGATTTTATTTATTTATTTGACAGAGGGAGATCACAAGTAGGCAGAGAGGCAGGCAGAGAGAGAGAGAGAGAAGGAAGCAGGCTTCCTGCTGAGCAGAGAGCCTGTTGTGGGACTCAATCCCAGGACCCTGAGATCATGACCTGAGCTGAAGGCAGTGGCTTAACCCACTGAGCCACCCAGGTGCCCAACATTCTGTTTCTATGGATTTGCTTATCCTGGATATTTTACTTATTTACTTACTTATTTATTTTTATTTTTTTAAAAAAGATTTTATTTATTTATTTGAGAGAGAGAGAGAGAGAGCATGAGAGGAGAGAGGTCAGTGGGAGAAGCAGACTCCCTGCTGAGCAGGGAGCCTGATGTGGGACTTGATCCTATGACTCCAGGATCATGACCTGAGCCGAAGGCAGTCGCTTAACCAATTAAGCCACCCAGGCGCCCCAATTCTGGATATTTTATATAAGTGACTCTTACATTATATGGCCTTTTGTGCCTGGTTCCTTTCACTTAGCATTTGGATGGAATTTTAAAGCTTTAAATGCTTATATTAGAAAAAAAGAAAGATCCATTTTTGACATAGTTATCAAGACAGTTTAATAGGAATAGTCTTTTTAGTTTAAAGTGCTGAGACAAATGGATATTTGTATACAAAAATAGAAGTTGGAGTCCCTACCTCACACCACATATAAAAATTAACTCAAAGAAGCAAAGAGCTAAATATATAAAATTCTTAAAAGAAAGAATAACGAGAATCTTTGTGACCTTGAATTAGGAAATGATTTCCTGTCTGTGACATGAAAAACATGTGAAACAAAAAACGTAAACTGGATTTAATAAAAATGAAAAACATCTGTACAAAAAGATCCTATCAAGAAAGTGAAAAGACAACCCACAGAATGGGAAGAATATTTACAAATCACATATATGATAAGAAATTTGTATCCAGAATATATAAAAAACTCTCACAATGCAACAATAAAAAGACAAACATTCTAAATTTAAAAAAAAGGCAAAGGATTTGAATAGACATATCTCCAAAGAAGATATGCAAATGGCCCATATGCATATGAAGAGATGCACAATATTTTTAGTTATTAGGAAAATGCAAATCAAAATCACGATGAGATACGACTTCATACCCACTCATATGGATGTAATAAAAAAGAGATAATAACAAGTGTTGTAAGAAGGTGAAGAGATTGAAACCCTCCTATATCACTGGTGGGAAAGTAAAATGGTACAGCTGCTTTGGAAAACAATTGGACAGTTCCTCAACAAGTTAGACATAAAGTTACCATATGACTCGGCAATTCCATTCTTGGATATGTACCCAAGAGAATGGAAAATACATGTTCACTACACTTATCTGTGAACGTTCATATCAGCATTGTTCACACTAACCAAAAAGTAGAAACAATCAAAATGAGCAACCAATGAATGCAAAAATAAACAGTGGTATATCTGTGTTATGGAATATTATTCAATCATAAAAAAAGAAATTCTGATTCATGTGACAACATGGATGAATCTTGGAAACATTATGCTAAGTGAAAGAAGCTAGACACAAAAGGTCACATACTGTATAATTCCATTTATACAAAATGGCCAAAATATGCAAAACAATAGATTAGTTGTTGCTTGGGGCTGGGAAGAGAGAGGAATGAGGAGTGACTGTTAACGGGATTTCTTTCTGGGGTGATGAAAATATTCTGAATTAGATTGTAATCGATGGTTACATGATCCTGTGAATATACTAAAAACAAACAAACAAAAACCCTCCAAAACAAAAAACCAAACCACTTTATTAGGAGCTTTAAATGTGAATTTTATGGTATGTGAATTAAAAAAAAAAAAAAAGGATCTGGGGCAACTAGGTGGCTCAGTCAGCTAAACATCCAACTCTTGGGTTTTGGCTCAGGTCATGATCTCAGGGTCGTGAGATCAAGCCCTGTGTGGGGCTTCACACCCAGTGGGAGTCTGGCTTGGGATTCTCTCTCTCCCTCTCTCTCTGTCCCTCACTGCCCCACCCCCCAATAAATAAATAAATCTTTAAAAATAAGGATCTGATAGAAATGACTTTATTCCTCAGTACTGAAAACTGATAAAGGCTTAATGTGCCACTCTTTTTGTTTTAAACTGGGCCAACCCCTCCTGCCAAAGTCTACAGAATTTATTTTCTCAGAAATTCTGGCTCCTAGGACTTGTGATTTTATTCTCAGCTGTGATTGCTACTGGGCTGCCTCCAAAGCCTGAAGAATCCTATAACAGGTCATGGAGTTTGAATTTGTTATTTTAGGATCTATGCTAACTTTCCTGCCGTATGAATTCTTTAAAACCCGTTGTTATCTTGTTCCCATAGTCAGGTTCAGTTGGAAGGATAAAAGATGAGAGTGAGGCACTTTACAGTTTACAGAAAGCACTTTCAGATTCACCACTCTTTCGATGTTAGACATTTGAATTTAAACGCGCATTATGGCTGGCCCCACAGCAGTAGGCCCTGAACTCTAGCCCCGGTTTCTGACTCCAAAAATCTAGTCTTAGAACAAGCCAAATGCGTTTGTGAACGGGTCATGGAGAAAAGGCCTCCCGTTCAGCCCCCCAAGGATATTACACAGGCTCTTTGGCATTTAAACAACAGCTTCCGCTGAGAATCGTCCATTGGTCTGCATCATACAGAATGACCCTCAAATCAGTCTTGGGGAGTACCCAGAGACTGAATGGCTTACTCCAGTATGCTCACCTCCTTCACCGTGCCATTTAGGGACCCATTTTTCCCTCTTGCAGCATCACAGACACCCCCCAGCGCGCTTGGGTGCTTGCACGTGCACACACACACGCACACACACACGCGCACACACACACACACAGACCTCTCTTTAGGGCTGAGAACTGAGTCACCCGGCTGCCTTCTCCTAGCAGTACTGTGATCTGGGCTGAGTCCCCTCTTGTATTTTTTTCCCCCTTTTTTATTATGGTAAAATACACATAACACAAAATGTACCATTTTAATCAGTTTCAAGTGTACACTTGTTCCCCATTTGTCTCCAGAACTTTTTCATCTTCCCAAATTGAAACGCTGTATCTGTTAAACACAAACTCCCTGTTCTCCCCCCTCTCCATCCCTGGCAACCACGCTCTACTCTCTACTCTGCTTTCTGTGTCTATGATTTGATCACTCTGGGTGCCTCATATAAGCAGAATCATAACACTGTGTCACCTTCTGCCACTTGTATTTCTCGATGGCAAAGCGCCACCTGATTCCAGAGCTGGCCCATGGGATCGGGTGTCTGATGGCGTGACCGGCCCAGGAAGAGGGACAGCAGAGCCGGAGAGCATAGGAACAGCCCTGGTCAGAATCAGGGGGGGCTCTCCCCCCCCGACGACAGCTGGAAATTCTTTCTGCTCTGCTGCAAGCTGGGTGTGACAAGCCAGAGACTTTTCAAACCCAGTCCCAAACACAGGCATTCTCCCCTCATCAGTCTGTCTCCTGGGCCTCAGTGAGACCGCTGTACTTCCCACGCAAAGCAAAAACATTCGACAGTGGGAGCCCTTTCCTGGGTCAGCTTGCTCCTGCTTATCCTTGAAATGGAGCATGAGCGCCTCCTGAGAACTGTTTTTCTGCTCCAGGTTGTATGGAATGTGGTGTAGAGGACTCTCGAAAGGTCCCTTGCCGCTCCCAGCAGTGACGGCGCCATCCACGCCATCCCAGGGTGGCAGGCCGTTGTGTCTCCTCAGCCAGGTCTTTGAAATTTACCAAAAGGATTTGAGTCTCAGGCATGATCCTTCCACTGGCTTTTGTGAAGGTAAACGAACCCATTCCTTTGAAACTGAAAAACAGTATCCTTTGCTGGCTTGGAGGTAAGGCCACAGCTAGACTGGCAGCAAGGAGAACTGGAAATGAATCTAACAGGCTCTGGGATGCCCCTGGCCGAATCTGGTGGTAGGGGCTGAGGGCGTTCTGTGCGGTGGGGGCCCCAGCACAAAGACCGACACAAGCCCTTGCTGAATGAAAAAGCTTGGCTGTCTCCAATTCCCACAAAGTGACCTATGTGACTTACCCGGTGTGGACGGTCTTACAGAGGGGTGGTGTCCTATTTGACTTTTAGAAAAACACACTGATTTGTTTATTTTTATACGGTGCATGTCCTTAGAAGAGCTACAAGCCTTAATAAGCTTCAGAAATCTTCCTGCTATGAAGACCGTGCCATGGGGAATGCAGGAAATGCTCTGCCTACCCCTGCAGAAGACCTAGGTGGGGAAAAGCTTTATCGTGGGTGTTGAAGGTTAGAGGGGTGGGAGATTTAGAGGAGAACAAAGAGGGAGATTTTTCCCTGGAGACTCTGGGGATGATGGCATCCTTTGCTAAAAAAGGTGAGCAAGCAATTTCCCTAGAGGTTCAGAAAATGGGACTGTACTCCCTGTTGGCTATTCACTGTAGGCCTGGGGGTGGTGGTGGAAAAAGGGGCTAGGTGACCCCTGGCTCCTCATCCAAGGTCTCTCTGTTCTGATTCCATTCCACCCAGTGTGTGGGAGGAAGAGAAGAGTTGAGGACAGTTGGAGGGCATGGGCCATCAGATGATGGGCACCTTGTCTCTCTAGAATGGCACTAGGAACCAGGAGGCCAGTGCTGGGGTGTGATGCTGCCATCACCTGGCATCAAAGACCTGGGGCCACTCTGACCACAGTTTTATCGTCTGTGAGATGAAGGGAAAGGATGTGAAGTTTCAGGTTGGCCTGTAGGACCACACAGCCAGGGGGACAACACACACACACACACACACACACACACACACACACACACTGGGATGCAGTTGTAATAGGAAACAAATACTACTTTAAGGGCAAATGGGGAACTGGAGAGTTGGATTCTACCTTTGGGATCTTACAGGTCTCTTGGAGCAGTGGGCTATGGATGAGGCCTTGAGTATGGTCAGATGAGGTGCTGACAGGTATGGGAGCAAAGAAGAGGAGGTGTCTCTGGCTGATAAGACAAGTTGGACAAAAAGAAGAGCCAGAAAACTGGGTGAGTGCAGGATAGCAAGTTCTGGGAGCGGAAAATTGGGGGTTATGATCTGGGAACACCTCACATGGCAGGTCCTAGTCAGTATCTTCGAGTGATGATGGCTGTGATAAGGACTGGGTTGGAAGGTCAGGAGGGTGTCTCCTTGGCTGGGGACTCAGGAGCAACGCCAAGTCCACATGGGTTTCTGAGAAGGAGACCGGCCACTCCATGGGCATGGTGCCCAAGGGCAGGTGGACACAGAAGGGGAGACCCAATGGCAGAGGGGAAAGGTGCAAGGGAGAGATGACAAGGGTTTGAATTTAGATAACAACATCAGGATGGGGAGGGATATACAAAAGAAGATTCTGCAGGCTTCTGGAGGCTGACCAGATATGCAAGGAGAGGAAAGAGGAGATGAAGACAATTCTGAGGATTTTGAGCCTGGGCAATGGGAGGGGTGGAGATTCATGAACAGAGACGGGCAAGCTCAGGAAGAGTGATGGGTTGAGAGAGAGGGAGGTGATCAGGGTAATGGGAGAGACTTTGGGGTGTCTACATGGGGTGTGTATCGAGAAGGCCATTGGGACATTTCAGTGGCTTTTTGGGCTCATGGCAGGAAGGGTTGAAGATGTGGGTGTAGGTAAGATGGACAGGGTGTGCGGGAAGGAGAGGCTGGGCAAAGGGGCAGGGAAAGAGCACCTGCATAGAGAGGAAAATGGAAGCCTGGGAGGAGGGTGCCAGAGAGCCTGAGGAGGAAATCTGGTGGTCAGTGGAGGCTGAGCCATGCGAGAAGGAAGTCCTGGAGGTGGCTCCTGGGCCACATGGGAGAAAGGCCTCTGAAAATGGCCCCAAGCAGCAGCCAGCTGCCAAAACCTGAAGAGAGGAAATAGAAGCAGAAGGTATAAGGGCCCCTAAAAAGAACTTTGTAATAAATGGAATGAGAGCAAAACGATGGTGAGCTGAAAGGAAGTGGGGCCAAAGGAAGCCATTTGAGGGTAAGGAAGACACGGCCGCTCTTCGCCCCCGGCTTCTCAAATGTGAATGCATGTTTGCACCACAGGGAATCCCATTAAATGCAGCTTCTGATCCAGGAATGAGGGCAGGGGACGACATAGCACAAAGGGACAGGAGCCGATGATGTCCCACCGTGGGCCAGGTGAGTAAGTTTGTTTTGCAGAGCGGGGGTGGGGGGTGGGGGGTGGTCAGGTGCCCTCAGACCAAGGAGGGGAAGATGGAAGCGTGTGGTGAAGGAGCCGTGAGGTGGGGAAAGAGGCATGGGGAAGCCCCTCCAGAGACGCCTGGATCCTCTCGGTCTGGTGAGCAGGGAGGGGTCCTGCAGATGGAAAGTGAAGGTGGGGTCTTGGTGGGGGGTGTCCCAGGAGGGTGGAAGCCTCAGGGACCATGGTCTGGCTGACTGGCCAGCCGGACAGGAGAGCGGGGCCTTGGGTAAGTCGTGTGGCTCATGTGGCCACAGAGGGAAAGGGTGGTGGACCCACGAGTGTTCCTCAGCCTGAAGGGGCACATGAGAGCTTGGAGGAAGAGGAAGCTCCCAATGGGACATGGGGTGAGGGGAGTGAGCACAAGAGGGGGTGGGAGAGAAAGCAGGAGAAAGGAAGAGGTGAGAGGGGAAGCCGATGTTCCAGGGCCCTTGGTGCTGAGGTTTGGGAGGGAGCATTGGAAGTGGCTCCGGGGACAAGCGGCTGAGACGCAGCAGGCAAGGGGCCGAGGCATGAGGAGAGGGAGGCTGCAGAAGGTCCTTCCACTTGTTCGCCACAGCTCTTCTTTGGGAGCCATCGCGGCAAAGGGGGCCTGCCCTGTTCTTATTCACTCAACCCCCACTTCCCGAGGCTCCTTGAGCGCGGCCGGCCGTGTGAGGGATGCCAAGGGCTGCGTCTCTTGCCTTTGGACCAGGATGGGGAGGGAGGCTGTGAAAAGTGACTCACTCTGTGAGGACTCATGGGCACCTGCCCGAAGACACACCGTGGTCACCCCAGCTACCTGCAGCTGCTGCCCCGGGCCAGGGAAGGTGGCAACCCCACTCTGAGGTCAAGCCATTCGACCCTGAGATTCCAGCAGTCTCCCTTTGCCAGCCCCTGGGACCACCCCTCACCTCTCCCACATGGCCAGACCCGCCTGGAAGCCGGTGAGCACTCCTGGCATACCCCTGAGTGGGGGGAGTTCTGCTGGGGACGGAGGACAGGCCATCGGCACTTCCTGCCCCGGGACGACAAGCCAACCACCCGGCTGGGCACCCCACTCTCAGCTTGTTCGGCTCAGTTTGATTCTCTTTCTCCCCCTGGCGAGCTTCAGCGTGGAGCTGTTTGCGGTTCACCAGCAGTTTATGGAAACTGTGGCGTCTGGCGAGGAAAGAGGAGGGACGGGAGTCCTCAGACGCCGTGTCCTGGGCCTTCCCAGTCAGTCTCCCCAGGCCTGGGGCCGGCCTCCCTGGACCAGACCCTCAGCTCTTGTCAGACAGCCCCTCGTGGCGTACTTTTTAGGCCCCTTGGGACGTGGACCAATGCCTGCCAGAAACCGTGTGGGCTCCTTCCCTCCAAATCAGAACTTCCTTTCTTTCTTCCCTCTGCAAGGACCTGGGGGTTTCTTTGCCTTTCAGCCCGACTCTTCCTCACTTTGCAAGAAGGGTGCAGGAGGTGGGGTGGCTGGCCTGCCTTTGGCCTTGTCCTCCCCCGGTGATCTATGGCTGCTCCCGCATTGCCAGACCCGCTCTGTCCCCTGCACCACAGCGGGAGGGGGGTAAGTGGGGGTGGGGGACAC
Organism: Mellivora capensis; assembly: GCA_004024625.1. Classification (NCBI taxonomy): domain Eukaryota; kingdom Metazoa; phylum Chordata; class Mammalia; order Carnivora; family Mustelidae; genus Mellivora; species Mellivora capensis. Next base: position 238,664 of record PISX010000090.1, on the reverse strand, counting down.
AGCCTCCGGCCCTTCCTGGCGTTGCCTCCTCCATGTCTGTCCCTCCCGTCATTCTATCCACCCATCCCTGTGTTCCTTGTCCCTGCCCCGTGCCCCTGGTGATGTCCACATTGGAGGAGGGAAGCTCTGAAGGATTTGTGCAGAGACCCTGGACAGAGGAAGATAAATGGAATTTGCAATAAATCTAGAAGCAAAGTTGTAGCTTGACTTAAAAACAAACAAAAGGGCCAGAACTGCACTTAAGCTCAGCAGAAGCTCATCTCCCAGTGTAAACAGAAAAGGGCAGACGTGGGCCAAAGAGCCTTGCTCTGGCCTGGGACAGCCAGGGAGGGGTCTGGAGCAGGCTGGCGGCCGCCCACTTCCTCTAGAAGGGACCGGTGGCGGGGAGAGGTCTCCACAGCCTTGTGAACAGAGAAAGAAGATTCTGGTCCTGTGGCTGTTTGCCACTCATTTTTACATGACTTACCCTTTTGAAATGACACTCTCAGGATTGGGCTGAGAAGGCTGTTTGGGGGGACATGCCTTCTCAGCCTGTGACTGTGGCTAGGGTCGGTGGAAAAAAGCTTGGAGCTGTAGAGCACAAACCCAAGTGATGGGCATGAGCTCCCAAGGCCTCAGTCTTCCCCAGACTGGAACAGTAGGGAGTTCACTTAGACCTCTCCGCTGGCTCCAAGGGGCGGAGCTCACCACACTGGTCTCCCCTCAGACAGTGGCCTGCTCAGCATGACCTTGGAGGGGTCACTCAGGTGGGAATCACCATGCCTTGCCTGGAGGCAACTACCACAGTTACAGCATTTTACCTTTACATAGAATTTTGAAGTGCTGCACAGATCCTCTGTGTGGAACAGATACCAGCAATGTTTTACAGGTAGGAAAACTGACACAGAGAGGGAAAAACACCGATCCAAGGTCACACAGCATATCAGCAGTTGACCTCGGTCCATGCAGTGGAAAAGTCGGGTCTTGAAATACAGTCAGCTGATGATGAACTGTGTGACCTTGGGTGAGTTACTTAATCTCTCTGGGTGCAGACTTTCCTCTATAAGAAGCAACTCACTCCCAAGTTTAAGCAGATCGGCTGCCCCCTCTAACGCTCTGTGCCTGGGCTTATTAACCTCAGAGGAACTGAATGGTGTGTCAAAGAATATACAAAGCCACACTTTAAATATGGCACTGATTTCTGGAGCCTCATTTCTATACTTGGGTATTTCCGGGCTTCACATTGGAATCACCCGATGAGCTTCTGACAGATACCCACGTCAGGTCCCACTCTGAGCAAGCGAAGCAGCATCCTGGGAAAGTGGTTAGTGCTCTGCGTGTTTGAAGAACTGCCCGGGTAAGCCTCTTATGCAGCGTGGGCTGGATACGCTGACTCACAGTTCTGACTCAGCAGCTCAGGGAGCCCCAGAGGGTCCATGTCCATGGAGGGAAGCAGGGACAGACAGACAGCTCCCTACCCTCTACCCCTCAGCTCCTGCTCAGACTGGTGCACAGATGAGACCGCATTCCAGAAGCCTGCACCCCCAACAAGAGGAAAGGGAGTGAGTTTGGACAGAGATGGAGAAGTGTGTCGGAGTGGAGGCAGGAAGGCTGTTCTGGGTTCACCAGCTTCCCCCTAAAATTCATGTCCCTCCAGGACTCTCAGAATGTGTCCTTATTTCTTATTAAATTAGGGTCACGGCAGACATGATTCACTAAGGTGAGGTGGAATAGGGTAAGCCCTTAATTCCTTGTAAAGTTTATGCAGGAAAACGGACACAGAGAGGTAAAGACACCTACCCAAGGTCACACAGCAAATAGGCAGTTGGCGTAGATCAATGCAGTGGTAAAGGCAGGTCCTGGGATACAGTTCCTTACAAGAAGAGGAGAGACACGCAGGGAGAATGCCGCATCAAGATGGAGACAGGGAATGGGCTGACAGCGCACCCACATGTCAGGGAATGCCCAGGAGAGCCGGCAACCATCAGAAGCTGGAGAGAGGCCTGAGGCCTCTGAGGCCCTCAGCAGGAGCCAACCTTGTGGACATCTTGATTTCAGACTTCCAGCCTCCAGAACGATGGGGGAATTTCTGTTGTAAGGCCAGCTTTACCAAGTTTGTGGTCCTCTGTTACAGCAGCCCTGGGAAACAAATAGAGACTGACGTTAGTGCTCCTTTTGGGGTGCTCACACCCAGGCTGTGGCGGGCTTGGGGCTGAGGATTCTGGGAGCTGGGAAGGGAACAGCAGTGGGCTCATTCCCCTGAGAAGCTGAGGGCACAGAGTAAAGTGTGATCTGTCCAAAATGTGCGTCTGTGCAGGTAAGACGAGAACAATGGGGTCGGTTCGTTCACGCATTCCCGCACTCATACGCACTCCCACTTGGGGAGCCCTACTATGTGCCAGGCTCTGGGAACACAAAGATACAGAGACCAGAGCCAGCCCTGACCTGCCCTGCAGCTGAGGGGTGACTACGGCTCCTCAGAGAGGAGACTGGGTCGATGAGCACTAAGATTTCTTCCAGCTCTGATAACCGGTGGCTGAAAAGGGAGCTGGGGGGCAGCCTGGTGTGGAGCCACTGGGCTGCCACCTGGGCATTTTGGGGGGCCACCGCTATCTCTCTGCCTGCAGGGGACACATGCCTGTGAGGACGTGAAGCTGGAGCCCTGCTTTCCTCCGCAGCCACAGATGGGGAAGCACGCCTGACTGGAGGGCCACAGTGGTCAGGAACAAAAGCCGGGCCTCGCCTGCCCGGTGCAACCACTGGCGGGACACTGGAGGCGGTGAGACAGGCCTCAGCAGCCACCACTAATTGTACAAAACTGAAACATCTAGAGAATATTTTCAGCCCATTGGCACTTATCGAATATCACACTGGAAACCCCAGAAATGTGCGTAGGATCCTTTCCAGAACGAGGGGGATTTCACAAATCTGGCCCGGTGCAGGGTGAGTTTCCTGGAATTTCACCCTTGGAGTGGGCCCGGGCTACCTGCTCTGGTTCACCCCAGCTGGGTCCCCAGGGCTCCAGCCCCTCCCCAGCCCACCTGCCACATGCCCAGGTGGCTCTCGAGACCCACCGTCTAGCCATAAGCTTGTCTGCGCTCCTCTGGCTCTTTGGCTTCCCCTTCCCAGCTCTGGGAGGCCTGTGGCACTCAGCAGCTGGGGATTCTGGCAGTCTAAGAACTCCAGAGTTCAGGGCCCGAGGTCACTGTGGCCTCTGCTGTGGTTTTTCTGAAGCTCCGTTTCATCGGGGCCAGAGGTGAACACTAGCCTCTGGAGACCCCAGCAGGCGGGTCTGAAGCAAAGTTCAAGGAACAGTCGCTTCCAGCGTGGCTGGGGTGCTGGGTGTCTGGGTCAGACGCGGCCTGCCAGCCCTTGGACAGGAGGCCACGGGACCAGGGGGACTGGAGAAGTGGCCCAAGGCAAAACGCCGTGTACCCAGCTTCCCGGCTCGGGCTTCCCACCAGTTTAACTACAGCCGTCATCATTAGCTCCCTGAATGCTTTTATTAAAAGTTCCATGTTACCCAACACTTGAACATAATTAAAACAGAACAACCGTTTGCAGTTAACTTTACCTTTTATGACCTCGCAGATTGTTACAAGGATGTCCCAGAATGCCTTCTTTTCAAAGGAAAGCCAAGAGGTTTGCCAAAGGGCCCAAGAAAGTACAGAGAGCGGAACCCTGAAACTCCTCATACTCATAAATGAAAAGATGAAAGGAAAAGACACGCACTGTGTTTTTATGGTCATAAAAGTAACACATGGTCACAGAGGACAGTTTGGAAGACACAGAAAAATGTAAAAAAAGTCAAATAGAAGCCACCCACAATCCTACCCCTAGAGACTACTGTCAGTGGTCTGGGGTATATATACCCTTCCTCCTGAGTATGAAAATATCTCTTAACATCTGCCCCTTTCGAAGAAAGGTAGAAACAGACTGGGGCGCTACAATTCATGCTTTCATCAACGAGGCTCTAAAATGTGTCCTATTTCAGGTAAATCTGATATAGGGATCAGTAAAAAAGAGTCAAATGAATTAAACCACAGGTAAGCAAGGGCCTGCTTTGTCTAAAGGACCCCATGATACCCTGTGGGGCAGATTAGAGGTACCTGCAACAAAGCTCCTGGCTCCCGAGAAGGCAGAGGGAGAGGACAAGCAATGTGGAGAGTGGCTTTTGACATTTGCTTCCTCCACTCCTGGCAGAGCTCACGGCTGGGCCCTCAGCATGGCTTTCTGCAGTGAGCTGCATGGTGCCCAGCACAAAGGCTGTGCACTGTGTTCGGCTTGTTCATGGACTGAACAAATATTTATCTCGTGCCTACTCTGAGTCCGGGGTTTGGGGGCCGGGGGAGGATGCTCAGGTTTTGGCACAGGGAACCATTGTGACGAGGGCAGCGTTTTATGAGAATGACGTGAGCACTGGCTTGCCGGCTGCTGGGCCGGTGGTTAACTTTCTGCGTCCACTCCGCTAGGCCACGGTGCCCAGATACTTGGTGAAACAACAAGCTAGATGTTGCTCTGAAGGTTTCTTTCCGATAAGAGTAACTTTTAAATCAGTAGGTTTTGCGTAGAGCGGGTGACCTGCTGTGATGTGGGTGGCCCGTATCCATTCCGATGAAGACCTTGAGAGAAAAGATTGGAGTCCCCTGAGGAAAACAGAATTCTGTTGCCAGACTGCCTGTGGACTCAAGCTGCAGTTTCAGACTTGCCAGCCAATCGCATGAGCCAATTTGTTAAATCTGTATGTGTGTGTGTGTGTGTGCGCGCGCATGTACCTGTATCTCTTTGCACGTCTGTATACATCAGTGCGTGCTCGTGTCTACGCGAGTGTTCAAGTGTGTCTATTTGTGTGGATCCACTGGGGGCTGTAGGCAGGGTGAGTCGGTCACAGAGGCCCTAGAAGAGGACCTTGGTTGCTAGATTTTCAGACCAGCGGCAGTGCACACTGGTCTGGGAAGCAGGCAGGAAGGGGGCCAAGTGGGAAAGCAGGTCTTGTGGTGTCTGGAATGGGAACAGCCCACAGGAAAGGGGTGGGAGACTCAGGTGGGTTTGGGGAAAGGACAGCCAGAGGCCAAAGTGGTACAGAGGCCTGGGAGACAGTTCAGGGACATACATGTGGCCACGCCGCCTTAGATCACTGCCCAGGGATGGGATCTTGCAAGGACCAAGCAGCTTGGGACACCAGGGGCGAGCACTGGGGGTTGTCCACGGGGAGCGAGGTCTCCAGGTCAGGGCAGGGAATTGATTTGAGGACAATGGTGACTTCAGTTTGAAACTGTTGGGCTGCAGGAAGTCACAGAATAAGACTTGCAAGGGTGAGGAACGGGGAGTGACCAGTGTCATGCTCCAGAAAGGACGAGGAGAACGAGGAATAGGAAGAGCCTTTGAGCTTAACAATTAGGTGGCCTTGATCACCTCAGTGGAAGTGACAAAAGCTGGTGGGAAGGAAGGAAGCAGTGGGTAAGAGTGGTAGGGGAGCAGCTGTTGTACTATGATATATGGAAATGAAAAAGGAAAACAGGATAATAACACGAATGGACAGCAGAGTTGAGTGATGGGAGCCCCATGCATATTTGAATTAGGAATGAACCTCAATCGTCAAGATATTTAGCCCTGATCCCATTAAGTACTTCCTCTGAGAGTTAGCAAACCGATATCCTTTAATCATGCCTTATATTTATAAAGGCCTCGCTCCAAAGAACTCCAGGTGCTCAATAAACATTAATTAATTCACTCTTGTAGCCTCCTTTAGGGAAAAGGCAGTGGCAGGTGTCATCCTGATGTTTACGGGCACGGATAGTGTGGCAGAGATGAGAAGCAAGTTCACGCAGCTGGTCAGGTGGGATGTGCCATGCCTGGCTCTCCCCGCTCTGCTTCTCGGCCATTCCCAAGTCATCCACATCTTTCCAGGACCCCTACGTCAGTGCTGAGACTTGGCTATGAGACAGATCAGCTATGGGGTTCATGCTTTAGAGGGTAGACTCGGTAATCCTGGGGCTCCGGGAATGAAGCTATTGTCTGCTCCATCCTGGGCCATGTGGGGGCCTGAGCAGCTACTCTGTCTGCTGAGTCCTTAAGGGTCACAGACAAATGCTGGGTCTAAGCAACCACACAATCGCCAAACTCAAGGAGGTACACGGTGGTTCCATTTGTGTTTCCTGGGCACCCTCACGTGGGAAATTCTCCAGTGCCTTCTAGTAGCGAAATGCCCCCAGTCTTTATGCTTTGTGCTGTGCAAGATCCAACCAGATCATCTCTAAAGGCCAGTAATAACCAAGAACAGCCCACTAAGATGATTTAGTCGCCTCTGGTGGTGAGCTGAGGCTTTATCAGGCCAACAAGTGAAGGGAATCCCCAAGATCCCAACAGTGAAGTTGGTCTGCAAAGCCCCCCAGCCGTGGCAGGTAGAGGGACAATTGAAACCTAAAGTCAGGCTGTCCTTCCAGGACTGGGCCTGCCGACACCTGTTGAACTGTGTGAGCTGGCAGTACTAAGAGCCCTAGCTAATGAGCCCTGGCTCTTATGGGATCAGCTAAGTGGTTCACATTCCTAGTCCGGTGTTTATGCCACTTGGGTGGACCTGGGAAAATCAAGGGGCCACCGGCATGTTGGCCCACAGCCAGGGTTTAATTAAGCTCTAAATCTTCAGTGATTCCACCAGGGGCCTGATCCTCGTGAGGCCAGCCAAAGGGAGAAGCATCCCAGGGAGCACTGGTTCGGCTTCTTTTGAGTATTCCCCTCAACCCATTGTTTGCGGAGGCCTTGCTTGTTAGTGCAAATAATCCCCTCAAAGTCACAGAGCAGCGTGCAGAAAACCCGAGGACCAGCCCTGCACCCGAGCAGCCTCATTATGGCGTCTCTAGCGCCACAAGCAAGTTGTTTCCCACACCCGTCTGCTGCATTCGGTGGGACGTGGATATCCGTGGGCAAAGAGAGGATAGATGAGCGCGGTAACACTTTCCTCTGGGGGGGTTTCTGTTGAAGGATTCCTGGTGTTTGATCATAAATTACCAAAAATAAATCTTGTCCAGGAAATGGAATGATTAGTGATGACTATTTGAATTAGAAGGCCCAGAAGGTCCTACCACCCTGCAGGGCGGAGGTCTGGGATCCACAGCCGAGACCTAATCTCTGGGGGACCAGCAGACCTCTGGGAAGGAAGAGAGTGGTAGGAAGTCCTTCTAATTGGGGGAGGGACCTGGGACTTTCAGGGGATTTTTATCTTTTCCTTAATGTCCCCATCCCTCTTTCATTGCCTTGGAGCAGAGAAATCCCAGCCTTTTACAATTAAGGGGAAGAGGACCAATGCCGGATGGGCAGTCGTGGGGAAGACCCACCTTGTGTCTGGGTGGCCAAGGTGAGAATATTTTCAAAGAACTGCTGGATAAAGGACATGGCTGTGAGTGAACCACAGGTAGGGCTGGTCAGAAGGAAGAGTGTGGGAAGAGAACTGGAGCGTATCATCTTTCTCTAGCTTATTTATCCTTTCATTTGAAGAGTGTAAGGGGTAAGTCCTTGGGTCTTGGGGTCAGATGGTCTCAGTTTCCACTCTGGAAAATGACACCTGGAAACCTGGCCCCACCCCATTTGGGAGCCCACCAGCGCCACAGTTCCTGTACCTACAGGAAGCCAATGGGTCTCCCAGAGAGGGCGGGGCCGGATTTCTGCCCCGTGGCATCCCCCTTCTGCAGCAGCTGGGGAGGTAGCATGCTCACTAGCCTCCTGGATAGTTCTGAAATGAGTTGTGATCTGACACGTTAGGATGGCATCTGGCGTTTAGTAAGTTTTTAACGTTGGTACCACCGTCTTCCGTCTTCCTCCTCCTGAGCCTGGAGTTGGTTGAATATGGAGATTTGCCCATACAGCCATAGCTCCTGGCAGCCTTCCCTGGGTGCAGAGAGTGTGGGAACAGGGCACTGGCCCGTGTCTGATGGCTCGCAATGCAGTGGGTCACAAAGCAGCAGCAAAGGGAGCGGCCTGCTTAGATAGGGCGCGGGAGATGAAAGCCACGGTGTTTGCCTTTCCAAAGTGCCGCTGTGTTCCCGAAGGCCTGCAGCTTCCTCTGCCCTGCTGGTTTTTTTTTTTTTTTTTTCCTTCCCAGTTCCTCTCAGTGATATCTTAAGAGGCAAACTTCCAGCACTAACAGGAGGTCTTTTGTTCTCCTTTTCTCTAAGTGGACTTTAACCCAGTTACGACAGATGAGTCACTGTAAAAACAAACAAATAATAATACTCCATTTTCTTAAAGGCCCTTCCATGCCTGCTGACAGAAAGGGGGGAACCTGACACTGCACTAGGGCTTTGGGGCTGCTCCCTGCCCCTACCTTATGGAGGCCCAGTTTCGAAGAACCTTCCAGAACACACCAGAGCCCAGCACTGTGGAACCGTTCGGCAAGGCTCTGGCTGTTTTAGAATTGCATCTGATTTGGGGTGGCCCTGGGGGGCTGCAAGGAATTTTGGTCTCCACACAGTCCTGGTTGAGATTTACAGTCCTGGATTTGAGTAAATTCTGGACTTGCCTCTTTTCACACATTATTTATATGTGAAACAGAGTTATTAGACACTTGATTCTATCAGGAAGGGATTTGCGGTAGAATATCTTCTGCTCTGTTAGGTGACATATGAGTGTAGCCTGCGTCTATTCCATAAAAGTTCACCAGGCACTTGGGCATTGGGATCACAGAGATGAGAAAGACCCACTTCCTGCTCTCAGGTAGTTAGACACGTAAGTAAGTGAATATAGTGACTTCTGATACACATGAGATGCAACATGTGCCAAGGTAGGGTAAGAAAGGGGATGACCTCTTGATCCAGAAAGACTGGGAAAGTCTTCTTAGAGAAGATGGCATTTGAGCTAAGTCTTGAACCATGAGTAGTTATTCATCAGAAGGTCCGGGAGGAATGGGGCAGATATGGCAGGGAGAAGGAGCAAGGGGCATAACCAAAGGACTGAAACCCATGGCAGGTTGGGGCCCACCCTGTGCAAACCCCGTCCAATCCTTGTCCAGGCATTTTTGCCTACATGCTTGAGTAGAGCTGGACCCTCAATTTCCTAAGAAGTTGCTGTCTCTGGATGAATATTCTCGGACTCAGGTCTGAGATGTCTTTGGGCTGCATCAACCATTAAGGCCTGTGTGGGGCTACTAGCCCCCAGGTTCATTGCTAAAGAGTATAGCCATGGCTCCCGAGTGGTGATGGGATACATGTTCTATGGGAGGCTGTCAGCCACTGTGTCCTGACTTTGTGGAGCTCAGACGCATAGAGCAGTTACACTCACGTTCCCAGTGAGAACATCAGTCTAATTGCCTGGAAAACTCCTACTCATTTTTCACCCTGACTTACAAGTCCTTTTTACTCTGAAGAGCTTCTAGAAGCTGTGGGTAGAATTAACAACACTCTTTGTGCACCTGTGGCTTGTTCTTTTTACCTTGCTTTAGGCTTTAACCATAACCTGTGAAAATCTCTCAGTTTCCTTAAGTGCCCTCCTGGGCTGTGAACTCCTAGAGGGGATGGTTGGTAAGGCAGAGTCTTTGGTTCCTGTACGTACAAGGTGTTCAGTTGACGTTTGTTAAATGGCCATGTGAATGAACGGATGAGGTTTGAGTCGGTGTGTTTTTCACAGTCTGACAATGATATCAACAGAAAGTTCCATCTTCATCATCGATAATAAAACGATAGGGCCTAAGGATTTCCTACTGAGAGCATCACTTTGTGCATAGGTAGATTGCTCCCCCAAAGGTATTTTCACTTGAGAATTTAGAAAATCAGATTGAGCCTCCCCACCCCCCTGTGGGGTTCAAGGACCAAGGAATCCCTAGTCTGTTTTTCCAATCTGACTTCCCTGCTATGGCTAATCCCGGGAATTGAAGTAGTGAAGATCTTTAGTTTAATCTGTTGAGTTTTCATCCCATAAAATACAATTCTTCATTTCTGTGTTTATCACCTGAAAAGTGAACATCTCCCCAGCTTGTGATCTAGCAAGGATAGAGTAGGGTAGACTTCTTTCCAGCAGGATCAGTCTATTTTTTCCTTCCTTCCTTCCCTCCCTCCCTTCTTTCTTTCCTTTCTTTCTCCTTCCCTCTCTCTCTCTTTCTCTTATGAGGAGTCTTACCAAGGGCCAGGATGCTGGGAGTCTTATTCTAAGGGTAAGTGCTCCTCAGCTGGCCCTTCCTTGCCCACTCTTTATTTCCCCATCCCCAAGCAATCAAGAGTAGAGGGCATGAAATGATATCAGCAGTAGGGCTGGGGCAATCATAGCTGCTGGGGTGGACTGGCCTCCGATTCTTTGTCTGCCTTGGGAGACTGCTGGGCCCTGCTTCAGACCTCATCTTCTGCGGCTGGATTATGGCTTTAAATGGATGAATAAAAAATTCCAGGAACAAGCTTGGTCTCAGAAAGGAGCTGGTTAATTCCTTCTGCGAAAATGGAAACCTTGGTCTCCTGATATGTGCAATGACAGGCACCAGAGGAATTTTCCAGTACAAGAGAGGAATGAGTTTTCCAAGGACAGGCTGACTGAGAAAAGCCACCATCTAACCATGCACCAGAATTAGGTAACGCGGCCCCTTGGGATGGCAGAGATGACCAGCTGGAATGGCGGACCAGGAGGACAGTGTTGGGCGCTGCCAGCTACCTTCTAGGTATATCCCTAAAATCTGCCACTGATGGGAATAGTGACTTTGGGACAGCTGGCACACCCGTAATGCCATTTCCAGTGAGGAGAAGGGGACGATCTTGACCATTCTGCTTTGGAAGGAGGTGCTGAAAGTTAGAGCTGAAACTAGATGGGTTTTTAGAAATCTGAGACAGAAATGGTGTGCTCCAAAGCCTGTCTCTATTCAGCAGCAGATTTTACAGTGGTTTCCTTCCATGAAATCAGTTATCACTCCCTTTGTCCACTCTCAGGTTCCCCTCTATGCGGGACGCTGTCTATGAACCAGGCAAACAAAACCCAAATGTGTCAGATCCTTAGGTTAGCTGTGTTTTTACCAGTTCCCTTCCTTGTCCTTCCATGGTTCTCCTAGTCCCTCCCCTTCTCGCTGAGACAGCAGATTTTCACAACTCTAAGGGATAAGGCGCAAGAAAAAGGCTCAGGAGAAGGGATGAATCACCCTCATGTTTGAAAACCCACGGAGCAGCTATTGGGGTTTATAATTGTCCTCTGTGAGCTCCTATCTACTCATTTTAGATCCATGGAGAAGTTTTTTTCTGGTTAGAAGAAAAATTGGTTTTGGTACCATTGATTCCCAGTGTCAGGTGGGAAGGAAACCTTTCCAAAGCTGTTATTCCCAGTGACTAATTCACCTTGGTGATGTTGCTTAGGACATCAGCTTCTCTGTGCGTCTTGCTTGTTAAGTATCTGTTGTGGGAAGGGCTGAGAAATTTGGATTTCCAAAATAAAATGGAGAATTGACATGGGATAAGAAACAGGAAACCCATTTTCTGGACTTTAAGATAATTTTTTAAAAAAGATTTTATTTATTTACTTAATCGAGAGACACAGTGAGAGAGAGAACACAAGCAGAGGGAGTGGGAGAGGGAGAAGCAGATTCCCACTGAGTAGGGAGCCCAAAGTGGGGCTCGATCCCAGGACCTCAGGATGACCTCAGCCGAAGGCAGACGCTTAAAGACTGAGCCACCCAGATACCCCTCTTTTTTTTTTTTTAATGATTTTTTCCCCAGGTTTTGAAATAATACATGTTTATGGAAGAAATTTGAAAAACTAGAGACCAGGTCGCCTGGGTAGCTCAGTTGGCTGGGCCTCCGACTCTTGATTTCAGCTCAGGTTATGATCTCAGGGTGATGAGATCAGGCTCTGAGTCAAGTTCCTTGATGGGCGTGGAGCCTGCTTGAGATTCTCTCTTGGCCCTTCCCTCCCCCCAAAAAAACAAAAAATAGAGAACAAAATTAGAAAAAGTCAAGTCAAGTCTTATTACTCAAGAGATAACACAGTTAACATCTTTGTACATATTTTTCCAGTTAAAAAATATAGACAAAACTTTTTTCTTACAAGACTGCTATGTTCTGTCCATACTGCTTATAATTTGCTTTTTCCTTTTGGTGATATGTTGTGAATGTTTTCCCATGAGAGTAAGCCTTCTTCTAGCACATAATTTTAATAATGGCCCACTATTCCATTATACAGATGTTTGTGTATCTAATACCCTATGGGTGACATTTAGGTTGTGCCTATTTTTTGCTATTTTAAGTAACATAATGTACATGCTGGGACATTAACAGGCTGTTCCATTGTCCTGATCCCAAGTCATGTAGTCCTTCCTCAGTAGCCATTGGTCATTCTATAGGCCAGAGAAACTACATCATAGGTGATTTCATAACACTTTCTCAGAACATAAGGACAAATTTGATCTACTCAAACAGATTAAGCCTTGTGGGTTCTCTTAATTGCATAGGAACATCCACAATGTAAAATGACAGTTGTGTTTAACTCATTTATTCATAAATGCACTATTTCAGACAAAACACGTTCCCTTGTTTGGTTCCCCTTTGACTCTGGTCGCCTTTTGATAGGGAAGGTGAGCTTATTGTAATAGCAGCAGAAACTTGTAATGTAGAAGGTAAAGCAGGAGAGGCACCTGGAAACATGCATTCTGGGGTGAATCACACACCATTCTGATTCGTACTCTGTGTTTAGTACTTCCGGTGTCACTGTTCTACTTGGTTGGAGTAGAAGGTCAAGAGGGGAATAGCAGAAAGGCTCAAGGCTCCCAGCAAGCCAAAGGGTTAAGAACTCTTGACCACTGAACAAACAGCTGAGTATTTGGGGCAGAATCTAGGCTACTGGTTCCAGGTTTGAGAAACTCAAGCTGCCCCCTGGGGGTGTGCCTTACATGCCTCCTGTTTCCATATGGCTGGCACTTTAGACTCTCAGGAAGGCCCAGAGGAAACAGGCTGCCAGCTGAAGGGGTAGGTGCTTCGTGCCTGAGAGCTTGGTCTGGGTGAGGAAGATCAGCAGAGTCACCCCCATGCCATCACCCCTTCTCATCCCAGTGGCCCCATACACATCTTCAACAGTCACTGGAGGACAGGATCGCTAGGGTAAACATTCTCATTTTAAGGCAAAGTCTAGACCCTCTTGCCATCTCTGAGGACTAAGATTTCCAGAAGAGGCTGGTAGAGGGAGAGAAGGAATTCAAGGGGGATGGCATAGGAACACACATGATGGCTAAAATATGCAAAGTGTGAGAAATTAAAAACTGGCAGGGGTTGAATGGCGGCACACGTGCTCACACCCACTCACCCACTGACCCACTCACTCCCTCACTCCCTCACTCACTCACAGTTTAATGGTGTTTCTGGGAGAGGAAACTGTGATCTTCAAGGTCTATAAAAAGCCCTGGAGTGAGCTCTCAAAAGAGAGTGAGGGTGGGGAGACGGGCGATCACAAGATTCCCTTCAGGCGAACATGTTTGCCTTTCCTCCCTTCTCAGCTGCTCTGATATGTCACCAGACACCCTTGCCCATTCTGACAGTCCCATGGCCACATACAGCACCCAAGTGGGCCATTCCTTTCTGTGCTGCTCCAGACCTGGCTGATGAGCTCAGTCATCTCCTCTTCTAGGAAAGTAGGCCGAGTTTCTAGGAAAGATTTACTGCAACAGAACATGGCCACCTTCCACCACCTCCCTCAGCTTCCCTGGTCTTTCTTCCAGGTTGGAGATGGATGTGGGGGAAGTTTATGCAGGGGGTGCTGGGAATAGATCAATATTCCTGCCCCGGGTGACCAAGGAGCTGGGCAAAGGCAGCAGGAGCCTCTCTTCATGCCCAGGACTGAACATCACGGTGCCACATAAATGCCAGCCCAGAGAATTCCCTACCTCCAACCTGAATCTTGGCCTCTGTTCATTAAGAAGAAACAGCCCCATGCTCACTTGCCAGACTTTTATACTGAGGATGTGAATTCCCTCTCTGTCCCATCAGATTTCATCTCTCCCTCTCCTTGAAGCCTACAGGGACAGGTCCTCACTGGTTCCTTCTACGGTTTTCTTCTCCCTACCAATGGGACAACTTGGCCTACCTGCAGCCTCTGCCCACCTCAGCCTCAAGGATCTCATGTGATCACAGGCTGATGAGAGCTTAAAAGCCGACCCAGAGAGCTCACCATGGGGAGGCCCAACTCTAAGGGCATGTCGAGACAATTCTGTGGGATGGGCCCTGTTATCCCCATTTTCCAGGTGAGTATACTGAGCCCAGAAAGGTTCATTAATTTTCCCCAGGTCACACACATTGTGAGTGGCAGAGTGAGGATTTGAACCTGGCAGCTTGGCTTTGGAGTCCTGCTCTTAAGGCCATATTGCAGATGGAAATAAATTAGCACTGTTTCTATCTGTCTTGCTGCTGTCCCAGATCTGCCCTTGGGCCCTGGTCTGACAATAAGATTCTCTATTCCTCCTGTGCTTGGGCTCTTGCTTAAGCGACTTCCTGGTATGCTCATCTCTCTAGGATATCTTAGGATACCCTATTCTTACTGTCCCTCATTTCAAGTTCTGGAATCCCACCCTAAGCCCATGCTGATGGTCATTGCCATGGACCTTCCTGACAGATCCCAGACAACAAGATTGATGTCTTTCTTAACTGTGGGTCCCACACAGAGCTCTTAGCACAGTGCCTAACCCACAAGAGGTGTTCCATTTACATTTGCCAAGGGAAATAAGTGTCAAATGGTCAGTGCCTCAGTTTCCTCATCTGTTCAGTGAAAGCATCATAAATAGAGTTTTGTGGGAATGAATCCACTGAATCTATGTAAAGCTCTTGGAACAGTGTCTGGCATGTGGCAAGTGCTCTATAAGCCTAGGCAGTGCTATTGTACAGGTGGAAGGCCATTCTGGTGAAGACTTTGGGCTCTGGGTCAGAAGCCGGGATTCGAATCCTATCTCTGCCACTTCTCAGAGTCACGAGCTTTGGCATTTGACCAAAATGTTTCAGTGCTTGTTAGCCCGTTTAAAAATTGCATAACAATACTTGTATCTCCCAGGGTTTTTTGAGAATTAAGTGAGATAATATTTACTAAGTGCCTGGCACAGAGAAAGATATCACTATGTGATAGCCCAAAATGCTTAATTATACTATTGTGAGTATTTTACAATTGAGATACATATGTTCAAAGCATTTTTGGGTCACTCAGTCTTCTCCTCGTGACAGATTCCTACCTTTTTTTTTTTTTTTTTTTAATATAATGATTCCACAATTCTATACATCACTCAGGGTTCGTCAGGACAAGTGTATTCTTAATTCCCTTCACCCATCTCACCCATTCCCCCACCTACCTCCTCTCTGGTAACCACCAGTTTGTTCTCTGTAGTTATGAGTCGGTTTTTCGTCTCTCTCTCTCTCTCTTTTTTTTTCATATGTTTTGTCTCTTAAGTTCCACATGTGGTGAAATCCTATGGTATTTGTTTTTGACTGACTTATTTCACTTAGCATTATACCCTCTAGCTCCACCCAACTGGCTGCAAACAGCAAGATCTCATTCTTTTTTACGGCAGAGTAATATTCCGTTGTGTATATAGACCACATCTTCGTTATCCATTCATCTGTTGGTGGACACTTGGGCTGCTTCCACAGTTTGGCTATTATAAATAATGCTTCAGTAAACAGAAGGGGACATGTGTCTTTTCAAATTAGTGTTTTCATGTTCTTTGGGTAAATATCCAGTAGTGGAATTACAGGATCATATGATAGTTCTGTTTTTAATTTTTTGAGACGCCTCCATACTGTTTTCCACAGGGGTTGCCCCAGTTTGCATTCCCACCCCCAGTGCATGAGGGTTCCTTTTTCTCCACATTTTCACCAACACTTGTTGTTTCTTGTCTTTTTTATTTTCATCATTCTGACAGGTGTGACGTGATGCCACATTGTAGTTTCGATTTGCATTTAATTTTGTTGATTATTTCTTTCACTGTGCAGAAGCTTTTTATTTGGATGTAGTCCCAATAGGTATTTTGCTTTTCTTCCCCTTGCCTCAGAAGACTTTGTATCTACAAAGAAGTTGCTACAGTTGAAGTCAGAGACATTACTGCCTGTGCTTTCTTCTAGGAGGTTTTTTTGTTTTGTTTTGTTTTTTAATTTCAGGTCTCACATCTAGGTCTTTAATGAATTTTGAAGTGTATTTTGAATACCTTTTGTGTATGGGGTAAAAAAGTGGTCCCGTTTCATTCTTTTGCATATAACTTTCCCAATGCTATTTGTTTCCCAACACTATTTGTTGAAGAGACTGGCCCGAGTCCCAGGTGCCTTTGACATGGACAGGCCCTCAGATGATGACTTGAGGTCTCCGGGCTTTCTTTGCTGTGGGAACCAGACTCTGAGACGGGTGACCCCAAACCCTGCAGGGCAGGCGAGCGTGAATACGCTGAGATGCTGGCAAGCTGGGTGGGATTGTAGGTGTTGATGTGACGAGTGCCCAGACTGGTTTCAAACTCGTGACCTCCCCACCAAAGACTGGTTTCATCTCGTAACAACTGTCAACGTGGCCCCACCTGAGCCTCTGTGGACTGGCCGGCTGGGGGAGTTTGGAGAGATACAGAGCCATAGGAGCCTCACCGCTCACTCCCATCCCTCAGCCCAAACCGTCCCCGACACACAGAGCCTGATGCACAGCGAGGCTCCTCAGGTAACTGGCCAGAGACTGAGGCCAGCGGGAGCTTTCGGAATCAGCATCTGGGAGGACATACTGATCGGCTGTCCCGGGGTGACCTGTGTGGGGACAGGCAGGGGATGAATGTAGAGGTGAGGGTGGAGGCAGGGACGGAGGCTTCGAAACGGGGCTAAGTCTTAAGTGAAATGTCAGTTCCATTAACAGAGACACACCACGAACCCAGATCTGAATGCGTCTGGAGTGTGTGTGTGTGTGTGTGTGAGAGAGAGAGAGAGAGAGATTTGAAGAGCTAAGGAAAAAGGGGGGAAAAATGAAAGAGAAAAAAATAAAGTCCTTTCTATCCCTGTAACTATTCGAAAGAAAATGAAGTCCAAATTGCGTTCAGGGCTGTTGGGACAGAGGAAGAGAAGCAAGAATGGAAAAAACAGGCCATAAAGATGCCAGGGCTGCTTAAGCAGAAACATCTGTTGAAGTCATAAGACTCGGGCCTGGTCAGGCTTCTAACAAACCCAGGAAGAGGAGAGTGTGTGCTGGCTCAGGGCGATCCTCGTCCGCCCCGTGCAGGGCCCCTGGGACCCGCATACGTGCAGAGCAGATACCTTCTCTGGGCTTCCAGCAGGAGAGGAAGGGAGAGGGAGGGGAGGGAGAGGCGTCCCCAGGTCAGGAGCAGTTTGGAGCATGTATTTATTTCAAGCTTTAAATTCACTGGGACAGCCTGGGGAGCCACATGTGTCAACCCCTGCAGCTAAAGAAAGAAAAAAATGAAGGAGGGGGAGGAGAGGGTCGGTTGCTGACCTGCAGGAGTGGGGAAGCTGTGAATGCTGTTTGCAAATGGGGACGCCACTTTCTTGTTTGCGATTTTCCACCTCAGCCAACGGCTGAAGGCTCGGGTCTTCTAATAGCTACAAGGACCTCAGCCAACGTGGAGTGACCACACTGCACTCTCCGGGCCGTGCTCCTTCTAGGCATCCCCTCATTTAATCTTCCAGCTCCCTGTGGTCCCCGGGTCCCCACAAGGGTAGAGACTTGCATGGCATCTTCCGAATTGCCATCCTAGGAGGAAACCGAGGCTTAGCCAGGTTAGACGAGTCGCCCGGCTGGCCGGGGAACCAGCCGGCACACTTCAAGGCACACCCAGGAGCTGTCCCTCTCTCTGTCTCCCAGAATGAATTCGAAAAGCAGCGTCAGCCAAGGGCCGCTGGTGGGAAAGCAGCTGGGAAAATGAGCCCAGCGGCACTGCGCTCACGGCTCATGGCTCAGCGGGCCCCTGCGGCTTGTGTGTCACTGTGCTCGGTCACCTCAGCCCGGGCAAGAAGAGGGAGCTATGGCCGAAGAACAGGCCAACACAGAACAAAGGGAAGTCGGTCAGTGCTCCTCCCCCCAGGGATGGAACACTATCATCTCTCAAGGAAATGCAGAGACGGTAAAAGAAACGAAATCCAGAGTCTATATTACCAGCTTGTGGGAAACAGTCAAAGCGCCATTTAGAAGGCTCCATTCCCAAAGTCAGATGCTGTGTGTGTCTCCTCTTCCTAGAAGTCCCTCCTCGCGACCTGGCCCTGCCTGTCGGTTCAGTCAGCAACTTCTCCTACCTCCATCCTACCGCAAGGGCACCTCACCACCCTCGCCTCACATGGGGGACAGGGGGAACTGGAGAGGAAAGGCTACAACTTGGCTTGGGGGTTCATGGTCAGGGGGCTATGAATCCTTTCAGAAAATACAGAAGTGAGGCAGTAAGACTTGGCCAGCCGAAGCAGCCAATGATAATACCATTCCCTGAGCCATCAACTCCATGCTGCTAACCTTTACTAGGTCAGAGCCTCCTGGTGCCCTTCTGTGCCTCATGTCAACCCTTTAGGATAGGTAACATCACCTCCGCTTTCCAGGTGAGGAAGCCAGAGCTCAGAGAGGATGTTTCTGTGCCTAACGTCACACAGTGACGGAGCTGGAATTAAAATCCGATGGAAGCACCCATATGTTCTCTCCTGTGCTCCAGAAAACTCCAACGTGCCTCCAAATACCCGGCTGTCTGGTTAAAACGTATTTCCTGATAAAGGAGCCGTCTTAGACCTGAGTCTGCAAGGCGATGGCCCCGCTCGGGTCCCGGGACCAGACTTTGAGAAGCGAGGATCCACACACCGCAGGCTTTCTCCACCCACACTATCTGTGCCGTGGGGGCTGGCGCTTCTCTGGCTCCCCAGTAGTTCTGTCACCAGAGCAGACGGAAAAACCACCCGCGCAGCCCAGTCAGCGATGGCGATGCCCTTGCCCACCCCCCCTCCCCGGCAAACACCAGGCAGAGTAGAAAAACCCCACCCAGCTTTAGGTAGGAGAGGCTGGCAGGCCCAGAAGCGGATGTCAGAGCCGCTCCTCCACCCCCACCAGGGGCTGGGATAAGACTTTGATATGATTCTGTATCTGGGGGGGGGGGGGGGAATCTATGTGATGAAATCTCCCCCAGTTGGCCTCTCCCACGAACTGACAGGAATTTCCTGTTCAAACTAGCAGAGGAACTCGGGTTTGCTTCTCCAGGGCCAATCTTGGTGGGAAAAGGCACAAAAGAGCAAGAAGGCAGAAGCTGCTTTTTTCCTGAGCCCAGACGCCTTGGGGTCCCCGTTCTGCTCCATTGGCAGCTGGGGGAGGGGTCTTCTGTGGCTTCTCAGTTGCAGCCCTTGGGGCTAGCTCCAGGGCTCCGAGCACAGATCTCTCAGGAAGGCTGGGTGACCTGCATTCCACGGAAAGGAGGGGCCGGGAGAGGCTCTAGCTCAGGTTTGCCCTGGAGCACAAATACAGGCTAGAAAGACAAACCAGGAGCCCGGCTCCTGCAGCCAGCCCCCTGACAGCACTCCTTCTTTCCTGTCTTTCACCAGACCCCACCGAGGGCCTTCTAGCGCAGGTGCCCGGCTGGCTCTGCTTGCAGCATGGTCCTGGATTCCCTGGCAGTGGCCCTGTGGAGCTCGCAGCCAGGGGAGCCGATTTTTAAACAGATCTCTGGAGTTCCATGGAGTCTGTGCAGAGAAGGGGGAGTGTCTGCATTGCAGGGGTGTGGGGGTGGGGGGATGGCTACCGGCTCTGGGCCCATAACCCCTCCCTGGTGGCCCCATCATGCCTCACAGACATGGGTCTCCCCGTCTCCTCTGGGCAGCTGCCTCCTCCCTTGACACCGCCCTTTCAGGATCCACTGTACGTGCGGGGGTGGGGTGGGGGTTGGGGGACCAAAGACCCACACGGCCTTGTGCACCGGTGGGCATCTGGAACGTATCAGCATGACGACTGGTGAGGTTGTTCCTTGGAAACTCTGCAAATGTTTGCCTTGGTCAAGAATAAAGGTGTGTGTGGAGGGGAAAGGTCGGGTCAGCCAGGGAAACAGAGGAAGGGCTGGAAGCGGATGCTACTACGGTCTGGTTACCAGGGATTTCTTAGCACCCAAACTCCAACAGTCCTGGGCCAATGGCAGCCTTTGGAATGGGACTCCTGTGGCTCTGTCCCTCCTCACCAGCCTTAGAGAGTCCGGATCGCAGCTTTTCTCCTCCTTAATGATCTGCCATTCCCCAGGCTAGGAGGTGATGGGGTGGAGGGGGACTGACTGCAGCAGATTCACCATTAAAGGAAAAGCCTAACGTGGCGGGATGGGGTCTGCCGCGGATGAGCGGTTGCCTTGGTGACGCTAATGAAAAGCAGGCCTGGGCGAGGTCCCAGAACCCCCATGGGCTGAGTTATCTACCCCCTCTGCCGCTCCCAGCCTCAGATCAAACTCCCCGAATATTTATAAAATCTCAACCAGAAACAGAGAAAGTCAGCCGCCCAGGCAGGCGTCTGCCCACGTCCTTCCGGAGCTGCTCGGGTGACAGCCTCCAATGTGCCTCATTATTCTAGTTTTCTTCCTTGCAGGGAGCAGGGTAACCAGAGCAGGACGGGGAAAAGAAAAAATGTTTGCTCTGCCCTATTCTGGCTGGTTTTTGAGTTGGGGAATTTACTTGGAGTTTAGGGGCCTTATTTTGGGCAGGTGCCCCTGTCCCTAGCCCTTAGTGTCCCTGGGCCATTACCTGCTCTTCTGTCCCCAGTCTGTTTTTTGCATGCTCCAGCCTAGACCCTCCACTTCGTTACTGCTTGGCTGCTTACTCAGCCCCTTCCTGCTGTGGCCCACCGGCTTCTCGTCAGGCCCTGGGAAAGTCAGAAGGGACACTTGTTAAGATGAGAATCAGGGCTTCCAAAATGAAAATGCAAGGGATTATGGGGATTGGTAGCAGGAGGAGCCGGCCCTCTGGCCATGGCAGAGCTGGGATTGGGCTTGTTCTCTTTGGAGAAAAAGGGAGATGGTAGGGAATTTGGGCTGGCCTGAGAAAATCTGATAATCACTCCTTTCTGGGTGGTTATTAAAGTGGAGAGCAAAGAACTTGAAAAACTAAGGTATACAGAAGTGGGCTGCAGCTCTGACTCTGTCCTGCCTGTCAACAGGGAGGCACCATTTCCCATTTGATGAGTGTATCGCGTGATCGTCTTTCATGGCTGCCCCATCCTTTGAGTGACAGAGACGTCCATGTGGAGAGGCAGCGGGGATTCGTGAGGAAGTGCCAGATTGGGTCAAGAGGGCTGAATGTAATTCTTGCAGGTTTAGCCTGGCTATGTTATAAAACCTTTCTCTCTCTTGGTTTTACCTTTAAAAAAATGAGGCTTGGACTGGGTGGTCTTAAGACTTCTTTCAGTCCTGAGATCTTCATATAATAAGCAAAGAATAATAATGTCGTATGTTATTAAGGACTACCATGAACATAATTCATGTGACCAAGCGTGGGGTCCAGGTGGTAAAAAATGTGAGAAAGCAGGGGGAAGGATTAACAGAAGGTACTGGGAACCTTTCATGCGGGGGGAGCCTCAAGTGTCTTTTGAGGGATGAAAGGGATTGGGACAGAAATAAGGAGCAAGTTGAGCACATGCTGGGAGCAGAGGAGGAGCTCGGGGGAGGAGGTGCGGTAGGTGGAGTCAAGGTAGGTGTTGGGAAACATGGGAAGGTAACGGTCAATAAGAGGACTGGCCCACGCCATAGGGGAGGACTGTGAGTGTAGGAGAGACAGAGGCTCTCCTGGTTCTCTGGAGATCAGTGGACCTGCCTTGAGTGACTCCCACCAACATGCAGCAAGGAGAGGTGAGAGGAAACCAGGTTGGTAAGTAGAGGTCAGAGCCCTAGGCCACTGGCTCCTGTGGCCTCAAGGAGGCTTCAGGGTCTGACTGAGGGATCTGACTCCTCAGAGAGAGTTCTTTTGTCACCTTTCTGCCAAGGAGGCCAGCCAAGTGGCACAGGCAGGCGGGGATTAAAGTCAACGAGTGTGAGAGGAAGGAAACAAACTCCCTACTGTGTCAGGAGTGTGAGACCATGATACCTGAATGACTCCGAGGCACGAGGTGTTGGGCAGAGGCCCAGCTTGGGACAGGGAGATACTGGGCATCCTGAGGACTCTTCTAGGAAACCTATGGGGCTCCTCCTTCTAGTATTCACTGACCTCTCTTACTCCCACTAGGCCTGGGCCTCAGCCTAGTGATGAGAGTGGCCCACACATCAGCGGGTGGCTCTGGCCCTCCTCCAGCTATGGCCCAGCAGCTATGGGCCAGGTATTCACACACGTTCATGGGTTAGAGGGCCATTTTCCCAAGAGCCACCCATGTTCTGCTGCTGGACCTTGCTTCAGGTACTGCAATCCTGGCGTCCCTTCCCCCGTTCCCCAAGCTTAACCCTAAGCTTGGGGACCGCCAGACTGGTCTGCCAAGCCAGAGTGTTCTGCCAGCCAGAGTGAACCGCCACTGGTGTGCACACCTGTGGACCTCAGCAGGAGGACCAAGGAGTGGCTTTGGGGTGTGTGTGGATGTGGAGCTGGGATACATGGGCTGGGCATCACGTGTATATGCTCAAGGTGCTTCCTAGCACCAGATGGAGTCAGGGAATGAAGCCAGCCCAGGGCCAGTTCTCCTTAGGCCACTATGAAACTCCAAGGAATCCACCAATTCTAAATTCAAATTTAACCTTCAGAATGCCATGAAGGTATAATTGTCAACTTATGAGAAGGCAACGTATTCTATTTAATAGTTCATTCTATTTAATAGTTCATTAGCTTAACTTGCAACTTTCATATACTTAGACATACAGAAGCTGGCCTCCACTGTATTCTTACCTGGACCTCCAAAGTCAGGGGAGTCTACATTTCCTAACCTAACCCATTTGACAGCCTGTCCTCTGACATATATGACATTAATGGTCACCTGGTCTCTGAAGAGCTCATGCACTTCTGATAAGCCTGCAGGTGCCTCAGGCACACATGATGGGCAAACCCAGTGGACCCAAGACCTTGGCAAATCACCCCACCCTGCAACTGGTTCCAGCAACATGGCGGCCCAGAGTCCAGGCCTGCAGAGGGCCCTATACTCTCCCAAATGTGTTTCTTTGGCTTTGATCAACCCATGAAACTAGCGATCCTGTGTGGGCAGGCAGGGCCTGCTCACAGGAAGGCAGGGTGGGCTCCTGTGTGATTCTGAGGGAACCTGCAAGATCTCCTTGGTTTGGTAAAATACTAGCTCTCTACCCACATCCTCTGCCTCCACCAGTGAAGCCTAAAGTTTCTTAATAGGTGCCAAAGCCTTTCAGTCACTTCTAGGTCTCAATTCCATGCCTCTGCCCCAACTCTTATACTCTGAAAATCTTTCCCACCAAATCCTAAAGGCAGACTGCTTGACAAAGAAGGGCCTGGTCAGAAGTGACCCATCCCTTCTCCTTCAAAACCACACTGTCATTACAACTACTACTAGAACTACTATTCTAGAAGTAATTCACACTCATGGCAAAGATCACACATCTTCCAGAAGGGTAGAAGCTTCTGACCCCAGTTGCCCTTTTCCAGAGATGACCATGGAGACACAGTTGCTTGTTTCCCTTGTAGGAATAGTCTGAGCATACTCAAGGCTAGATCCTCTCGACATTCCCATCTGTGATCTGAGATCTCCAAGGGAAATGATACAGAGATGAGAACAGAGTTATGCCTAGAAAGAACCTTGAGGAAATGGGCCTGGTTGGAAGGGATCGAGAGAGCCAAATGACCATGAGAAGGAAGCAGAGATGTCAAAGAGGGAGGGAAGGAAGGTGGAAGGGCGTAGCATCGTGGAAACCATGAGGGAAGGCACGGCCTCACAGACGCCATGACAGAAGACGGTGGAAGGTGTGTGTCAGGGACAGCAGAGGGCTCAAGAGGATGAGAACTAAGAACAGAGTCACTGGGGTGATTGAGGGAGTTGTTCAGTGGAGCTGCAGGGGCAGAAAACCACCCACATTGGTAACAGTGTCTTCCCTACACTGGTCATGGTTCTAAGTGCTTCCCACATATCAACTCATTGCATCCTGCCAAGAATTCTCATCTGCAGATGAGCAAACTGAGGGGAAGAGTGCTAAGTATTCCAAGGTCACACAGCTAGAACAAGGCAGATATGGGGTTGGAAGCCTCTGAGATGAATGTAGTGTAGGTCAATATACTCTAACCAGATCATAGCTGGTCTATGAGCAGGATGTGAGGATGTGGTGCCAAGTGGCGGGGCCTCCCTGACGTGGCTTCTGCCATGTCCAGAACTGCCCATAAAGTGTCTATGTCCACCATCTTCCAGAAGACTGAGACTAAGGAAGAAGAGGAGACAAATAAAAAAGGGAAATGAAATGAGAGGATCCTGGAGACCAGGCCCCACTGTGTCCTGGGATAAAGGCAGCCAGCAGAGGCCTCTGAAGGGGTAGCTCATATGACTGCTCTACAGGAAATCAGTGCCTCCTGAGATGGCACCTTTCAAAAGCTTCCCCTCAAAGCTCCATGCTTGCCCTGTTGAACACTTTCTCCAGTCCCTGTTGCCACCTACTCCCAGTTCTCTTCCACCTCCTCTTCCTGGGGAGATGGTCTTGAAAAGGCCCTTTGTGGATCCCTGGGCCCTTGACTGTGGGGGCATGGGCCACATTTAGCAGCCATGACCATTTGCTCCCTTGCATTTTCTCTCCTGGTTGGCCAGCGTGATCAGAAAGGATGTCTGTGGGAAACAGAAGTTGGGGTCAGAAGTTGTGTGTCACACAGCAAGCCCAGTTCTATCTAGGCTGATTTGGGAGTTACTGGTGTGTTTAGATATCATGCAAATAGATTGCCAGATAAGATACAGAAAACCCAGTGCAATTGGGATTTCAGACAAACAAGGAATAATTTCTCAGCATAAGTATGTCCCAAATATTTTATGGACCATACTTATACTAAATATATACATATATTTAGTACACACACACACATCACTGTTTATCTGAAATTCAAACCTCAACGATGTTCTCTATTTTTATTTGCAAAATCCGGCAATGCTACCCTCAAACACAAAGCTACAGCTTGGCTCCCAGGACTCTCTGTCAAAGAGAAGGCCGGGCAGTGCTATGCCTTTGATCTGGTGGACCTGCTTAAGTCCTTGTACTCCAAGAATAAAAGAAATCTCTGAGCTGCCTTGGTTCTTTGTCTGAGAAGCTCAAGTGCCAAGTTAAGAGGTCCCTCCCCCAGCCCCCTCTGCCTACATCTCCGTGGGTGGTAACCACAGCGGGGCAAAGGGGGGAGCTTGGCGATTTGGAAGCAGCTGTCCAAAGGTCTTGAAACAGAAGGCCGGGGCTCATTCCTCGCATGGGAGGCTCTGAAGTGACTTGTTCTTAGACTTGAATTCTCAAGGTTGAGGAAGGCTATGCGTGCAAAGGGAAAATGTGGTGGTCTTGCCAGAGGGAAACCAAGCCTACGACCCAGATCACTGAATACCTCACTACGTCCAAAAGCTAGGGAGGGGTGAACACAAACCCATTTGATATCTCTCAAGTGCACTTTCCTCTCCTCCTGTCTCTTGTCACCCCTGAATCTGCCATGTGCTGGAAGGCACATGGGTTGTGACACGGTGTGTAAATCCAGACCACTTTCCTGAACACCTTTGTGAATTTTGGTTCTCGCGATCCTGTGACCTACTCCTTCCAACTTGGTCTTGGAAGGAGACACTTCAAGGTTTTTTCCCTATGACATAGTATATTTTTTTGAGGAAAGAGATTATCAAAAGACATTCAGGACCTGGGACTTGGGATATGAAGCTCTGTTTATTTATTTTTAACAAACTGTGTAGCACGTCTTGCATGAGGTGAGCCGGTAGATTATGAAAATCTCTGTGAAGGCTGCCATGTCACACTATCTGCGGAGTGAAATTACTTTATTCATTTTTTTGCTAAAGTTGTTTTCACCACAATTAATAATGAGATCTAACAGCTATGGCCACATTCTGCCCTGTGGGCAGCAACATGTTTGATGCCAAACACACATCACAGAATCAGGACGGTCAGTGTGTTTTTCAGGAGTTTGCCTGATGGAAATGAGCCAGCTTGAAGTCCTACAAAGCAGCAGGCACACCCAACATTCCCTCTGAGTTACAATAATCCAGGGAAGAGATCATGGTAACTTTGACCAATGAAGCAGCAATCGAGGTGGTAAGAGGTTGTTGGCTTCTGGATTTATTTAGAAGAAACTGCCAACAGGATTTGTTAATGGGTTAGGTGTGGGGTGTGAAATCCCCCGAGAAGGCAAGGATGACTTTGAGACTTTTGGCCTGAGCAGTGGAAGGATGGAATTACCTTTAACAGATATGGGGAGGTTGAGAGAGGTGCTTGTTGGGGGAAGTGAATCAGGAGTTTGATTCTGGATCTGTTCGTCTGAACATGCCCAGTAGCTGTCCCAGTCATGGTGTCAAGTGGGCATTTGGCTCTGCTGTTCTGGAATTTAGGGGAGAGGTGCAGGCCAGAGATTCAGTTTGCAACCTGTCAGCAGGTAGATGTCATGTCAAGCTGTGAGAGCATGAAATCATGAGGAGCGAATGAAGACAGAGAGGAGGAGGGGTCTGAGGGTTGAGCCCTGAGCCCCTTCTCTGTGATTCACCAACAATGCTGAAGAGCCATGCTTAGCGTTCAGTGGCCACTCGGGTCACCCACAGCAATGGCTGGTTCTTTTCTCAGTTCAGGTTTTCCAACTCAAGAATAGGCTTAAGAGTGAGTGATGGCTATAAGGTGGACTGCAGGCCTGTTCTGTTGGACCCGGAAGAGGTATTCAGGGAGATGGGCAGAACTTGGTGCCCCTACAACCAAGTTTCTACCTAGCGAAGCAGGCTAGGAGACTGGAGGTGTGCACAGTGGGAGTCGCTATGAGAGCATGGAAGTTGGGCTACATAGATGGGAGATCTTGGTTGGAGACAGTGGTGTCTGGGGCTCTGTGAACCAGAGCTGTGGGCCAGGCAATGTCCCATAAAGTGGGTTCCAAGAGGCTGGCTATACTTGGGCAGGTGGGTGCTATAGGGAAGGGTCTAGGTAGATGAAGTGGAAGAAGGCAGACAAGAACCTTTCAGAGCAGAGCCTCAGAGAGTGGGCTCTGCAGACAGGCTGATGTGGGCTCAACTTGGGCAAGCTACTAAACCATGCTGTCAGTAAGGAGTTGAGTGGGACACCTGGGTGGCTCAGTCGGTTAAGCATCTACCTTCATTCAGCTCAGGTCACAATCCCAGGGTCCTAGGATCAAGTCCCACATCGGGCTCCTTCCTCAGTGAGGAGTCTGCTTCTCCCTCTGCCTGCTGCTCCTCTCCTTGTGCTCTCTCTCTCTCGCAAACGAATAAATAAAGTCTTGAAAAAAAACAAGGAGCTGAGCATGCTATCAATATGGAGCTCGATCAATGCCCAGTGATCCATAAACAGTAGCTGTTAGTATTTTAACGCTCAGTCATGATTTTAGGACACCATGTCTATATCCAGGGCTATTCAGACAGAGATGGGAGGATACATTTCACAAAAAGCAGAGACAGCACACCAACCCTCTAAGAGATGAATCCAGTTTTTAGAAAGCCCCATACTGAAGTTTTACCTTCAAGGTAGGACATTTATTTTTATGAAGTGGGGAGCAGCTCCCTTACTGAGAGAAACACACCTTGGAAGAACGTGACTTTCAGTAAGAACACATTCTTATCTCCAAGTGTGACAAGAAAGGGAGGAAGGCAAAACAGCAGAGTTCAAAGCCCAGCCCTGGGAAGGTGGGGCAGATGGACTGCGCTGGTCACTGTATTAGCAAATAGGCTGACCTCAGCTGTGAGACACTAGGGAGGTACTGTCCAACACATTCTTTTTAGGGGGAGGACTGGAAGTACACCCTGGGACCAGCCTCACCCTTTCATTTTGAGAAGAAATGGAGGCTTAGAGCAGGGAAAGAATCACCACAGGTCGAATGGCTGGTGGCTGGAAGGCTAAGACCAGGTCTGGGAAGGCAGAGGCTGCAGAGTGGGATCTGGGTGAGGCATGAGGAAGGTGTGAAGGGTAAAAGGTAGGAATCCTGGCTTATGGTCTGGGATGTAGAACCCCAGGCAATGACCAGCCCAGGATTAGATTGTTTATTCCTTTTCAGTAAAACCCAGAGGAATGATGAGGACAATCATTAGAATAATACTTCTACATTTCACTGTGGAAGCCTCTAGATAAAAAAGAGGGAAGATTTGTTCTTGGTTATCCCTTTTTGAGGCTGGGCCTTCATTTTTAAAGTGGTTAAAATCATAGGTGATGGGGATTAAGGAGAGCACTTGCTGTGATGAGCCTTGGGTGTTGGGTATGAGTGATGAGTTACTGAATTCTACACCTGAAACCAACATTACACTGTATGTTAACTAACTGGAATTTAAATAAAACCTTGAAAAAGAAAATATAAATAAATACATGCACAAGGCCATAGGACAAGATAGGCCCAGTGGCTTTGTTCGAGTGATCCCGTGGAGGGGCAGCTAGTTCCTTCTGTTCCCATGAGCCCAGACCATACAGACCTGGCATTGTCCCCCTCTCTCCCTGCCCTGTGGTGCCTCCTCTTGAGTTACAGTCATCATGGAGATCAGGTCGGCTCTCTGGGTTTTAAGCGAAAGGTCAAGGCCTGAGAAGACTTGGAAGCAAACTGGAAAATCGGCTTCCCTCTCCAGAACTCCCTGTCAGCTTTTAAGCTCCTGTTTATACAAGTTTTTGGAGAGGGCATTGGTCTCTTGTGTTCTGATATAGGTGTTGTTCTCTTAAGCTTGCTTTCCAGTGAATCTCAGCAAACTACAAATAGAATGGTCCTGTTTACTCCTCCTTTATCCGAACTTTTTTCTAAATAAAAGAAAATTAAGGGGGGTGCCTGAGTGGCTTAGTGGGTTAAAGCCTCTGCCTTCAGCTCAGGTCATGATCCCAGGGTCCTGGGATCAAGCCCCGCATCAGGATCTCTGCTCGGTGGGGAGCCTGCTTCCTCCTCTCTCTCTGCCTGCTTCTCTGCCTACTCGTGATCTCTGTCTGTCAAATATTAAATAAAATCTTAAAAAAAGAAAGAAAGAAAGAAAATTAAATGCTTTCTCTTGCTTTTGAAATACACACACACTGAGATCTGTTGAACCAAGGCAATGGTGAGCTTAGCAAGGAGCATGGATTCTGAGTCAAGAGTTGGCTCACCCAGCCCAGGCCCATCTCTGACCCTTACTGACCTTCCATCATCCCCATGCCCCAAAGCAAGGTCCTGATCTCACCTCCAACACAGTCAATCCAACAACAGAGTTGAGGGGAGTAATACTGATCTAATTGTTAAGAGACAATAAGGCCTCCTACCCAGAAGCTCTAAAGTACTGAGGCCCAATCCCTTCTCCAAGAATGTCCCCTGCATCTCTCAGCACTAGTCATGCTCGCTGCTTTAGTGTCTCTATCTAGAAAGTAAGACTCATTCCTCATAGCCAGACACCATGGAAATGATGCCAAAAGAACAAGGGCTTTAAGCTTCATGCATCCTCAGCCTTCCTGCAAAGTTCCTGATATTTCATTCTCCAAAGCCTGGAGACCCACAAGAGATGAAATTTGCTGCCTGGTGGGCAAACAACCCAGTTGCAGGGTGGCTGCTGGTTTCTAGAATGAACGGGGCAGAGGGCTCTGGCAGTTGCATAGCCTTCCTCTTTGGGATAATCCCGGCTCAACAAGGGTGTGTGTATGTGTGTGGTGGGGAAGGTCATAGGAAAAGGAACATAATGTGTTCTGGAATCAAGTAGGCAAGGTTTTGAGACTCGGTGTTCAATTTCAACTTACTAAGTGGGGTCCCAAACCCAAAGAAGCACCCACTGAGTTCATTTCATTCCAAATCAGCTGGACCCCAAACCTTTGTAGCTTTTCAGTCTGGGGAAAAAATGCAGTCCAGGGACCTCCATGGAGACATCAGAGGGGGCTCATTTTATAAGTTTTGGTGTCAGACAGACCTAAGTTCAGATTCTGGCCTCACTATTTAGAAGTTATATGAACTTGGGCAAGTCAAGTGACTTCTCAGAGTCTCAATTACTTAATTTTCCAATTGGGGACAAATGAACACACCCTCATAGAGTTCCTGATTCAGTAATTTTGACAGAATATCCCTGACTAAGCAGTAAGGCGAGACATCGAAAGAGTGTGCCCCAATTTCTGGCTCAAAGGAGATGATGCTCAATAATGGTATCACTTGTTATCTAAACCCATTCTCATGGTCTCCTATTAAGGAAATAGTCATTCTTGAGAAGCTTCTTGGAAGCTAAGGTCTTTTTAGTTAAAGACTTTTTTTTTTTTTTTAAATAGGCTCCACGCCCAGTGTGGAGCCCAATGTGGGGTTTGAACTCATGATTCTGAGATTGAGACCTGAGTTGAAATCAAGAGCCACCCAGGTGCCCCTAGTTAACAGCTTATTAAGGCAATGAGAAAATCAGTCAAAGACATATATTCCTGTTATCTAACCTCAGAGTGGGTTTGGATAAGACTTCCCTCATCCTACGGCTCCTTTAACCCCTTGGCCTATTTCCCCAGTCCCCCCATACTCGGCAGCTTGAGATGAAAAACCCTGGCTAAAATGTCAGGCTTTCACCCCTCTTCGAGGACCTCTGCAATTGACTAATGAGGTCACCACAGATGCTGCCTTGCCCTTAGCCATGAAAAAAAAAAAACAAAAAACTACTGTCTGTTGGAGAACGGTAATAGGAGAACCATGCCCAGAACCTGGTACTGTGGGGATCTCAAACCACAGTGTTGTTTCAGTAACATATTTCTGTTTCACCAGTCCAAGGTCCACTGACCATTAGGCAGGTCTGGTGGTCTCGACATGTCGGTTCAGGTGTTCCTGTCTCACTCTGGAAGCCCTCAGAACACTATCTCCACATGCTGCTGAAGTACTGGTTGGGAGGATAGGAGCCATCTTTTAGAAGAAATCAACAATGGTTTCTCAGTTCCATTATTTTAAATAATGTCCAGTATGTCGGACATGGTTTTGAGGGCCAAGCATTCAACCCAGGTAGCCAGCAGTGTTGTTAGTGAAGAGGTAGTTGCTGGCCATCCCTGGCTTACTAGAGTCAGGGGGAGGGTAGAGGGAAAAGCTTTGGATTCCCTTCAACAGGTAAGCAAGCAAGCATAAATAAATAAATAAATAGATAGCTAGATATATAGATGATAGATAGATAGATACCAGAAATATGTGCTGTATGTTCTTGTTTGCCAGGATACATGGAAGGAACTGGGCACCAGAGTGAAGCTGTCTTCATCTGTGAGCTGAATGCAAGGTCTTCCACCTGGTGGCCCCGGAACAGGCATAGGTTGAGACCTGGGATCTGAACAGTGTCTGGAGGCTCCTTAGAACATCAGGTTTCTGGGGCTCCTGCGTGGCTCAGTCGGTTGTGTCTGCTTTCGGCTCAGGTCATGATCCCTCTCCCTCTGCTGCTGCTCCTGCTTGTGTGCTCTTTCTCTCTCCCTCTCTCGTTGTTAAATAAATGAATAAAATCTTTTAAAAAAATCAGGTTTCTGAGAGGAGTTTGGGGGATTCATATATCCATTCAACAAGCACATGCTGCCGCTTTGGTCCCAGAGGGAATGACAGGTAATAAACAACAGAGACATATCTCATGGATTATTTGGTGATAATTTTATGGAGAAAAATCAGTCAGGTAAGGGGGATAGGGAACCTTTAGGTAGAAGTTCCAGAAAAGTTAGGGTGTTTTGTTTCTTTATGTAGAATGTCAGTAAAGACCTCCTTGAGAAGGGAACAAGCCAAGATTCAGGGTTAGGGGAGTGCAATCAGGGAGAAGGACTAGCAAGTACACAGGCACTGAGTCGGGCAGGAACATGACTTTCCTGAGGGACATCAAGGAGTCCAGGGTGGCTGGAAAGGAGGAGAGAAAGATGGAGAGACAGAGAAGGTAAGGGCTGAGAAGGGACAGGGCTTAGTCATGTGGGCCTCTAGGCCACCGTGAGCCTCTGGCTTTTACTAAATAAGATGAGAGCCACTGGAGAATTCTGAGCAGAGGGGGACATGAGCTAATGTACTCGTATGACCCTAGCTGCTGGTACCCCACAGCTAGACTTGAATCCTGACTCCACATACAACCTATAGTATCGTGAGTGAGCTATTTAATCTTCTGTCTCTTCACCTGTAGAATGGACTAGTAGTACTCATTCTTCATAGGGTCCTTCCTAGGGTTGTTGTAAGGGTGAAATGAAATAATGCATACACAGTGCCTGGCATATAGTAAGAGCTCAAACATTAGACATTATTACACTGCTGCTGATGCTGTTGGTGGAACATGGGCAGTTTGGACATAGGAAGGCAAGTTCTACAGGGGCAAAGGGTTATTGAGATTAAAGTCACTAACAGGAAAGTCAGTCATGGAACCCAGGACTCACTGGGAGGTCAGGAGAAGCAGCAGTCAAAAGTGGGTGGACAGCCCAGCTCGAGAGTCCAGGGGATAGTCTGTAGGTGGGAAGTTGCGGGGAGGGGTACCCCAGGAGTTATCTGGGTGGCTAACTGGAATCAGGAGCACCAGGTCTAGAAACCAGGAAACAAGGAACTGGGTCCCAGACAGAGCGTAAAGAAGGGACTCTCCAAGAGGTCCAACTGAAGGACTTCCCAGTTGCAGGGACAGCTCAGGAGCCAGTGACCAATGCCTACATCTTATTTCAAGAGTCCTGATGGACTTCGGGAAGAGCAAGCTGTAGCTTCTAACAAGATAGAAAGCAAGGCAGCTGCTAACACCGTCTAGCTCACAAGATGAGAAGCGGTGAGGTAGTTGGGCAGGTTCCATGAGGCAGGTTGGGGCTGATGTGTGGGAGAATAAATTAAACCCACTGTAGGGTCGAGAGACTCCAGGGGACTACCAGACGTTTCATAGAACCCACTAGTATATTTGGGTTAGAGATAATATCTCGAAAGGTTGACCAGACATTTAAAAATGGATTACAAACATCCCTGCTTCTCAGCCAAAGGCTTAGACACAGGACATGGGACAAAAACCAAGGTCTTGAGGCCACATTTCTGTACAGAGTATGAACTAGCTATGAACTGGGGTCTGAGAGGCTATGTGGGCCAACAAACTACTCCAGAACGGCATGTTTTCTAGTTCTTGGGATTGTGCTTTATAGGTTTATTCTGCTAGGCAGTGGGATAAAATCCATCTTCACTTCCTGTGTCAGCCTCCATCAGCCCCGTCTTCCCAATAGAGACCGTTCACTCTTATTTTGCTCTTCTTCTAACAGTCTTGATTGTCTGGCTCTCGAGTGAGGACCTGAGCTGGGGTGTCTTTCAAAACCAGTGAGCGAATAAGCAACCGAAAAAACAATTATTAACTGACCAACAATGAACCTACTAACCAAACCTGGTAGGCAGAACAATGGCCCCTTAAGGATGTCCATGTCCTAATTCCTGGAAACCCTGTGTATGTTACCTTATGAGGCAAAGATGCATTGACGTTGCTAATTGGCTGGCTTTAAAATAGTCATATTGTCCTGGATTGTCTGTGAGGGTCCAATGTAATCACAAGGGTCCTTAAAAATAGAGGGAAGCAGAACAGGAAATCAGGGTGATGACAGGTGAGAAGGACTCAACCCAGGACTGCTGGCTTTGCAGATGGAGGAAGGGGCCATGAGCCAAGGAATGTGGGCGGCCTCTAAAAAGAGGAAAAGGCAAGGGAAGTGGGTTCTCCTCTGGGGCCTCCAGAGAGGAATGCCACCCTGCCAATGCCCCAATCTCAGCCCGGTGACACCATGTCAGACTCCTGACCTATGGCACAGTAAGGTAACAAATTTGTGTTATTTAAGCCACTAAGTCTGTGGCAATGTGTTCCAGCAGCAATAGGGAGGGAGCCCGGTGACCACACAAACTCTCTGTCCCACTCCTTCCGCACCGGGTGCTGCAGCACCTGGGGCCCTCAGCCTGGTTCTCTAGCCTTAGGGCATGATGTCGCCTGTCTTGTGCTTACCATTCCTTGACTCTCCCTGCCTCTTGCCTCTGCCAGTGTTCAAGATTCCTCCTCTTTTATTAATTTTTAAAAGTTTTTTCAAAAGATTTTATTTATTTCTTTGAGAGCGAGAGAAAGAGAGAGCGCACGGGTGGTGGGAGGGGCAGAGGGAGAAGCAGGCTCCCTGCTGTGAGGGGAGCAGGACATGGGGCTTGATCCCAGGACTCCGGGATCATGACCTGAACTGAAGGTAGACACTTAACTGACTGAGCCACCCAGGCACCCACAAGGCTCCTCCTGAAAGTGTTCTTATGTCTTCTATTTGCACAGAGCCTACAGGCTTACAAAGCACTTTCGGTGGTTGGTGTGAAGTTGAGAAGAAACAACATACACATGAGTGCTTTGCAAACTGGAAAGCAAACACAAGCAAAAAGTCGTGAGAGATTTTGTGTGTGTGACTCTCCAGGCATCCAGCCCAAGGCTTCTGAAAGCCCACAGGGCTTCTTCCCTCGGGGCACTGGCCACGGTGTCTTGAATAAGAGTTCCCTGTAGACAAAAGTTACCCTCTCACTAGGTCTGAAGCTTCTTTGAGGGCAGGGCTCAGGACTTACATATTGATCTTGGCAACCTTCATAGGGAGAAGCTTAGCTGTGGTACAAGTGGCCATGGGGGTGAAAACAAGAGTCAAAAGATCACAGGAGGTTGCCAAGTGCACGGGCCCACCTTCCTGCTTAGGCACAGACCCCAGACTCAGACTCCCTGATGACAGGTCCATACTTTCTCTCAGTACCCTGCCTTGGTTTCTTTTAGGTCCTACCATGAATTCTTCCAGACGCCTCTGGCCCTTGCATAATCCCAGATATTCTCCCTTTTTTTTTTTTTATAATTAATTTATTTATTTGCAAGAAAGAGAGAGAGAGAGAGAGTGAGGACACACCCGCAGGGGAGGGGCAGGGAGAGGGAGAGAGAATCTCAAGCAGACTCCACGCTGAGCGCAGAGCCCTCCTCAGGGCTTGATCTCATGACCCTGAGATCACGACCTGAGCTAAAACCAAGACTCGGACACTTAATTGACTATGCCGCCCAGGTGCCCCTGATCCCAGATCTTCTTACATAGAGTCAAAGAGCCCCAAGAAGAGAGTCTTGATTTTGGGCCCTCTCCTAATCTCAAGCTCCCTCACGGGTCCTGCCCTGGGCTCTGCTCCAGGCAGGACAGCCCTCTGGCTATTCCCTGTTTCCACAGGGTGGGAGAATGGATGCAAAATAAGGAGCCACAAGGCAGAGGGACCTGGGTATGGGGATTCAGGGGCCACAAGGGCAAGCTCACTCTTCCCACTCTCTGGCACAGCTTGTCCTGTTACTCTGGGCCACTTTAGGTAAACGGGGGAAAAAACAATGTCTGTCAGCTACAAAATGAACCCATCAGGCAAGGAATGTTATTGCCAAGTGTTCTCAGAGGCCATGACAAACAAAGAAAGTGAAAACCTGTCTTTAACATCAGGCTCCAGTTCCTGACTGTGGCCCCTGGTGGCCTTCTGTGCACAGATGTCTGGGGGCCTTTAAAAGAGAGCCCTTGTCTACCTGCCCTCTTTCCTTTTCCAGGCTTCCCTGGCCTGTTGCCTCAGATCCTGGGGGAGGGGCTTCCAAATGAACAGCCCATGGGTCGCAGAGGCTGCTGGGATTCAGGCTACTGTCCCGCCAGGCTCTGTGGCAAACCTGAGAGCCCACAGCAGTGTCTGCTGCTGCCTGTGCCCTTTCTCTAGTGGCATTTCCATCTCCAAGGAGGCAGCCAAGTCAACACAGGACGTTCAGCGTCTTGCCCTCTGGGCGGGCAGGGGTGTCCCCTAGCAACTGGAGCTGTGATCTGCATATGCATCTATTCAGGACTTTCTTTCCCTGCTTCCTTTGAAACAAGCTTGCCCTATACCCAAGTTCCCTGTGAACCCCATACAATGAAAACAGCAGTTGACAGGTTCCCTGTAACTCGTGAAATCTGAGTGCATCCAAGGGGAGAAAGAGAGTGCTCATTACTGAAACACAAAACGAGCCCCTTTCAAGGCACAGCTCGTCTGGCCCTTCAGTTTGCTGCCGCTGACCCCACTGCCCTTCCGAGCACAATAAGCTGAGGGAGGAGAGGGAGAGAGAGGTCTTCACTCCTTAAGTTGCCGATTGATCATCCTCCTAACCCCTATGGGGGCTTCTTGGTCCAAACAATTCAGGTGACAGAGGTCAGGGCTCCAGCCCATTCCTTGGGGAGATCTTAGCTCTCCCTGCAGGGACTTTCCCAGGTGAAACAAAGACAACCTCGAGAAGCCTTCAGAAATTGCTGCTGAGGATGCAGAGCAGAAACAGAGAAAGGGGAAATTAGAGGTGCCCAGAATCACAACACTGGGCCTCAGCCCTTTCATCCAGCCAGACCTCAACCCCCTTTTCACACTCTGGGACTGGGCCATGCATTGTGGAAGTCCAGTCGTGTCCACGCTCCAACATGGCGGCTAACGGCAACAACCTGGGAACAGGGTTGGGGAGAGAAGCCAGACAGAGAGGGGAAGCGGCTCTATTTCTGCCCACACAGGCTTTTAGCTGATCAACCAGACTTCTAACATGCAAAATATCAGAAAAGGAGAAAGAAGAGGCAGAGAAAGGAGAAGGAAGAAGAAGGAGGAGGAGGACTAGGACGAGGACAAGGCTGAGGACGAGGAGGAGAAAGAAGAAAGAAGAAAGGCTTTCAAAGGAAGCCCATTCCTGAGGCTGTCCAGTGAGGGCTCTGGAGGATCCAAGTCCATGGTTTGAATGGTAGACCCCGTTGTGCACAAAGCAACACAGGCTAGTGTAAGTGAAAAAATACACTGGGGCTTTTGGGCTTATCCCATCCAGTCCTTAGAAGATCATGAGATGACTAAGCAGGATAGGGCTTTGTTCTTTTACTCCTGTTTCCAGAAGCAGTGACTAAGAGTGAGGGCACAGCCGTGCTGTGCCAATAATCTCTTTGGGTTTACCTGGGGACCACAGGCAGCCATCTCACCACTGGGCTTCTGACTTTATCATCAGGAAATGCACCGTACCACTTGCAAGTCTCTAAATATGCCTTGTACTTTGATTTTTCCAATACTGTCCCTTCATGCTTAGTGCCGTCCCTGCACTCCCCTACCTGGCAAATTCCTGCAGTCTTCAAACTACATTATTGAGGGCTGTGTTCTTTACATACATTCATTTCTTAGCAGTGTTCACATTGGAATCTCTTTACTTACTCTGTCGCAAGACTATCATTCCTCTGAGTGGAAACAAGCAGGATCACTGCTTGTTTGTTTTTTCCATTTTCCATTTCATTTCATTCCATTTCATTCATTCATTCATTCATTTCCATTCCATTTCAATTTTTCCATTTTCCATAACCATCAGTGGTTAAGTGCATAGTAGATACTCCATAACCCAAAGAAGGGAACTAAATCATGATAAGGATCGTTGTTTCTTGTTCAGGTTCTAGATTGGGTTTTATCCAATCACCAAGGACTTGTGAACAGGGCTCTGGCATTGCATAACCCAAGGGACCCCATTCACATAGAATATAATGTGAATAGGGCCCTTGAGTCTATGAAATACGGTGGCTTTGCTTATGGCACTCATGCCATCGGCCAGGCTAATGGGGGAATAGAAGTAACAACCTACACTCTAGTTACAGAGACAGAGCGAATATGGAAAGATGCAATAAAGACATAGTCCAGAGTGGCCCCGTCTATGGGCGCAGCTGGAGACCAGGGAAAGGAGAGGTCAGTGTGGATGATAGTCATTGAAAGGCTTTGTGAAGAAATTGCACTGTCCATGATGAATGCGGTAGAAAATAGAATGATAAAAAAAAGCATGCAAAGCACAGAGTATTTTTAGGGCAGTTAAACTATTTTCTATGATATTATAATGGCGGGTACATGTCATCGAACATCTGTCCAAACTCATAGCATGTATAACACCAAGACTGAACCCTAAGGTAAGCTGTGGACTTTGGGTACTAATGATGTGCCGCTGTAAGTTCATTGACTGTAAGAAATGCACCACTTTGGCAGGGGCTGTAGATAGTGGAGGAGACTGTGCCTGTGTAGTAGGGACAGGGGGTGTATAGGAAATCTCTTTACTTTCTGTCATTTGTGCTGTGAATATAAAACTTCTCTAAAAAATAATGTCTATTTAGTAATTAGAAAAGAATGAGTCTATTTGGGATATTAACAAGAACAAGTATATTGAAAAAGATCAAGGAAAGCCCATAGGAAGATAACAAACAACATGGCCTGACCATAGGTGGTGGGAAGGAGTATGGATTGAAGAGTAATGAGAAATTAGGCTGGAGCAGTAAGGTGGGGCAGACAATGAAGACTTGAAAGCCAAGCAGAGAAGTTGGGACTTGATTTTGGAGAACATTGACCTTATAGGTTTTAGGGAAGTGATAGAATGAAAATAGTAGATACAGAAGTGGAGTTTGAGGAGTGTTTAGAGCAAAGAGAGACTAGAACATTCTCCTAGTTACCAAGGCACCAGGAGTTTCTCTAAGCTCCGGAGCTGTATGTTGTGATCTCATGACTGTCCACAGACAGAGTTGCAGAAGAGGGCGGTTGATCTGACAGCTGTGAGGAAGATCCTCCAGTGCTCCATGAGCATGAACTTTCTACAAATGGTTCAAGGTCACATGATGAGTGGAGCTGGCATGACAGCATGTGAGACAAGGAGTGCTCAAGCTTGAGGAGCTGGCCTGGCTTTGCTGCTTACTTACTTTGCTGCTGTTCGAAATCTAACTTTGATGTTGTTTTCCTAATATCTAATAAGGATGATAAATAAGACAGTTCTGTGGACAATGGGCTTTCTTGTTTATTGTTCACCTTTTTTATGCTCTAGATTTTTAGTACAGAATGTAAGAGATGAAAATTGGTTTTCTGTATCTTAAGAACCAGACAGTCGTTCAACAAAGAGTTATCGACTCTGAGGACAGAGTGGCAAAGGAAAGAGACAAAATCCCCTGCCTTTCCAGGGCTAAACTATTCTCGTAAGAAGCCATGTAACTTAGTTTCTCATCAGTTGGAGGGTAGGGGGAGTCCTGGAAATATGCAACCTGGAGCAGCCAGGAAAGAAGGGTGACAAAAACCAGAGAAATATGGGAGGTGAGGGTTGGCACCAAGAAAAGAGGGCAAGCTTACTTTGTTCTAGAAAAGTAGTCCTTAAGTTTTCTAGCCAGCATACCCAAGGGAGGCAAGTAGATATAGCCTCCCTCAACAAGAGTGACTTCCACAGTGGTACTGGGGAAGGATGGGAGCAGCAAACACCCTGAGAAAGAAGAGATCATGGTTACACTCCTTAGCTGTGTGGGGATAACCTGATGGAGGCACACAGGGGAGCAGTTGCTTCCTTTCCACACATTCTCCTAAAAAAGCATCTTTTTAGCAATGTCTTAAAAGATGTTACTGATAGGAAGATGTTAAGCCCATCATGAAAACACACTAGGGAGAAAGCAAGAGTCAGTCTGTCCGGTATGTAGTCGAGATACTAATGATCAGGCATGAGATGTAGAGAGAAGCGGGGGGCGAGGGCAGAAGAGGTGAGCCTTCTTTATATGTCAGGATATCGGAACCTGGTGAAGCTGCTGGCTGGCTCTGGAGAATTATTGTAAGACTGGGCAATGGATCAAAGTCACAGAGTGGTAGATTCCATCTCAATATAAGAAAGAACTTCCTGAGGATGGAAACTTTCCAACAGTGGCGGAGATGTCTTTCCCAAAGTCGTGGGGTTCCCATCCTGGAAGCATTCAAACCCCATGACGGCCATCTGCAGAGCACCCTGTGTTGGGATGACCCAGCAAAGCCTCTAATGGTTCACATCACAGATTCTGCTAACAGAAGGTAGAGGCCTGAAGAATAGGCTGAATTTGAGGGCTAGTCTTACCCAGAACCTGGAGAAAAACCTTCCAGCAACAATCACAGGAGCCCCAGAGACTGGTTTTTAAAACTGAATGCCAACAGAATCCGTTCCCTGCCAGCTCTTCGTCACCAAATGCTTGGCAGTCATTCCTGGGTCGTTACTTGATGCTTGGAGGCATTTTTAAGATGGCCGAAATGGAGAAGTGAGAAGGTGAAGGGTATAGTTCAAAGGGGAGACTTATCTAGGACTAGAACACAGTGAGGTTGCTCTCAGGCGTGCTGGCTCTGACAGAGTCAGTTCTCCTCTGCCCTGGGCCCTCCTTGGTCTCTTTGGAATGGTTGAACAGACGGCTCTAAATCACCTTTGGCGGGAGGAAGCTGGGTTCTTACGGGAGAGCCCGAAATGGGCCCCCGATAAGGCAGCATGTCCTGTCTGGCTCCCTATCCACACCTTCCCAGCTGGGCCTGCTGTGGATGCGGCAGAGTTCAAAGGCACTGCTTCCCTTGGACTCACATCAAGGACTGGAATGAGAAAAGGGTCCTCTGACCTTCCCATAGAGAAGGATGGGACCACCTTTGTGTTGCCTGTGTTGAGAAGGGGAGTAGATTCTTCCTGTCACTATTGTGTTTTCAGGCACTGGACGTAGACTATCTGAAAACAATCATCGGAAATAGTCTTTCACCTATGGCCACAGGCTGGAGCCTGGCCCAGTGTGGGGAGAGGCTGTGTCCTCCCAGTGGGAACCTGGTGGCCCATGTTAAGGACACTCACTAGGGGCACGGCTGGGCTTTCCTAGTCCCTGCCCTAAAGATGGGTGCTCTGCGAGTCCCTTCCGGCGAGGCCACGGGCTCTCTCAACGGGAGACAACCACCTGGAAGAAACCCCCATCCTAAGTCCCATAACCCACTGCAATCTCAATGCTTCCCACTTCCCCCTCAACCCGGTTTGATAGTCAAGACCATTTCAAGCCTGAAGTTCGGCCCCCTCCTGGGCTCTTGGGAAGGTGCCATGCAGTGGTGGTGAGCCATGTGGGGAGACAGTCGGATTTCCACCCATCCTGAGGTTAAGGTTGCTGGGTGCTGGCAGTGGGAAGCTGACGAACTCTGTGGCTGGAAATAAAGGGTGGGAAAGCTCCTCTCCCGCTCAGGCCTGGACTGGCCTCCTTGACCATGCCACATTCTTTCTCCCACGCTGGGATAGATCCCCAAGCTCCAGAGGCCTCCTCTTATCAGAAAGGGCCACAGCAGTGCTAACAGGGGCCATCCAGGCCTCTGCGGCATGACCGCTCCTGAAAGGAGCCCAGACAAGCCATGGGCCAACACCCACAGGCTGAAAGGGAGACGGGGTACATTAAGGAGAGGAAAAAATGAGAAGCATGAGGATTTGCACCAGATGGATGCCGGCCCCAGCACTCCTCTCTGCAGGCTTTTCCCACCATTCTGTGCCGGCCCTGAGGTTTCAAGGACACAGTGGAGAAAAATCAAGCCCCAAACTGATTAGGACCCAACTTCCCCCCAAAATATAGATCACCCCATTTTTTGCCCCCAACACCTGGCAGAACAAATACTATGAATAACCCCAGCCCCTTCCTAGTCCACTCAGGGTGTGCAGGGCCGGAGCCCGCTTCTCGAACACGGGCAGCTGTTCTGAAACAGGTTTGGGAAAGTGATCTTTGGCACATAATGAAAAGGGTGTGTATGTGTGTGTGTGTGTGGAGTGGGGGGCGGGTACCCAAGAACTCTCTATCAGGGCCAATAATATTTTTAATCGCCGAGAATCGGCCCGTGGCTGTTGCTCAAGGCTGGCCAGGGA
This sequence comes from Mellivora capensis, assembly GCA_004024625.1. Taxonomy (NCBI): domain Eukaryota; kingdom Metazoa; phylum Chordata; class Mammalia; order Carnivora; family Mustelidae; genus Mellivora; species Mellivora capensis. The sequence continues at coordinate 197,054 of PISX010000090.1, read as the reverse complement.
TCGGAAACTCATTTCAGAGGAGCTAAGAGAGCACGTCCCAAGGACTATTCATGACCGAGCTGTCGTTTCTGATGGAAAATCAGGTGACGCCTCGGCGTTGATACAATCCTCCCCCCACCACCTCTCCCTTTTTCGTTCCCATCTAGAAAGGGAGCAGTGAACTTGAGCAATCTGGGAATGTTGGGCTCGGCCCTCCCCCGAAGCATGACCGATGGCCTCTTTTTCAAGCCAAATCTCCCCCCTTGCAGGCAGCTGTCAGGAAACCACAGAAGGTGCTTTTGCTTGTGCAAGGGCACAAGAAATGGCTGGTTCTAATCTGGAGAAGAAAATGAATTAACAAGGCAGCTACTTATGGAAGAATGTTTTCTTTCCTTCAGCCTCAGCCTGCATATTTTCACAACATGTGTACTCTGTTACCTTGTCACTTCCCTGTTTTCTTTGGGTAAATAACTGGGCTCTGGACTTAGGGGGAAAAAAAGCCAGCCAGCCAGCCAGCCAGCTCGGGAGTATCACCGGGAAGGCTCGCCCAGCTGAGCTGGAAGGGAAGAAGCAGCACGCTCTGGGCATGAAAGGGGTGCATTGCAAACCCTGCCTGGCCCATTCTGGATGGGGCTTTTCACTGACCTCTGCAAGTCATGGTGTGGGAGTCAGAGAAGGGAGGGCAAACCTGCTCCCACAGCCTTGGGGCCGGCAGGCCCGTGGCTGGGGGAAATAAAGAACTTTTCTCCTTCGCCAAGTCAAATGGAAAGCCCTCTCTGAACTTGACAGAGTCAACAAGGCCCACTGTGGCTCTGCTCCCAGCCTCTGCCCTCCCACCAGCCAGGTTGCTGCCAGGGTGAGGGAGGTCGCTCTCCCGGCCCCCTCACTGTGCCCCACTGTGAACCTTGGCAGGACCCAAGTCATTCTGTGGACTAGCAGGAGTAGCGCCTTTCTTTGTGGAGAGCCATGGCCAGTGTTTGCATGTGTAGGCAACATTCTCCATCTGGAAAATGCCCGAAGGTTCTTGAGTCTCTGTCTTGGAGAGGTTTTGCTCTGTCCTTCTTCACTTTTCTGGACTAGGACTTGGTTCTCTGGACTTGGTTGTCTGTGCCATACACCCGAGAAGTGTACAAAACCACACCGGTTTCACCAACATGATACCTTTTAGATATGCACTGGTGACGAGGGCGCAAGGGAATGACTACTTTGTGAGGAACGATGAGTTACTCTGCTAAATTCAGGTCTTTTATTCATAAGCCATAGCAATACATATCCTTAGGTCTTCACAGCGAGTCATTAGAACAGAGAGCCAACACTGGCATTGCTCTGAATATTGCACAGCACGTAAAAGGAGTTAGCTTACCACGCTGTGTTTACAACGCACCTGTGGGTGCTGGCTCCAACCTGCAGGGGGAAACCGAGGCAGAGAGCACTCGGAGGCTGAGACCAGCACAAAAGCCCCCACAGGAGGCAGGGTGAAGGCACAGGGGGATTAATTGGGTGCTATGTGGGCTTCTGCATATGCGCATTTCCTTTCTCCATCTGCTCAGGACCCTTTGATTCCAACCTTGAACTCCCTATCTCACTTTGTAGATCACACAGCCTTCGTCAGGCAGAGGTTTGGAATTCAAGACCAGAGGTTTTGGTTGGAAAGGTCTGGCCCCCATCTGTGGAGCGGTTCCTTCAGGAGGACTGGAAGGGGCTGTGAATGTCCCTCAAGTGGGGGCCACGGGGAGAGGAAGGGGGACACCACCGCCTGACGCAGGGCATCAGGGGCTTTTAGCGGGAGGAAAAGGGAGATCCCAAGGCTTTCTGGGCACAGAGAGACAAGGACACTCGCTCCCAGGACTGCTGAGCGCTTGGCCTGCGTGACTCATCTACTCCCCACTAACCCCCTGAGGTGAAGACTGTTGTCCTCCTCTCCCTGAGAAGGTACAGAGAGAGGACGCAGATAGCTTGAGTTCACCCTGAGATAGCAGACAGGTGACAATCACCCAGGCAGGGTGATTCCAAAGCCAGGATTTTCGCTCACCGTGCTGTGCTGCCTTTCAGGAGAAGCTGAAGGAGCTTCCTCCTCAGAATTACGGTGTTCAGAGCTGTTCCCCCGTCTGGCCTGCTGATGGCACCCCCAGATCCGGGAGAAGTTTCTACCAGTACTGACCAGTACTGGCCAAAGATTGGAACATCTCTTCTCTCACGGGGCTGGCAGTGTTTCCCTGTGGAACCCTACCGTGCTGCTCCCTGAGCCGTCACACTTGGGACTGCACTGCTGCTACCAGCTCCCCAGGTGCGAGCCCACGCCTCCCCGGTATATACTTTATTCTTGCTCTTGCATTTCTGTCTTTACTTCTTCCTAGTCACCTCTGCTGAGTGTCCTGAGCATGCTTTGGGGTGCCGAGGCCCCTGTGAGGGGGCCTGGCCAAGCACTATGCCACATTTCTCCAAGGGTGGCCCCTTGCCACCAGCACCAGAGTCTTCCAGGTGCTTTGAGAATGCACATTCTCTGGCTCTGCCAGAGACCTCAGTAAGATTTTCATCATAGAGACTGGAAATCTGCATCCTTAACAAGCTCCCCAAGGGCTTCTGATGCTCCCCGAAGTCTGAAGCCAAACATAGAGGCTTTCTCTGAATTGGGTTGTGTTGAACATGAGCCAGATGTGGCCAAGCAGAAAGTGCGCAGTGCTGTGCTGTGCTCTGCCTCTTGTCCTTCCGAGGCTCTGGGGTGGGCACCATGTGGGGAGCTCACAGTGTGCTTGGGTACAGGCATGGGTGTCCTCAGATGGGGAGGCTGGGGTGAAAGGACGTGGGGAGTGGCAGAGGAAGGTGTGGGAGGCTGTGCGCCATCTCTGCCAGTCTTTTCAGAAGTCCTAGATGGGCCAAGGCCCCAGCAAAAAGTCTCCAGTCAAGGTTCCAAGCAGAATGCCTCCAAAACCCCATTTAAAAAGGCATTCCTGAATCTGGCCCATTTCCTGCTGGAGGATCCCAGCAGGCAGGATGATGTGAATCAGACCCTCGGGCTTTCAGAAGGAAGTTAGGCAGCCTGGAAAAGAGGAGAGAGCAGGGCGGAGCCCCAGGTAGGCCACCTGGTGCAGGGGAGGCAGGGGAGTGTGGGAGGGTTTAGAGTCATTTCAAGACTTCTGAAGGCCACTTTGAGAGAGGCCTAGGAAATAGGTAGCTCCCAAGGGACCCTGAGCCCCAGGCTCGTTAATGGCATCCCAGGCAGGTTACTGTGTCCAGAAAATGAGATGAAGCTTTTAGTCAAGTCAGTTTGGAGTTTGGGGGAAAAAGAAAAAAAAAAAAAAAAGAAAAGTTGTTTTTAAAGTCCTTCATAAAATTGAAAAAGGAACGGGTTTCCCTCCCTCACCTCACCAACAACCCCAGAACAACTGAACACAAAGGACTTGAAACTTGGCACGTAATAAGACCTCCATGAAAATAATTTCCCAGCTCATTTGCAGGGAAAACAGTGCTCTTTTTGTGACTACCTACGACATCTGGGCATGCTCTGTGGAAGTAACGCAAGTGAAAAATCTATTAGTTGGGAAAGTGGGGCACAGAGGAGATCGAGAAGGAAGTCGCGTGAGTCGGGGAGCCTCTGGGTGTGTGCAGACACGACTTCTACGTGTCGACCGATTTGTGCCCCCGTGGAACTGGGCAAGCCATGTCACGTGTCCGGGTCTGGGTCTTCTCCTCTGAAACAAGGTAGGGGAGAATGCTGCTTGGCTGGCAGAGCTCCTGCCCTGTGGCCCTGAGACACCCGGGCGGCCACACAGTGCCTCTGTCTAGCCAGCATGCTCCTGTCCTCGTCAGAGTCCAGCCCCGGCAAAGACAGACCTTTCCCATCATCTCGCTGGTGGGAAAACCACAGGAAACAGATGAAGAGCGGCTCTGTGGTCTTTAGATTAACAAAATTAGGGCATTACTCAGAATTGCTCCTATGGTTGGTATTTATATAGTGTCATATATGTATTTATTAGTGTCATATATTCTATTATGTCATACATCACATATACAAATCACATATACCTGCCATCTGTATTTATATAATGTCATATGCAGTGTCATATGTATTTATATAGTATCATATATATGGTATCATAATATATATGATCACGTATATATGATACATTATAAATATTTGCATACATATTACAAATAACCCATTATATGATAGTTACATATAGGTTACTATATATATATATGACATTATGTAAATACTAATCACAGATACACACACACACTGGCTTCCCAGTGAGGCCGTGGACAATAAACGTTTGACTCCTATTGTGGGTTGAATTGCATCCCAAGAAGGCATATTGAAATCCTTATCTGTGAATATGACCTTATTTGGAACTAGGGTCTTTGCAGAACACAACTAAATTGGAGTTGAGAGAAGGTCATGCCAGAGTAGAGTGGGCCCTTGTTCCAATGACTCGTGTCTTTACAGGAAGGGCCACAGACTTAGACATCCACAGGGAGATGCTGCAGACCCAGGGGGATGACCACCACAGGAAGATGGAGGCAGAAATGGGCGTGATACGTTTACAAGCCAAAGGTCAGCATAGCTGCCGGGAACCACCGGAAGCTGGAAGAGGCAAGGAAGGAGACTCCCCTAGGGCCTTCTGGGAGCGGGGCCCTGCTGATACCTCGATGCAGACTTCCAGCCTCCTGAGCTGTGAGAGAACACGTGGCTGTCGCGTTAAGCCATCCAGTTAAGCACCGGAGTGTGGTACCTTGTTGGAGCCGCCCCAGGAAACCAGCATGGCTCCCACAGCAGAGTGGTGGGGAAGCACTGGTCAGGCTTTCGCATTGGCTGAGCCCTCCCCACGCCACCCTCACCTCTCCCAACCCCCGGTCTTGGCTGCTTTCCCTGGCGCTCTCTCTCCTGGGGAAGGGGTGGGGTGGAGATATTTAAGTGTTTCCAACTGAAACCAACACTTGAAAGGTTGTGAAGGCCCTGCAGCCCTTGCTCCTCTGTGGTGATGGCTGATGGCTCAGGCCACACCTCCACCCCCCTCAGCCCAAGCTGGATCATCTGGAAATGGGGAGCAAGGAAGACACTTCACAGCCTGACCCTCCTGGCACTAGCACCAGTGGCTTTGAGCCCTCAGAGGGTGGTGGGAATTTATGGTAGTCTGCCTCTGGATCAGGGTTCCTGCTGGGAGAGGTTCTCTTTTTTCACTTTAATGGTACACAGGAATTCTCCCCACGCCCCCTCAAAATAGCCTCACATCTTTTTAAAATTTGCACCTTTTTTTTCAGGCTGGTTTCCTATGGTGAAGGAGAGGCTAGGAAATGCCCAATAAATCATCCGTCTGTCCTCACTCAATTGAAAGGCAGGAAATGCCGAGAACAGTCCTTTACCTTTTTCCACTTTGCATATAACAAGAGCTATTGGGACCTTTGACAGCAATATTAATTCTTCAAGGCCACTGGAGTTGTTTCCAAGGACTAGACCCAAGGGGGAAGGCACATTTGGGATGTTGATTGCCTTCACTACCAGCACTTACCATGGGCAAACTTTCCAGGACTTGCCCTGGGAAGGTGGGTCAAAGAATTTGCCATCTAGATGGTACAACAGCTAAACCGTGTCCAAGAAGATAATGACCGCCTACAAGGGAGTTGATGGAGAATGTCCAAGGAGAGGTTGAGGGTGCGTGGGGAGGAACAAAGGACGCTTTCTGGTAGCCAGCAAAGATTTCTTGGAAGAGGTGAAGAAAGTTCTGGGCGGAGGTGTGTAGACTCGCAATGCTTGGGAACATAGGAAGAAGGGCTGAGACTGTTGGAGAGGCCAGGGATTCCTGAGAACAGCCTGGAATGGGGGGTGAGAGAGGCCGAAAAGCATGGCTTACCCAGGGAAGAGTGGAACCCCATGGCATGTGGAAAAGGTCAGGTGGGGTGGCAGGGAACAAGGCTGGAAAGGTAAGCAGAGGTGCTTCTCTGAGAGGCCTTGAGTGTCCGGCTGAGGATTGAGAACCTGGAGAGAGGGGGAGTGGAATTGTGCTTGTGACCGCTTTGACTCGCAGTCAGAGAAACACAGAAACTCCTAAGGCTTTCAGGTTTAATGGGATCTCCACCAGGCATGCAAGGTGGTGATCTTCTCCAGAAGCCATGCAAGGCGTCCCCCCAGTACATACACACCACACCCTCCCCAAACCTCCAGTGATATTTCCCCTCTCGCTCCCCCCACTCAGATTACCCCTCAATGTCTTCTTTTCTCTCGTTCTCTCTCTAGCCACTTCCCCTTTGCCTGCTCCACCGCCATCCACCCTGGGGGTCCCCCCACCACTGTGGGCTCCTCCTCTTCTGACCTGCCGTCCCCCCCAACTCTGGCATCTGCCATTCAGGACAGGTGAGCCTCTCCTTTGGGAATTAGAAGCATCTTCTGCTGTGCCCACTTTTTTCCCCATGACTAGCCCTCTGGCGAGCCTGGGGCTCCAATCTTCTATCTGGCTCTGGCTTCTGGAACAATCTGGGGGGTGGTAGGAATGCAGGCCTGTACTGCAAGAAGAGAGGGTGCAGACAGGAGAGCAGGGAGGAGGCCCCTGGTTCTTGGGGCCGGCCCGAGCAAGGCGCTGAGAAGAAAACACCCCAAAGGGAGATAGGAAAGTCTGACCTAAAGGTGGCCCTGGGTCTGGACAGACTTTCGAGTTTGAAGTCTGTCCCCTTTACAGACTGGAAGCCATGAGCCCGAGTCTGTTCTGTTTATTTAGCTTCTCTGGGCTCTTTGGTAAAAGTTCGGTACATATGTACTGAATAAGTGAATGTGGGCAACTCAGTGAGTAACCCAGCGGTGCCCCAATGGAAGAGAAGGGACCCTCTGCAGCCCCGTGGCAGGTGATGGGGTTCAGAACACAGTACCCCAAAACACGGCACCTTGGCATATCTGGTATTTTTAGCCGAAGGAGTCTGAGAAAATGGCAGGAGCAGGAGTGTCACTCTGCCCTCTTCCTTCCCCACCCCGCTGCTCACCAGCACTGCTCCCCCGAAACAGGTCACAAAACCCTCACGTGAGGGCTGCCCTTCCCATACCCGGAGGTATCTCTTATCCCCAAAGAAAAAGGGACAACGAGAGGAGTCCTAGCAGACAGACTTTGCTAAGCTTCCCCCAGTTTACTACACTTGTCTCCTGTCCCGTAAGCAGCACATTCTTCCACCACTGCCCACCCCTCAGCAAACCTAGCATCACAATACTCAGATCCAGCTGTTTCTTCAGGCCTCCGTTTCCTTGTGGAGGGTCCCGAGTTACATACGACTTACACCAGACAAATAAGGACACTTTCTTCCTGCTACACTCTCTCTGTCAGTTTAATCCTCATATCCAGCCAGGGACCCCAAGAAGGGCAAGGAGAACTTTTTCCTTCCGTATACAGGTCAATGAACAGACGTGCCAGGATTCACCCGCCCAGCCGTCCAGGAAGGTGGCAATTCCAACAGGTGAGAGGGAGGGAGTCTCCCTCCACCAAGGTCCCACTTGCCTGTCTCCCGTCTGCCCTGCATTCATTCACACGTGGCTGGAATCATGGATGGTATGGGACCTGCCTGCAGAGACCTCGAGTCCCCCTCCTACCAGATGGACCAGGAGATCCTGGCTGGTCCAGGGTGTGACGCACCTACTTCCCTTGATGTAGGGTTTTTCCCTGCAGTATCTGCTTCATGGATCAATATCAAGTCTTTTTTTTTTTTTAAGATTTTATTTATTTATTTGTCAGAGAGAGATCACAGGTAGGCAGAGAGGCAGGCAGAGAGAGAGGGGGAAGCAGGCTCCCTGCTGAGCAGAGAGCCTGATACAGGACCCTGGGATCATGACCCGAGCCGAAGGCAGAGGCTTAACCCACTGAGCCACCCAGGCACCCCTCAATGTCAAGTCTTAATGTGTTATCCCTTCCAGAAATATTGTGATCATAAAAGATGTCCGTGCTGAGAAGGTAACACTTACCACAGGAGAAGGGAAGTGGGGAAAGGGAACAACTACGTATGGATTCTGAATCATGAGCTAGTCACCGTGCTAATGTTCTTAAGGATTTTTCATTTATTCTAATACCTCTGCTACTAGTCATTCAACAATTACTTTTTGAGCACCTAATATGGTCCGGGCTTGTTTTAGGCATGGGAATAAAGCAGGGAACAAAAACAGTCAGAAATCCTGTTTTCATCACACATTCTAGCAGAGAAACAAGAAAATGAATAGAATGCATAGCCTATTAGAAAGTGGTCGGTGCTGTGGAGAAAAATAAAGCAGGGAAGGAAGACAGGAAGTGCTAGCCATGGGTGTGGGTGGTGGGAGGGGTGCAATTAAAGTAAGGTGGTCCGGGAAGGCACCACCGAGAAGGTGACATTTAAGCAAAGACTCCAAGAGGGTGGGGTGTGAGCCATGGCCACATCTGGAGAAGATTCTAGGTATAGGAAGCACCTGCATAGGGAATGGTCCTGTGGCAGGAACGTGCATGGTCTGTTCCAGGCACAGCAAGACCAGTCTGGTAGATAAAACACTAAGCCCACTCTCTAAACATGGAAAGAACTGGCTCTTCTTGGTAGCTCACCAAGTAAATTCATCTTGCTAAGGAGGTCAAGGTCGCAGGCAGAGGATATACTTGTTTTCCAACAAAAGTTATCTTGCAAGGACAGAAGACTTGGTCACAAGAGAACGTATTCATTATTCCAACTCTGTCCTTCATGCTGGTCTGGAGCCCAATTCCGCTGCTGTTTGCACTGAGACGGATCATGCTATCTGAGCCTGTTTTCTCTTCTGCAAAATGGGGGATAACATTGAATAAAACCTGTCCCAAGAGATTAAGCTAATATATTGCATAAAGCACTTTGTAAATGGTGACGTTCTGTAGAAATTGTTCATTGTGGTTATTATTAGAGCATAAAGCAACTCACGATCTACGTCCAGCTCAGGTTGGGTCTGTAAAGCCATTTTCATGGGCAAAGAGAACTACTTAGTTCTCCTTGCTAGGTTGCAAAACTATTTTTACTTAGGCGTGACAATATTCTTCCTATTTGGGGTGGGAAAAGATGTCATGAGGCTCTCACCAGCCCCTCTGAACTTTGGCTGGATCTGTCAGACCATTTCCCAAACCTGAGTTAATCCTATCCCCACCCTTACCCTCACCGCATCTCAGCTGTCTCCCAGCTTTGTGGAGAGACTTGGGTGTCTGTGCCAACAGTGTCTATCACTAAGTCCCACGGGATGACCACAACTGGGTTCTCAGCAGTGCCAAACAATTTTCATCCTTTGGTTAAGTCCTTGTTTTCTTCTTGTGGTGAGAGTTCAGCATCCTAGTCTCCAGCCCCACAGCCCCTCCCCTCACTCTGGGCACATGGCTGGGCTGCAGCTGCACTAGGAAGTACAAGTTCAACCACACGGGCTCCTCCCCACCTGGACATTCCTTACCAGACCTCAGTCTCCCCTTTACTCCACCCTTCTTCTCCAGATCCAGAGCCAATACCATCTCCCGGCAGAGCGGATGATCTCTTCCTTCGCTGATGGCCGATATCACACTTCCTACAGAAGTAATCAGAGTGACCCCACATACCCTAGGAATAAGGAAGCTAATTGTTGTATTGTTCATAATAAAAACTGAGAAGCAGCTCTATGTCCAACCAAAGGGAATTGATTAAATGGGTGATGGGTGCAGCCATGAGAGGACTAGGCAAACTTTATAAACAGCATGTCCCAATCTTACTAAAAGCCAAATAAGATTGGCAACAACGCACACCAACATGTGCATATGGGGGGGGGGGGGAAAGACTGGAAGGAAACATACAAAGATATCCACCACGATTATTTCCAAGTGATGAAATTATGCATGATTTTTACTTTTGGTGTTAGCTATATTCTGAAATGTCTCCTGTAAGTAGGCAGTATTTTTTATGATTAGAATAAACAGCAAAAATATGACTAATACTTCTCTGCAAAAGCCGCATGCTCTTCTAGTTCTTTTTGTCCCTTTCAATGCAGCCTTTCCCCAGTGGGGTCTGGTTGACAGCTAGACAGTAGCTCTCATTACATGGAAGGCCTAGAAGAAAGCATAACTGAGTAACATTACCATGGGAGCTGAGGCATGCAGAATGGAAATGCCTCAGTGGCAACATGTTATTACTAATTTTTTTTTTTTCCATTGTGGGACAGGTGTTTAGAGGAATGTGGTAAATCTGCTTCAGATAATTTATTTTTTGAATACTATGGTTATTTCATTTTTCTGCCTCTATTTACATGAGAACCTTTACTATGGGGAAGTGTTTAGGGCAGCTACTTCATTCTAAGCCCGTTTGACCTTTTTACCCGAGGCCCTACTGTGTGCCGGTTACTTCCCAGGAGCTTTGGAAGTGTTTGGGATGATTCTGATTGTCCAAATGACTGAAGGAAAGTGTCACCGATTTAGTGGGTGAGGGCCAGGGTTGCTAAGCATTCTATACTATCGGGGACAGTCCTGTGTAACCAAGAATTGAGGTCCCTCTCAGGCCACCACCCTGAGGGAGAAACCGTCAACCGGACCGTGGAGGCAGACAAGGTCTGGAAGGGCCAGAGAGAAAGGAGGGCATGGCTGCTTCTCAGCCTTATGTTAGGACTGAGGGTCACCGGATTTCCCCAGTTTGCCAGTGGAGCCAGAAATGTAAATGATGTAAAATTTCCCGATTTTTAAAAAACACTGCCCGGGCCAAACAAAACACATCTGTGGGCCAGATTTGGCCCTCAGGTTGCCAATCTGCAACTCTGTCCTAGGGAAAGACTCCGTCCCTGTCTTCATGAGAGGAATATGGCAGAGCCTGTGGTGTTCGAGTTCAGGTTCTAGAGTGGACCAACCTGGGTTCAAATCCCAGCTCTGTCATTCACTACCTACGACTGCAAGCAAGGGAACATCCTCTGATCCTCCCTTTCCTCCTCCCTAAAATGGAATTAGTGGGAACACTCACTGGTTCTATTACATAGATGAATCCAGGTGGGGAAGTCCCCGGTGAGGCGCGCGTGGCAGAGGCTTCATGAAGTAGATCGCGGTCTGGAAGTATTTTCTGCAGACAGTCGACTGTGCTCGGGGCTGAGGGCTTATACCTAAGGGTGAGAGAAAGCCCTGACCCGGAGGTGTTTTCATTCTGGAAAAAGAGATAAGCTCCAGACATAAATATTGTAAGCCAGTCAGATATACCAATGAGACTGACATCAGACAGTTTCAGGAAACCAGAGGCCGGTACCTCTCATGAAGGTGGTGAGGCGTCCGGGCATTTAGCCCGAGAGAGAGGGACAGAAGGAGTGGCCTAAGGCAAGGACAGATTATAAACCCAGAGTACGAACTGAACGCTTACCACATGCCAGGCACTCTCCGGGCACTCCACGAGGTGGCAAATAGGCGACCACATCCATGGGAGGGATAAGGCAGTCTGGAAAGGTCCCCTGGAGCATGGGGGTGTGGACTGCCAGGCCAGAGCATGGTGGACTAGTCAGTGGGCAGAGGAGTGGAAGCAAGGAAGTGAGGTGCAGGAGCTGTACTCTGGGGTGGGACCCAGGACAGGGCGGCTGCGGAGGCCTGGAGACTAGACAGGGGACTTGTGCGGAGGCCAGGGGATGGGGGGTGGGGAGCCCCGCGTAGGGTTTTCTTTACCAGGTCTTTGTACAGACCCAGTTTGGGGGGCGGTGGGGGGTGCTGTCAAAACTGATTACCTAGGGGACGACAGAATTTTACAGAGGGAAAACGGTTTTAAACTCCTGTCTCGTACCACCTCCCTGCTCTCCTGCCTCTCCTTCCTCACCCTCCACTCGCACGTCCCTGTTCTCCACTGACCAGGCCTCGTGGTTATCAGTACCTTCTCCTTAACTACTTTTGAGCATTTTGGAAGCAACCCTTTCTCTCACTCATCTGCTTTTATTCTCAAATCTCTCCAGAAGACCTGTACACCTCCCCTGCTCTAGGACACAGAGCACTGTGGGGATGGATGGACTGGGTACAGCACAGCTTCCAGACTCCCAGCCCATTAGGGCTGGCTGACGTAAAACCCCATACTGTGCGTGAAGGAAGAGTGTGCTTCTCGAGTTCTGTGGAACCATTTTTTTTGTTTTTGTTTTTGTTTTGTTTTGTTTTGTTTTCCAGGGGAAAATTATTAATCCACTGGAAGACCAAAGTGTTTCCAAGTACTCTGACCCATTTGCATGTTTGCAAATGCTGTTTGCAAAATGCTGTTTACACAGGAGGCCCATCTTTTTCTTCAAGTAGACCAGGCCACACCTCTCCTAGGGAAGACTGTGGTTAGCTGGGATTCTGACTTACTCTACAGGACTATAGGATGAGGAGCAATAAGACCATTTTGTTGGGGGGACGTTTGATGCCTGAGCTTCTCTAGACCCTAACCTGACTTAGTACTGATCCGCGCAGCTTCCCTGTAAGGCCTCTTCAGCATGAATGGCTCGCAGCCGTCCAGAACTCTTACCCCAGTCAGAGTGAACCAGGGTTTTCGAAAGGCTGCCTTACAGACGGCAAGTTTCCTGTCACCGGAGGGGACCAGATGTCATGTGCTAGCACTAGAACCCTGCTGTGGCTTCCCCCAGGAATTGGCAACAAAGAAACACCTATCAGACCTTTTTTCTTTCTTCTAGAGCCTTCTATTAAAAATGTGTCCAGGGCGGGGAGTGAGCACCAGACATGGGCTAACAACCCTGTGGTTATCTGGCCCCATGATTGGGTGCAAGTCACTTCTCTTCGGGTTGGACTCAAGCATTCTATGACTTACAGACAGAGGCTCAAAAACGAAGACCTTCCCAAGTCCAACTCAGAGCCTTAGAATTGCGATTGTCCTGCTGAGGAGCTGGGACAGACAGCTGAAAGTCTATCTGGTGGCTTCTGAAGGACCTGACATGGCCCTGGGCTCAAAACTCTCAGGTCCTGGGGCACCTGGGTGGCTTAGTGGGTTAAGCCTCTGCCTTTGCCTCAGGTCATGATCTCAGGGTCCTGGGATAGAGTTTCGCATCAGGTTCTCTGCTCAGCAGGGAGCCTGCTTCCTCCTCTCTCTGCCTGCCTCTCTGCCTACTTGTGATCTCTGTCTGTCAAATAAATAAAATCTTAAACAACAACAACAACAACAAAACCCTCTCAGCTCCTACTCTGATTCCCTGTGCCTGAAAACACTGGCAGAGAAGTCTCTCCCAGGGGTGATTTGAATCTCCGACCCTGTTCAGGGGTCCCGTAATCAAATGCAAATTACGCCTCTAAGCACCAAAAGGGTGGGAGGAGCGATTAGCTGACAACCCTGGGAGCGGCAGCCTCTGGCCCTTGGGAGTGACAGCCCCCCACAGGGGGAGGTCAGGAGAGAAAGAACAGAAAAGAGAGAGAGCTCAGGAGGGGTCAGGAGCCTCCGGCAGCCCCCACTTCATCCCCAGTATGCCCCGAATACGGCCCTGGGTGGGGGTCTAATCCCCAGGCAGCCCGCCCTCGGCACTGTCTCTGCAGGGTCAGGACCCGCACCCCATGTGGTACGGGGCGTACTCCGGCCGGTCTGCCTCCGTGCTCTTCAGGCGAACCGGCAATTCTCCAGGCCAAGGGCCCAGACACATCCAATCTGTCCTTCTCATTCCTCCCCAGGTTCCAAGAAGTCAGGCCTGAACACAAAAAGGGGTGTGGGGGGGGCCTGATGGGGCCACTGCTTGGTGAAGAGGGCACACAGAGGATGGCCGGGCCAGCTGGCCCCGGCTCCCAGAGACTCAACCAGACTGCTCTCCTCCGCTCCCTCCCCGCAGCCCTCTCCAATCAGGGAGTCTAAAATTACCGTATTTACAGCATCTGCTGCCAAGCCTGGCACCAAACAAGATGAATAGCGGTGACGCACAAGCCGGGCAGAAGAATGCGGCAGGGCTGGGCCGGCCTGGGCCCCAGCGTGTGCGCCCCACGCCAGAGAGCCGGCGGCCCCCGGCAGAGGGGCTGACACGGTTCACCCAGCACCGAGCCCAAAGGGAGGTGGGAGACCGAGATGTCCTCCCTCTGCCTCCCTGCTCCAGAGAACCGCTGAGGCCCGGGAGGCGGGATCGCTGGGTCTTGCTTACAGCGGGACATCCGTGCTGCCAGTCTTCTTCCCAGACAGCCTTTCCCGGGGAAGCTGTGGTCCACCCACATAGACCAACTGACTCGATTCCTAGAGAAGGCCCGAGAACCTGAGCCGGGCAGCTCTGGTAGAGACCAAGGCGGGGATGGGGTGGGGGGGAGCACGTTCTGGGTCAGGGCGCTCCACCTCTCTGCATCAGCCTGAACTCTTCTTTCTCTGGGAGGGAAAAGGCCCAGGAAAAGCGTGACTCATGACCAGCAGACGCTCTCTCAGAGAAGTTCAGAGCCAGGAACGACCTCAATACGACAGAGACTGGGGGAAGGGATGGGGGCTAAAGACTAGGCCTGTAGACTCTGAGGCCAGGGCGGGTTGTCCTGGCTCAGAGGCTCACAGCAGATCCCCTGGAGTGCCAGGACTCTGAGGAACAGGAGTGCTAGACCGGTCCCTTCCTCCCTTTAGCTAGAGCATCTCCTCTTTGGTCTCTTTTGTGCCTTGGACTTCTCTTTAAGTTCTCATTTCATTCCTGCAATATTCAGTGCCTAAACCAAGGCACTGGCTTGTGCTAGAGGGCAGGAAAGTAGTACACGAGTGCCAAGAAGGAAGGCGGAACCAGGGTTGGTTGGGGCAGGGAATGCTGAGGAAAAGAGGTGAGTATTGAGGGAAGGTGAAGATGAACACCACCTCGTGAACCAGCTCCCAGAGAAAAACCTCTTCCTTGAGAGAAATGGAACTAGCCACCATTTGCAATAACCCTGCTGGAACCTGAACCCAGACCCCAAAGTGGGGGGCATTGGTCAAGCAACTGCTTAATCCGCATGAGTCATTTTTGGTAGGAGGTGATAAGAGGCAGGATTTGCTGGTGTTTGAGTTGTAGCTGCCCACTCAAAAAATGTTTCCAAGCTGAGAACTCCCTCAAATACGTACTATTCAGCCCAAGACTAAATCTGGCCCCACCCCCTGGGTCTGTTAGAAGGAGAGAGTCCTGATAAACAACACAGATGTGTTTCTGTTCTTCTCCGTGACCCAGAATTGCTAAGAGCCTCCCTTTACCACTAACAGGGTAAGCAAAAGGCAGTAGCAGTCAGCCAAGATGGCAGCTTCTATTCTCACTGCTCTGTCCTAGGTGGGGCTCAGATTTCTCAATGGTGGCCAGAAGTCCCCATCTCTTCTCCTCCTACTTCTTGGACTGCCCCTTCTGTCTTTCCATTGCTCCTCTTTCCTACTCTCTCATTAAATTTTGTATCTCCCAGGTTCAGGCTTCTGTTGTCTCTCCAAACTCTATTCTCCTTGAGCAGCCTTGCTCTCTGTTGCCTTCATTAATCATCAAAAATCTGTGACCTCAGCCCCAGCCATCTCCTGGATTGCCCACATATATTTCGAACTGTCTGCTGAACATCTCCAGTCGGGCATTCTACAGTTGTCTCAAATCACACTTGTCCAAAACTGATCTCATTATCTACGCTCTTCTGCTTCCCATGACAAGTCCCTCCCCGGGTTCCTCCCCTCTCCTTTCTCTCTCAATGGTATCACCAGCCACTCAGACATCCCAATGGAAACCTTAGAGTCACCTCTGACCCCTCCCTCTCCCTCATCAAGGTCTGTCAGCGTTACCTCTGATGAGTCCTTTAAATATGTCCCCCTCCTCCTGTGCCACCATTGCCCCAGATTAGGCTCCCAGCATCTCTCGGCTACTGTAGTCCTTCTTATGGGATCACCCACCCTCATGCCCTCAGATCCCCTCCGTTCTACAAACAGGAGATAATTCTCTGAACACAGATCTGATTTGGTAAATATTGCTAAGGGCCCACCTTCTTCCCAGGACTGGGCATACAACAGTGAGTAGGACCAGGTGTGGTCCCTGTCCCTATGGGGCTTGCATCCCAGCTGGGGATTCAGACAGGAAACAAGCACAGAGCAGACAAATGAATAAAATACTTCCATGCTGTAGTAAGTTCTAGGAAAGAAACAAATCAGGGGCTGAGGTCGGAAATAATGGGGTAGGGTGGAAATCTGCGCCACCACCCACATAAAGACCTCCAAAGTCTCCTCATTATGCCCAGAACAAGGTTCAGACTCAGCTTGGCAGGCAAGGCTCTTGCCAATCTGGCCCAATCTGTTTCTCAGCTCCTCTTTCACCACCTCCTCCTCTCCCTCCTAACCCTGTGCTCCACGTCCTATTCTTCTTTGAATTCCCAGACCCATGTTTCCTGGCAAACAACAAGCAGGTAATAAATGTTTGGGCAATCAATATGTGGAAGAATGAGTGATGGACAGAGTTCCGTTTAGAGTCAGGCCCTCTCCCCTTTTTTCATGTCTGCTTTCTGGTGGAAGCTCCTTCCACTGAGTCTCCATAGTGTTCTCACACCATTTCTGTCCCAGGTACTAAAAGTACTGACTGTCTCTCCTGGTAGGCTGCTAGGGCAAGGACAGTCTTACTCCATTCGGAAGAAAACACCTGGCACAGAGCAGGTGCCTGAAACATGCCAGTTGAATTGATGGGAAGAGCATGAAGCAAAGGGAATTGATTGGTATTCTTTTTAGACCATGTTGTGTTAAAACAACTCCAGTGGCCAAAATGGTTGGGTGGAAAGAAGCAGTGTGAAGACTCATTGCTCAATGGCTCAAGTGGACAGCCAGAGGCACACACCTCCTCTCGCTCCAGGAACAGCCTCAAAGAGCCCAACTTTGTCACCATGCCTTTAATATTTTTGCAAAATCAAAGCGGGGAACAGTGAAGCAAATACATGCCCCTGGAAACTGGTACTCAAAGATCTGCCTGTATCCATGAGAACGAGAACTCCCCTGGGTTGGGAGTTTGTTCTAGGGCTCAGCGTATCCTTTCGAAGGATCTATAAAGAATCGGCTCCTTTCCCATCTGAGCAGCCTAGGGTACTTGCTTCTTTCCAAGGACCTTAAATGAAACCTAACTTCTCTGCTGTTCCCACATCCTGTTCTTGGAACTCCTTAATCATTATTCCCTGAAGCCAGAATAATTGAACACAGGGGTCTGTTGGTCTTTGGCAAATACACTTGGCAGGGAGGGGGGAAAGTGGACAGGGAACCAACCATAAAAAATTTTCAATAAAAAAATCTGATTAAAGGTAAGAATAAAAATGAGAGGTAGATTTTGTGAATTATTTTAGGCTTAGTGCCTGCTCTCAGAAAGTACTGGGCAGGTGCCAATCTGCCTGGCTTTCTCAAATCACTGTTGATTCGTTTGAATTTCACACATGGCCACCTTGTCCTCCTTTCTTTTTTGAATCTCTCCAGAAAGCACCCCGCTCCTGACCTAAGCATTTCATTAGTCCTATCTCCTTGGAGACCATTTCAGATTTTTCTTGACAGCCTTATTTTATTCTCTCTGGCTCGATGTCACCAACCGAACTGTCCTCAGCCAAGCCTCCAAAGGAAATATGACCCACTTGCTGCGTCAGATCATTTGGAAATAGATACGATTGGCTTGGAGTCACTCTATGCGGGGCTATAAAATTGCTCTCTCTCCTTCTGAGTGGGTTGGGTCAAAGCCCAAACTGAGGCAAGAGGTTTCCAAGGAATACAGAGCAGAGGGCTATAGTAAGTGGTGGTGATTCAGTCAGTGGTCCTCTTGCTTCTGAGTCACTATTAACCTTCCACTGCCAGCAAGTATGCATAGACTGCCTTCACAGTCAAACAAAATAGTAAGGTCTTCAATACTGGGGTTCATAAAACAGTTCACAGGAGTAGCAGGGTTGGCATGAATCTCTTCATTTAAGCCAATTTCTAGTCTAAATTTTTGTGTTTCCAAGAGAAATGAAAGTTAGTTAAATTGATTGTGAGATTTACGTATCTTGTGTAAGGTTGGCAAGGTGTCTATATTTCTATTGGGCCAACTCCGACAAACTACCATTGAAATTTTCACATATGTGGTCCCAAGATCTCTTTGGAATTTCACATGGTATCGGTTTCTTCTTTGAGCTAATTTTGCACTGTGCCCTTTTATTCTAACTGCTTGAGAGGCTTCTCTCAAGAAGCCTAGGTTGGAATCAGAACACCAGGGTCAAAGTCCCAGCTCTCTCATTCTTTGTGCAAGGTATTTAACATGTCTCAGTTGCCCCATCTACAGAATGGGAATTGTGCTACTTGTTTTGCAAACCATAAAGCAACATATAAACATAGGAGGGTTTTGGCCTTAGCAGTGGCTGTGTGGTTGAAAATGAAGTGATTCTCCAGCTGCTACTGAAGCCATAGGCTAAAGCAATGCAATGAGAGCATGAATGTGGATGGTCAGGTGAGCAGGACACTGATTGCTCTGATAAAAAGCCTAGTTTTAACTCAAGCCAATTCCTTTTATATGGATTATTTTTTAAATGATCTTTTGCTTAAGATAAGTCTTAGAAGTAAGCCATTTAATCTTATACTCAGTGGAAGAATTTTCTTCCATTTTTTCACCAAGAATGTCTTCACAATGCTTGATAATCAATAATATGCCTTTACTGAATGGGTTCTAGGTCCCAGACTTCTATCTTCTAGGGAATAGGAATAAGTCTTTGACTTCAAGGGATTTAGTCCTTTGAGGAAGAGGTCAACAGACCTCTAGAACAGGGAGTCAAGGAGAAAAAGCTAGAAAGGGGACGAGCTGTCTACAGCAGGGGTTGGCAAACTAGAACCCTAGGGCCAAATCTGGCCCACCACCTATTTTTATAAAGACAGTTTGGTTGGAACACAGCCATGCTCTTTTGTTTCCATGCGTATTATCTATGACTGCTTTGACACTACAATAACAGAATTGAGGAGTTGTGACAGAAACAGTATAGCCTGCAACACTTGAAATATTTACTATCTGGCGCTTTATAGAAAAAGCTTGCTGACCTCTGGTCTAAGGGAATCAGGTCTTTTAAAGATTTAACCTGGGTCCTCAAAGTTGAGGAAGAGGTAACCAAGTGGAGAACAGGAGAAAGGCATTCTGCTTCCGTCCAACAGTAAGTACAAAGAAATGGAGTTATTAAAGGGTATTTCTGGTTTAAGAAGCAGTGAGAAGTCTCAATGGTACGTGACAGAGAACAGTGGGAGATGAGGCTGGCAAGGTGGACTGAGGTTAGACAGAAGGACCCTTTAGGTCAATGCTAATGTGTTTGAAATTAATCCTGTAGGCCTTTGGTTTCCAAATGGGATGGACATCCCAGAGTTCCATAAGAAGATTCGTCAGGATTCAGGCATAAATTATTAGAATTTTAACTTCATTTTTATCTAAGAAATAAGAAATTGGGCTTTATAATATTTAATATACACATTGACATTCCATTCATGGCCATGGCCATGGGTCACAGACCGTTCCTGAGATAAAGCATCCTGTGGCAAGATTTGGCTCTGCACGGGCTCACTGGTGTCCTCAGTCCTCACTCTTCACTGGGCTTTGAACCAAAGATAAGTCACTATAGTTTACGTGTTCTTGGTTTGCTGCGTTATGGATGTTATCTAGTTCAACCTCACATATACAAAATGGACAAGGGGACTAAAATTATTCCCGTAGAGAAACGACGGATCAAAGACCGTATCGGTAGTGTAAGCATAGGTAAATAAGAAGACGAGTGTTTATACTTCTCTTAGAATGATTTCTCTTCAGTCATATTCTAGCTAAAAAGATGTACCAAATTTTCAGATGTGACAAGAAGGACAGCCGACTACAATTAGAAAATTCCAAGAGAACCCTCAGACATGGGGATTCACATCCTCTCTCACTTATGATGAGCTCTGCCTGACGCATTTATCGCGCTTTGTGATAGCAGGTGATCACAGTACGGCAAAGCCATCGCGATTAGTAAGATATTTGAAGCTATCGCTTAGGTCAACTTTATTTCAGCTTTCTAAAAACTTTAATCTTGTGTATGCTTTCTAATGTACAGACATCACGTATTAGTAAAGAAATACATGTGTATAGTGTAAACATATATTTATACATATAATGAGAGTACATATTCAAAAATTATTTAATTTTAGAGGGTTCTATCAAAAACAATGGTCTCAAACAAAAGGCATAAATACTAAGAGCTGTTATTACAAGTTCTGCTCTGCCAGCTCTCTTCTTTCCAAAATGAATGGTGTTAGGCCCAAGCAAGGCCACAGAGGTTTGCGCTGACAATATAGTTCTGTGACGAGCAAAGTGAGTTGGGTGACATCAAAGCACAGGAGTAGGTTCCAGAGATAAGAAAATATACCCCAGGAATACGGCGTGCCACCCAGACCCAGCTTTTGCCTCTGACCTACATGGGTTTCCAAGGCAAAGGATTCTTCAATCCTGAGGGATGTAACCACTGTTTCAGCCAGAGAGGCCATTCCCGGTGCTGGCTGGCATGATGAATTGATTCCAATGGGCAGATACATTCTATCGAGACTGTGCCTGGAGGATGTGGCTTCTGGGAAGGACTGTGGCATTTCTCCTGGGAAACGGGCCAGGGAAGCCATTAACCTATTCCAACCAGTTCTCCCCAGGCATCTATTGCTTGCTACAAGGCACCTAGTTGCCAGATTTGAAAAACTTAACTTATATCCTTTCCAAGTCTTCAAGAAGAAAGGAAGCTAGACGGACTTAGATAGGGTGAGGGCCTGTGGCATTCCCTGGAAGATACGGCCGGGGCAGTCCCTGGGAAGGAACCAGCATGGGTCTTGAACCTAAACCAAAAGCCCTGAGACATCAAAGGGAGTTTCCTTCTCTGTGCTCCATGAAGGAGGCCATGCCCTCTTCCTTGCCTTCTCTTTAAAGTGCTGGGCTGGGGGGTAGGGGTAAAAATAAAAACCAAATGAAAACAACAGCAACGACTTTTTATGGACCAAGTTGGACTTAGAAAGGGAAACAAAAAGCCTGCTCTGGCTTTCACGCCTCTATGTCATCTGGCCCTAACTCTTCAGGTGGATTCTTCTTTCCAGTAATGTCTGTTTCCTTTTCTCAAACACACCGTCCAATTCCACCCTTTGCTTCTGGTTGAAATTCTACTCAAACTTGGAGCCGTTGCAAGCCTCCATCAGCTTCATCGATCTTCCCTCACTGCTCCAAAACCCACCCTCTCCTTCTTCTCCTGGTAGCCAGTTCCGAATTCAATTAGGGCCCCCTTGTGTGTTTCCCCAATAGTTTCAGGTCTCCCCAGCTAACTTTCTTGGGGTGGGGGTGTCATTACATTGTTTCCACAGGACCTGCTCGATCTTGAGCCTCAAAACCAATGCTAGGAACGGAGAATTCTTTGCCCATGTTTGACCTGAACAGATTGTTTTAATTCACTAGCTCTTGTATTTAAAACCAAACAAAAGAAGGAACAAGATGGGATTCACTCATGACCTGGAAGCACTTGGAAGGGGCCGAGAACAGGCAGATCTGTCCAGGGGATTCTCTCTGTCCTTGTGAGCTCGGCCCAGCTGCTGGGGACAGATGCCAGCACAGACAAGCTCTTCGGAGGCCACAGCCTGCCAGGATCACAGGGCCTAAAGGAAATACCGCCACAGAACACGAGCCTCGCGCTCTTTCCTACTGCATCCATCAAAATCAGCAAACAAGGAGGGCTTAGCAGACAGCAGCCTGGAGGACGTGGGGCCCCGCTAGAGGCCACAGTTTAGCATCCTTTCACCCAGATGAGGGAAAAAGTCCCTTCTTTTCTCACCCCTTCCCCAAAATTAAAACAATGAAAATCAGTTCTCATTATCCCAATAATTAAGTCCCATTCAGCCAGCTGACAGCAGCCAAAGAATGATTTTTCTGTGCTGCGCTGTGTGGCTGCCCTCCATGGCCCCATTCATGGGCCACTGTGTGCATTTAATCACCCCGAGCGGGCTGAGCTAATGAAATGCTGGGGCCTTGCCCTGCCCTGACCCTGCTGCTATTTCTATCTGAGCTCAGCATGTCCTTCGCTTGACAGTTGCAACGGAACAAGCAGATTTCTCTCTCCCATCTATGGAGTGTAAAGAGCCTATTTTGGCAGCCTGTGGGGCTGGGGACCCTGCTGGAAAACCAGTGAATGCCCCTGGAGGTTAACTTGCAAAGCTGTTTTCCAGACTGAGAGGCGGGGTGGAGGAGAGGCTGAGCACCGGGAGACCCCAAGGCTGGGAGGCCCGTGGCCCGTGGCCTGGGAGAGGAAAGGCTCAGGCTCCTTGGGGGCAGGGAGGGAGGATGAGCCTGGAAAAAGTAAGGGGCCACTCCATGGGGCAAGCTGATTTATCCGACGCAAACCTGAACAAAAGCTCTTTGTCGGTTATCAAAAAATCTCCCTCCCTCTCCAGGGTCGAAGTGAGAAAATCCATTCCGTTTGGTTTCCAGTTCGCAGGGTGCGGTGAAAGGGGGGGATCCCTGCCGAGATTGCTCTCTTGACATTCCTAGCTGTTGTTTTAATGACTCCTTAAGATTCAGGAGTTAGGGAATAGGATGCCGAAGTTACACACATTTATCTGTACGGAAATGTAGGGAATTACACTTAGCTAATGAAAACAACAACAACAACCCAGTTTTCTCTGAGGGAAGTTGGGAGAAGAGGCAAAAAGTGTATTAAATGTGTCAGCATGGTGGCTTTATAGAGAAAAGACATACCTAATGAAGGACTTAAATCAGAGGAGACAACTCAAATGCCCCCAGGGGCCAGAGAGGACACCAGGAAGACTGAAGGGAGGCAGGTGGGGACCAGGGCACACGGGAAAGGCTGCCTCACCTACAGAAGACCATTGCTACACGGCCCGGACTCCTTTCTGCCGTGTAGGCAGGTGGGCCTGGAATGACATGATTGTCTCTGTTTTGTTCAAAAGAGAAACCAAACATCTCTATTCTTATATGGAATTCTCCTAATTGTTAATGCTGGAAACTAATTCAAGATGTTTAAAAAAAAAAAAAAAAAAGAAAGAAAGGAAAGAAAACCCAGCATGCTAGCCAAACTAAATATGTTGGCACACGGCAAGCCCATGGCTCACATTTGTGGGGCCTGGGGCAAGAGGAGAAATGGAGGCCACGTCTCATATGTCTAAATATTGAGAAGGTATAAATCAAGCTCACTAACTATTAAACAAAATACGCTCTGTCTGCCTCCAGAGAAGAAAATAGGCTTTTCTAACGACCTGGTAGCCAGGTGTGAGTTCAGAATTCTTGGGATGGAAGTGAGGCAACAGGCGGGGGAGAGCTGGCTCCTGGCCCCAAGTCCTTCTTTCCCCACCCTCACTCCATCCTGCATTACCAGGGGTCTTGTGTACTCATGTGGACACTCCAGGCCACAAGACTGAGCTCTGGCTAGCCCCTTACACCTCACATGGCCACCCCCTGGATGCTACTCAGGCCTCGTGGTACCTCCATCTACGGTAAAGTCTACCCTTGGGAAGGCAGACCCAAATGAACTTGGAGACATTTGACCATGAACTGCAGGGTTCGGGGATCCAGGATGTGGTCCAGGTGTAGGAGCATCATCTCTGAGAGGTCACATCTCTTTGGCCCATGCGATTAGACAACGGCCAGAGTGAGGCCCTTTAAAGAGTGACGTGTAAGGCCCTATGTCAAGTTTAGATCCCTGGCTTAAATAATCACATGCCCAGAAATGAAGACATCCTGATTTGGCGCCTGATTTTATGACTAACTAGCTATGTGACTTGGGTAGATCTCAATCTTCTGATGAATCAGTTTCTACATGAATCAAATGGGGACAACACCAACTCACTTGAGAAATAAAATGAGATTATTTAGTGAAAAGACTTTAAAGGTAGTGACTAGAGAAATTTTTTAAAAGGTCAAGAAAATAATAATGCCATATACACAAGTTTTATCAAAGAGAACATATATCTGAAGGTCTCACTCAAACGATCTCATTAAAAATCTATTTTATCCCAAGATATGGGCTGAGTCTAGAAGAATTGAAATGATAGTACTTTTCATTGAGAGTCTTTTCTCTTTTCCAACAATCCCTCAAGATGGGATATCACACTGATCTTAAAGGATGTTGCGGAGGTAAACAAAGCAAAACAAAAACTAAGTAAATTTGCAATGATTCATGACTCCTTTCCAAAAACGGAGCAGCCCCTTTTAATCCAGAGTAGAGCCGGATCTCTCTTGAGGGACACATGTGCTGTTACTGTGCTACCCATTCCAGAAATGTCGGGTCCCATTTCTTAATGAAAGAAAACCCATGGGAAAAGTGGCAAAGGGAAAAGAGGAAAAAAATACGAAAAATCTCTGTAATGATCGAAATCACGAACAGGTCAAGACTTATTTTTAAAGACAAGAAAAAATAACTTCAAACCACAAGGGGAGACAAATTGTATATAAGGTAACTTGATATACCTGGAAACATTCATGTGACAGTAAACTGAAGAGTTCTTTCCAAAGAAATATTGTCTGATGTTGATAATCAAGTCAAAGCACGTATGGTTTGGTACTATAAGAGATCTTTCTCCTCAGACCAAGTCAGGACTGACCCTGAAAGTACAGCCAGAGAGGAGCTAAGGGGTTTTGTGACTTCTCAAATATCCAGGGAGGAACTTGGAATTGTGAGCATTTGTTTTGTTAGAATGCCTAGCACTCATTTCCTCTTCTTAACACCACCCTGTTTTCCTTTTGGGAGGTAATCTCTTCCCCTTAGGATGAATCTGTGGGTAGAACTGGATAGGAGGTTTGAGATCTCCTATCCAGTTCGGACAATCAGTTCTTCCCCCATGGAATGGGAGTTTTGAGCAGAAGGACAAAGAGAATGGAAACATTGGGTAAGTCATTGCATCCAGGTCCAGTATCCTGACCAGACTTTGGGGACCCTTGTTGAGGTTCACTTCCTAGCTTCTGAGGCTTGATTGCCTCTTGCCTGTTTCTGAGGCTGGTTCTCCACTCTTTCCTTAATCCTGTAGGCCCCCTATATCCTCCTTTTAAACTCCTTTTGTTTTATGTCAGCCAGAGGTGCTTCCGTTGCATGAGAGCAAAGAACTTTAATGGATACAATGGCCCCAGTGCACCGTGGGTACTGACCCTCAGTCCCATTTGCCAAGTGCTTCTGGAGACCTTATGAGTGTCCTGACCTCAGGGAGCATATGTCTCACCGAGGGACATGAGCCAGAGGCCTAACGCACAAACAAATTTCCTCTACCCAGTTACACATGACCATTATCTTTCTTGGTTTTCCTGAAATGTTGGAAGGTTCATTTAGTTTTTCCCTTCAGAGTGTGGGCTGTTCATAAAATGGCCAGCAGAATCTTAGCACTTCAAAGGGCGCTTCCAGAATGAGTACGTAGTTGGAATCAGGATGACAGTGAGTCAGCCTGGTGATCCTCAGGCCTGCGGGGCGATCGATGTGTCAATATCACATGCTCAGAGCCTAGCTTCCAATGTGCCTGACTGTCCTTGAAAAGAGTTAGTGGAAAAGGCTGAGGGTTTGCCAGGTGAAACTAAAAATAACAAAGAAGGGAGATAGTGTGGCGGGTAAAGATATGGAGGAAAGAACTGGAAACTGACAGCAGAAAGTGCTGGGTTCATAGTGAGAGATGAACAAGAGTATATGACATCTGGGGCAGCAAATGCCCTTCACTAGATTTGAGCCTAGCTTTTGAAATCAGCAGTAATATTTATTGTTTAATTTTTAACCTCTTTGCTCTTTGGTCATTTACCATCATCTGGGCTCTTAGCTTGATATTACTCTGTATGGCCCCCAACCATAGGGAGGTGGGGTAATTTGGAGGTTCAGAATATAAGGGCTCCAGAGCCAAACTCCAACTAGAGTGCATTTGGACTTCAGCTTTACCACTTGCTAGCTCCACAACCTAAGGTGAGTTATTTAGCCTCTTTGTGCCTCAATGCTCTTATCTATAAAATGGGGCAATACTACATGTAAAACACTTAGCTGTACCCCTGGCACAGTAAATAGTAGCTGCTGTTATTTATTCAACAGATATTTACTGAGCATCTAGGATCTCCAGGCACTCTTCTAGTCCTTGAGATACAACAGTCAACAAAATAGACAAAGATCGCTACCCTCGCAAAGTTTATATGCTAGCAGGAGAGAGACAATAAACAATGCTGGTGCTGTTATTAATATATGACCCAATCATTATCTGACCCCCACTATCCGCCTTCTCCCCCAAAGTTTCTGGAACTCTTTTAAGTCCTTATCCTCTTCTTTAAACATTCTGTTCATCTTGGCACCTTCACTGAAACCTGGTTGGCCCGAGTATATATGGTTTTCTCCATTGCACTCAGAAATGGGGTCTGCTTTTCCTCTTATTGTATCCCAAAGAAAGTTGGCTTCCTTTGCTTCCCACCGCTCCTTCCATGCCTTTTCTCCAACTTATCCTATAAAAACCATAGCTCTTCGGATGCTCATTTCTTCAGACCATGTAATCCCTCTCCATTTTGTTGCTGCCATCAACCATGTCTCCATTAGTGATCTGTTTATTCAACACTGGAGAACCCAGCTCACCCACCTCCCATTCACCCCTATTTGTCATCATTCTTGATGACTTGAACATCCCTGGTCTCTGAGTTCCTTGACCTCCTCACTTCCACTGATCTGTTCTTCCACCTTGCTCAGCTACTTTTAAATGGTCACAGCCTCAACCTGGTCAGCACCCCTTCCAAGTCTAGATTTTAATTGCCATATGATCCAACCATCAGTTTCATCTTTCCAGCCACTTTCTCTAGTGTTCCTATTCCCATCATATAAGCTTACCTGCTTTTTTATGTGCATTTTGTTTTATTTTGCTCCATTTTGTTCTATGGATGTCAGTCAGTGAGGCAGTTTAAGATGAATGGGGAAAATGGCACCCTGAGTTGACTGATCCCACGCTAAGTCCAGGACTACTATAGTTCTCAAATGAGTACTCAATACTGCCCAGAAATTTTGCACTTTTTCTCTAGCAGGTTCATTCTAATTTTTACAAGATTACTATCTGTATCTCTTCTCCCCGTCAAACCTCTAATTATCACCCGCTCTCAGCTGATGATCTCAACTCACGTCTCATTGAGAAACAGAAATAATCAGACCGAAACTCTCATTTCCCCAATACCACATCTGTCAAAGTACTGGCGTAGTATCTGTGTCCCTCTTCTTGTTAAAGCCCAACCCTTCCACTTGTGTTTTGGGCCCCATCTTCTCTGGATGTCTCAAGGACTTCGTTTCTAACGTCAGCCCCATCTCCCTTCTGCACTATCAGCCCCTTCTACTTTACCAGTTACTCTAACAGCATCAGCAACAGAATGCCCAGCTATCTCTCATCTTTAAAAACCCTCCTTCATACCACATTCTTCTCCAGCTACTGTCCTATTCTCTGTCTCCCTTCACGTTAGTTTTACACAGTATATAGGGAATGCTGTTGACTTTTTAAAGAAGACTTTATTTTTTTAAGAGTAGTTTTAGGTTCAAGCAGAATTGACCAGAAGTTACAGAGACAGTCCCCTGCCCCACCCAACAGCTTCTCCCATTATCAACAGCTCCCACCAGAGTGATTCATTGTTATAATTGATGAACCCGCATTGACACATTACCAAAGTCCATAGTTTGCACTGCAGTTTGCTCTTAGTCCTGTGCATTCTACGGGTTTGTATAAACACGTATGGATATCCTCTGTGCTCTGCCTATCCATCCTTCCTCCTCGCCCCCATCCTTTCGTAATTTCAATACTGATGTTATCTTCAGCGAACTGTCTCACTCCCTTTGTATTTATAATGCTTTTCCTATAGTATGGATTATCTTATTATCTTTAAAGGAAGATCGCTTGTCTTTTCTCTTTCCAATTCTTATATCTGGTTTCACTTTCTTTCCTCATTGCATTGACAGCACAGATAATAGTTCTCATCATCCTTTCCCCCCTGATTTTAACAAGAATATAGCTGAGGTTTTACCATTGAGTGATGTTTACAAAGGTATTTGTTATATACTCTTTACCAAGTCAAAGAAGTTCCCTCCTATTCTTAGTTTGCTGTTTTTATAGTGGAGAAACTTCGGATTCCATCAAATGACTTTTCTGCATCTCTAAGATAATCATGGACCTTATCTCTTTTCATCTGTTATAAGTGGTGTCTTACATTAGCAGCTTCTGATATTGGGTCATCCTTGCATTTCTTAGATAAATTCCACTAGAAGATTTTTTTAAAAATACATGCACACCCCCTATCATCATCATCTCTGATAATATTTAATTTAGGAATTTTTCATCTATGCTTGTAACAACCAGTCTACAATTGTATAGTCTTGGGTTTTATATCAAGTTTATACCAGCCTCATAAATTGGGAAATTGTCCTTCTTTTTCTATACTCTAAGACAGTCTGTATAACATAGAGGTTAGCTGTTCCTGATGGGTTGGTAAAACATTCCTGCAAAACCACCTAGGTTCAACGTCATTTGAATGAAAGATTTTGAACAGTGATTCAGTTCCTTCATGGGTTATTGGTTGATTTAAAGTATCCTTGATTCAATTTTGAAAATTAATTTTTCTAAAAATGATCAATTTCATCTATTGGCATTAAGTCATTCATAGAATTGTTCATAAAGTTGCTCATGCTACTTTATTATGATTTTTTTTTATCCCTAGTGTATCTGTAGTTATGAGTCATGGTCTCTTTTTTATTCTTAGCATTATTTACGTTTTTTTTTTCTTTTCTGTTTCTTGAGCAGTCTTTAGAGCTTTATGTATTTTTCAAGTCATTTTCAACAATAACTTTAACTTCTGGATTTGTTGATTCCATGTTTTGTTGTTGTTTTTCTTTTCCATTAAGTTCCAATCTTTATTATTTTGTTATCTGTTCTCTTTGGACTTAATCTTTTTTTCCCCTTGCTTCTAGACTGAAATATTTAACTTCTTATATTTATTTTTTTATTAGTGACTTTCAAGTTTATGAGTTTCTCTCTTAAGTACTTTGGCTATGTCTTCAAGCTTTCATATATAACTGCATTTTTTCTTTTTTAACACGAGTTACTTATGAGATTAGTTTTTCTTATTTAATTTCACTGTGGTCAGAGAACATGTATGTATGGCATCAATTCTTAAAAATTTGTTGAGACTTCTTTTGTGCACATTATGTCAATTTGTGTAAATGTTCAATGTGTTCTTAGGAAAGAGTATGTGTCCTTTATTGTTGGATTTTGAGTAAAGTTGGTAGCAGTTTGTGGGTTTATCTTTTAAGTTCTTAAAAAGTGTCTTTGTAAAAACGAGTTTCAGTCTCCTACTATGATTGCACATTTGTAATTTCCTCAGTTTTTATTTTATATATTGAGGTTTCAAGTTTGGGTTTTTAGAGGCATATAGATTCATGATTTCTATGTCTTCTTTTTTTTTTTAAAGGATTTTATTTATTTATTTGACAGAGATCACAAGTAGGCAGAGAGAGAGGAGGAAGCAGAGAGCGGAGCAGAGAGCCCGGTCTGGGGCTCGATCCCAGGACCCTGGGATCATGACCTGAGCCGAAGGCAGAGGCTTTAACCCACTGAGCCACCCAGCACCCCATAACTTTTATGTCTTCTTGATGGAGAGTTCCTTCTATCATTATGTGATTCTCTTTATCCCTATTAATATAAATTGCTCTAAATTCTATTTGTTATTTATACTCTGACACTATCTTTCTTTGGGTATTTCCTAGTATGGCTTACCATCTCTTTATTCTTAAGGTTCAGTGTGGGTTGGCCTAGGTATGTGTTTTGAAAACAGCCTATAGCTGGATACTTAAAAAAAAATTCTAATCTGATCATCTCTGGTTTCTAGTAGGTACATTTGATCCACTTATACTTACTGTGCTACTATTATCTTTGACTTAATTCTTCCATTTTACTTAGAGTTTGCTATTTATCTTCTTTCTTAGTTTCTTCATTTTTTCCTTCTTTCTTGCCTACTATTAAGTTGATAAGGTGTTCTGTGTTCTCTATTTTTCTCTTTGTTGGGTTGGAAGCTACAGATTGAAGTTCATCTCAGCTCATGATTACTCTAAAGTTTTATCACACACATTTAATTGTAAATGTTTCAAGGTATAAAGATTTTTAGTATCTATCCTCTTGACTGGGAAGGAGTCTTAGCACATTTTAACTCTCTAATTAACTCTCCATCTTCCATCAGATTGTCTTAATTAATATTTTGATTTAACCTTTATTTTAAACTCCAGATTCACTTATTTTTATAATCAGTTGAAGTGCATTTTAATCAATTTACTTCTGTACCCACTATAGTTTTGTGATTCAGATACTTTACCCAAGACTTAGCCTTTTTCTTATTATAATACATCCTTTAAGGTTACTTTCAGTGATGATTCAAGACTAACAAACTTCATTCCTTTTACTTCTAAAATTTTCTTTATTTTAACTCTCTTTTAAGTGCCAGTTTAGCTAGGTATAAAACTTTGGATTAACAGTTTTTTCCCCTCAGATCTTTGAAGATACCACTCCATTGTCTTCTGGAATCTCTTGTTGCTACTGACATGTCTATTATTAATGCAATTGTTATATAAGTAAACTCTTTTGCCTTTCTGGTAATTTTCAATATTGTCCTTTTTTTTTCTTTTAAATCCTTGAAGGTCTATAGTTTCATTACAAAATATTTAAATGTGGATATATATATTTTTTATCCTGCTCAGTATTCAAAGTGCTTTTTCAGTTAATAGCTTTACAAATGTGGTTTCTTCAGTATCTCCTCAATGCTTTTCTTCCAGAACTGCTATTAGACATAAATTGGAGCTTTTCAATCTACCTTCTGTGCTCATAACTTTGACTCTGGGATGCATTTTGAGTGACTTCTTCCTAACTACCTTCCCATTCACTGATCCCCTGTTCATCAGTGTCTTGTCTAAAGTTTATTTTATCTACAGATTTTACCTTTTTAATTGGTTCTTTTTCATATTTACCAATTCTTATTTTATTTATGCATGCTTTGTTTCACAATTTCCTTTTTTTAACTCTATTTCATCTGCTTCTTCATTTATTTTTTAAAAAAATATTTTTATTAACATATAATGTATTATTTGCCCCAGGGGTACAGGTCTGTGAATCATCAGGCTTACACATTTCACAGCACTCACCATAGCACATACCCTCCCCAGTGTCCATTTTCCAACCACCCTCTCCCTACTCCCTCACCACCCAGCAACCCTCAGTTTGTTTTGTGAGATTAAGAGTCTCTTATGGTCTGTCTCCCTCCTGATCCCATTTTGTTACAATTTCCTTTTAAGAATTTGTGTTATTCCTCTTTATTTAAACATACGTACTTTAAAAATTTTGCCAGATTATTCTCTTAATTTCTTTTGGATGAAATTCATCTAACAGATGTTAATTTTGTTGACAGTTTCTCTTAGTGTTGAATATCTTTATTTGGATGCCAGTTGGAGTGTGTGTGTTGGGAGTGGGTGGTCCTTTTTCTTTTTTCTTTTTTTTTTTTTTAACCTATTCTATCCTAGAGATTTTATAGAGATCTCTGGCTCAGAACCAAGTGATGGTTTGAGATCTTGCATAGCCATGGTAGTAATGATGATTCCCCTAGTAGTTGAAGCATCCCGGTTTCTGTTCCTGGGCTATGACTACTTCCTCCTGCCTCCAAAGGCCTACGATTTCATAGAAGCAGATACTGTCATCAGCACCTTTTTCAACCTCCTTTCCCTAGTGAGAAAGTTCCACCTCAGTGTTTCATTTCTAACAGTGAGTCTAATTTTAGTAATCTACAATGTTTGGAGCAAGTTAGTCCCTGTTACTCCAAGGGACTCTCTTGTTCAGCTCCTGGATTTGGAACTCAGCCAACTGTGGTTTCAGCCCTGTTCACTGTCTCAACATTAGTCCACCCCAAAAAAGAACAGCAACTGCATTTCCTGAAGCAGAATGGGTTGAGAATTATGTAGACTTGAACAGAACAGGGTGTCAACCACAGACTCATCACTTACTAGCTGGGAGGTTGGGGGAAATTTATTTAACTTGTTTGAGCCTCAGTTTTCTCATTGGTCAATTAGAAATGATAAGACCTTCACTCAAAATTGATGTGATAAAGTTTAAAACAGTGTCTGGCACCCAGCAGGTGCTCACAGCACATATTAGAGTGATTATTAAACAATCATTTTAAAAGGTAAATATTTTGTTTCAAGCAAATCCATATTTGCAGTCAGAATTTTTTTCTTACTAAATATGGGCCCTTGACTCAGAGACTTTCTCCTTTATTCTCTTCATACCTCCTTCCTGGAACTTATTGGTCAAGATGTTTAGAAATATGAATTTTAATGGACTAATCATGGGTTATTACAAGAGAATAGGTAAAATTTCATTTTTTAATACTTTATGATTTATATCCAACTTCTAAAGTATTCTTAAGATAGTTTATAAGAAAAGAATTGTGTACAATAAGTTGGATGAATATGAGAAAGATAAATTTAAACCATAGAAGAGGAAGAGAAAAAAATTATGCCAAAAAACCTGAGCTAACCGTTACTGTAATTGAGCATTAAATTTGTTCAAGGCTTCTTGGCAGCTAAAAGCAAAAAAGAGGAAATGTGATGGGTGACATAATTCTCAGTGGCTAAAGTTTTTCTCTTAAGGAGTTTAGCAAGGTTATGGTGGTGTAGCAACCATTTGGGAGTTAAGCTCCATTGGGGTTGCATGATGTGGAGAAGAAAGTGTTCTTTACAGGGGATGGTAGAGTCTATTCCTATGGCTTTAGCAACAGATTGGATGACTTTGGCTTTGGATGGCTTTAGAGCAAATCTGACCAGAGCCAGGAAACTGAGATTGATGACTTTTTAAACAATAATATTTTTGAAATTTCAGATAATAAAAATACATATTTATTATCAAAGATTTGGGAATACAAGAATATAAAGAAACAAAAATACCTTCATAATCCTGTCACTTAGAAACAATCATTATTAAAACTAATGAATTTCCTTCCAAACTTTTTTCTATGTGTACTTACATTAGCTGACTTCTTGCAGTTTTCTTCTAGTTAGATGACTCTCTAAATTAGATGGCCTTTGGCCCAAGTGGTGTTATATTTAATAGTAAAAATAGCTACTGCTTGTTTATTGAATGTTTAATGTGCTCCAGACCCCTGTATTGGTATTTCCAGTCCTTCTAATACCAACAGATACAAGGCAGTTTTTCCAATTTGCAGAGAAGTTATGTAACTTGTCTACATCATACAGGGAAAGGAGAGCAAAAACACAGATTCTGGAGTATCTGACAGTGCAGCTTATTCTCCTTCTTCTACCAGGTGCTGCTTCCCTGAGACAGAGGCCTCTTCCTGGCACCTGCTGCTCACCTGGGATTCCTGAGAGTGGGGGTGCCTGGGTCTGACATCGTCTTGGCTGACTCATGGGCCCCAAACAGCCAGCACAAAAAGCAGAAGGAGCTCATTCTTTCCCTACCCTCTCTCCTCTTTCCTCTCCTTCCCCTACATGCTGGAAGTCAAGAGGCTAAATTGCTTAGGTTCCCAGGTTAGCCCAGGCAGCTGTTGTGATGGTTTTGGCTTCGATAAAATTTTCAAATTCAAACCTCTTTTACAGAAATAAAGTTAAGAGAAAGCTGAGAATGTCAATTCTCAGTTCTGTTCTTTTCAGTCCCAATGATACTGAAGAGCATGGAGAATTTTTGTTTGTGTTGTTATTACTATGGTTTGTAATTGAAGCTTTGTGCAGATGTGACTTTCTTCTCTCCTGAGCCCCTGTATCTGCCCAGAAACTTCTTTGACGAGCAAGTCACAGATCGGAGGGTCCTGCAGCAGCCTCCAAGTAGCCGGTAAGAGCCTGCTCCCTCAGCATGGACTAGGTCACGTGGTTGCCAGCGTAGGCTGGCTGCCACACCCAGAAAGGCAGCCTTTTGTGAGTGGCCTCTGGCCAACACAAGCAGTGTCCTGGGCTCTAGGGGTGCCTCCTGCCTGAAAACTGGCCAGTCTTCTCCCATCTCTGTCACCACTTCTGGGGACCTATGAGCTAAGTCTCGAAGAACCAAGAGGCCTAAATGTCAGGGCTCCTGGTTGGCCACACAGTGAGCTGAGCTAACTGAGAACAGAGCTCTGAACACTCTGGGTGCGGGCTGGGCTGCCAGTGGGAGTGAGTCAGCCACTGCGATGTTTTCTCTGCACTACACTTGCATGGCTCTAAGCACAGGCCTTGGTCTTTCCCTACAATCACTCATCTGACCCTGGCACAGCAGGGCCTGTTTCCCAAAGGAGATATTTGGGGGGAAGTTTTAAAAGAGGATGTTGCACACCTGAGCTTCAACACTGTGTCTTAGAGTTTGGGAAATCCAAAGTCTGACATAGGTCTCACTATGGTAAAGTCAAGGTGTTGAAAGGGTTGTATTCCTTTTTAGAGACTCTAGGGGGAAAGTACACGTTCTCGCTTTTCCAGCTCCTGGAGGCTGCCCACATTTCTTGGCTCCTGGACCCTTGCATCTTCAAAGCCAGCAGTGGGCCACATTGGATCACTCTGGTGCTGACTCTTCTGCTGCCCTCTTCCCCATCCCAAAACCCTGTGATTGCATTGGGCTTACCTGTGCAAGCCAGGATAATATTCTTATTTTCAAGTCAACTGATTAGCAACCTTTATTCCATCTATTACCTTACTGCTTCCTTTTCATAAAATACAACACCTTCACAGGTTCTAGAGATTAGAACACAGACATCTTTGGGAGGCCATTATTCTGCTGATCACAGGCCCCAAATGTAAAAGCTGAGCCTCCCTATCATGGATGGTTGTAGCCCAGTTGAGAGCCTGCTTAGCAGCTGGTAGTCTCTGCTGCATGCTAGAGAAGAATCACGGGGGACCTGCTTCAGAGAAAAGGCTAGACAGTCCATACATGGTGTTCAAAAAGCTGAAGATGCATCCACCTTCTTGAGAAGACCCAAAACACAAAAACATCTCGAGTTTCAATGCTTTTGCTCCCCATCAGAGCCTAGATAAAGAACCCATCCCATGGGGTCAAATCAATGACAGAGGCAGCTGAGAATCCTCTGTAATGACTGCAAGGGACAGTTTATAGGAGAATATGAGCCTTCTCCCACAGTTAACTTATCCCTAAAATCTCAAAAGCATGTCTCCAGAACATTTTAAAATCATGCGTTCTAGATCTGTGAGGCACACCTTATATAAAACCAGTTTGAGCCTATAGACATACTTAGCCTATCTATCTACTCGGGAAGTTAAGTGTAGTACTTGTAATGTGCTTATATTTCTTGATCTCAAAACACCTCCTTCAGGAGTGTTTCTCATGCCAACACTCTAGCCGGTTACCCAGAGAATCCACACACTATCTACATCCATACATTTTTAGTCTGTCCAGCCTGAAAAGGTTGGATTTTTACATTTTAAGCATCTTGTTATATATGTGTCAAACTTTTCAGTGCTTCTAAACCAGTCTAGGATCGTGACGGGAGCTCTCTCTGTTGGTCCATTATGAGCAGTGCTGATTCTGTGTACGTTCTTGGGCAGGTCACGTGACCTCTCCTTCTCTCACTTCCCTCATACGCAATATGAGGATAATAACAGTACCTCCCCTACAGGGCTGGAGTCAGGAGTAAATGAGTAAACCATGCAAAGCCTTTAGAATAGTGTGTGGTACTTGGTGAAGCTGTGCTACATCTTGGCTCTTGTAATTATTTAAAAGATCTAATAACACATGAATCTTTCCTCTTACACATAGAACCCACCATTTTGTTGTCTCCAGACACTGACATTCACGCCATCTTGAGGGCAGCAGACACATTCCCAATCAAAGTGCCTTTTTTGCTTTGCTCTACAGGCATACTATTCCCGTAAAGGCTGTTGCTTATAGTTAAGGCAAAAGACATCAAGACCCACTGTCCAGGCTGTGGAGTCAGTCAGATGGAAAGCTGAGTACTTATGCCTTGGCCAAAAGAAAGCTCCTCTTCTCAGCTTGGGGTAGGGGAATCTAGCAGAGTGGGTTCTCTTGGGGCTCTTTGGTGCCACATTTTACCCTAATCCAAATTCAAAAAGGAGCAGCCTCCTTAGACAGTGGGATGTTGCCCTAACAGTCAATCCAGTCCTATTAATTCAAAAGGCCACCATGAAGATCCCTTGGCCAAGACAATTCTAGTGTGTCTTCAACCTCCATACCCCAGCTCCACTTCCATCTCTGTACTTTGGGGCACAGTGCTGAATGTCACAGAACTGTCCTGTAGAGAAGCACCAGCCCTAAGGTTTCCACTCCACCCCAGGGCCGCTAGCTGACCTTTGACTCTTGCTCCATATTCTGCTTCCGGCTCTTACAGCAGCGGTTACCCAGGCTGACTCCAAATGGCCAGATTCCACCAACTAAGCCCAGAGGACTTTCGGGGCCGGAGAACCTTAACTCCAGATAGCACGCGGGCCACATAAATTCCTCAAATATGCACCCCAAAACAAGAGTCCCTGGGGATTCGGTTTATCTCACCAAGTTTCAGCTGAGGGAAAAACATTCTAATGGCATGTAAGGAAAGCTGTCAGAGAACTGTTTTTGCTCAACATCAAATGCATTCCAGGCCTTATCTAATCAGGGAGTCTTCTTCACAGCTGATGCAGAGGCGGTTCCTGGGCCAGGAGAGAGGCCTTGATTTTCAATACAAAATCACTGTTCTTTTGGCACAGGCAAAACTGGTTGGCAGCTGGAGGTTCGGAGTGACCCCTGACCCTCTCCCACAGTTCCTCCCGAGTCCTGCTGCACAAAACTAAGCCATGCTCAAATCCCAGGCTCTAATTGGCTCTGGTTTGTTTTGCTTTTCTATTCCATCCAGAGCTTCAAAAGGCGTTTCCATAATTGTTGGAGGCATGAAAAAGGCAGGTTTCAGCTTTCCTAACTGGAATTGGAGGTAATTACTGTCTTGCACACACGAGCCGGTACATGCTTCAAATCAGATAGCTCTGGGTTGTTTTATAAAGTGTAGCTGGGACTCTGAGCCAGGAGAGGGAGGATTATGGAAGCTTCCAAAGGCTCTGTTCCAGAGAAAGAAAAATTCGGACATCTCAGCAACAGTGAGGGAAGCGTCCATATTCTTCTGTGGTTACCTGAAGCTCTGCCCAAGAGATCTGGCCCGAAAAATTGCGTCCTCAACCCCAACTTTTCTAGGATGCGGAGGCTTTTTTTATGTGGGGTGTCAGACAGAAGCTGACACCTCACATAAACTCCCATCTTGCTTGTAACCCGTCTCTGTGGGCTTGGCCTGGGCTGTCCACCTGTGAAACCTCCGAAGGGGGCAAACTGAGTCAAGCATGGTAAGAGCCACCTCCGAGAACCAGATTGGGGATTTGCTTCCGGATTCTCAGGACAGCAAACACAAACATGGGCAGTCTCTGGCTTCCAGCGCACACACACCACCCGGAGTGTGGACTGGGAAGCAAGATGCTGTTTCAAATCTCAGTCTGCAATCGGTGTGTCCAAAGGCAGCTGATTCACATTACTACTCCTCCATGGCCTCACCTCCAGAACGAGAATGGTGACTGGCCCAAGCTCACAGGTTGCTCTGACATCTCAGTGAGGTCAACCTGTGTCGAATGCTTGGCCTAGTATCTGCATATGGCCCGTACCCAATAACGGCTATGGTTAATAAACATAATTGTCACGGGCATGGCCACGAGGGCCAAAGGGACCACCCTGAAAATGGAGGAGGTTTTTAAGACTCTAGAGATTCAGAAATAGTGGAAGAAAAGTGGCTGCAGGAACAACAAGAGGAAGGGGGAGTGGAAGCATCGGGACACCTCAAAGTGTCTTCCCTCCCAAGGGCATCATCTTAAACACATTAGGTGGTCTGGAATTCTACAGATGAGAGATTTAGTTCTGCCTTTCTTCAACAGTATACCTCAATGAGAACTAGCTGGTTAAACAGCATTCACACATCAGTGTAAACTGGTTTATTTGCTTTCTTTCTAATACCTACACACTCAGCAGCTTGGGGGTTAAGGAGCTTGGGACTGGGGAAGGAAGAGATAGTACTAAGTCAGTGTCATGAAGCACTGCCTGGGACAAGGCCAGTCCAAATTCTGAGAGCTCCAGTTCAATCCACTCACTGGCCCACAGACAGCCTGTCTGGCTCATGGGACAAGAGGAGCTGGGAGTCAGATGTGTGTGGGGGCCCTGAATTGCTTTTTTGATTGTTTTGTACTCGCATATGGACATCCCTTAAACAGCCTCTTCCAGTGGCTTCCAGAACTGTCTCCTCTCTGCGAGCACCTCCTTCTCTGCCAGAGAGAGGTCACATATGGCAGCCCAGGGCACGGGGCTCAGACCTTACTTCTCCTTCTGCACATCACCCCTAAATTCTATCTCAGGAGGGCTCGAGCCTGCCTCTGTGTTGCTCACTCCCAAACCAACTTCTCTCTTGATATGGATATTTGGTTGCCTATTGGACATCTCCCTTTTGTGTCCCAAGCTCTCCACAACCCCGATGCCACCGAAAAAGATAAAAACAAAACAGCGCATTACCAAGATCTCATGTAAATGTCATCATTGCAGATGATCTTGCAAAGCTGTTGACCTTCCTCTTTGTACCACGTGCTCACCTTTCACAGCACATACTGCAATGTAGAACCACATATGTACTTTCTTATTTATTTGTATAACATCTGTCTCCCAGTAGACCCTAAGCTTCATGAGGACAAGATGAGGTCAATCTGCCTCCTGTCCTTCCCAACACCTAGACCAGTGTCTGACATAGACTAAGTCCTCACTATATATTTGCTGAATGAATGAATGATTTCAACGCGGACACAGGTCCCTGGAACAGGAAGAGAGTTTCTATGTACAAAGAAAGGCTATGAAACCTGGCAAAAAGTACTTGAGATCACATCTCATTTTCCCAAAGTGGGCCATTTGGCCACTTCCCCTCCCATTTCATGAAGTTTCATGTTTAATAAAAGCCCTGAACAGTTGGAGCAAACACATAGAACTTGATGATGAATTTGAGGAACTGCAGCAAGACTAAATGACCGATATGCGGAATGCCTAAATTAATTCATAAACATGGCCGGCTCTCAATTATCCATTCCAGTGGATAATCTAATAGCCAGTAATCTAATAGTTTGTAATTCAATAGCTTATAATCTTGAAAGTTTTACATGTGGCTTTTGTGAATTTGCATCAGTACATACGGAGTTCTGATGGTTTAGGAATTCAAAATACTCGGAGCTCAGATGTTCAAGGTCACCATCCCCAGTGGCCTAATAGGGACTTCTCCGGGCTCCAATGGAGAGAAAATGTGGAGAAAATACTGCATTGTGTTTGGGAGGAAAGCACATTCAGTTTCTTTTGTTTTTCTTTCTGGTTTTGGTCATAAGATTGGGGTCCGAACTCCAGCTGTGGCACTTACCTGCTCCGTTTACATGTCACCTGGCTGGGTCTTTGTTTTCTCATCAATGCCTACCTCCCAGGGCTGCAATGAAATTTTTCAGGAGAAATGAATGGGAACCACTCACTCTGGTAGTGCAAAACAAATCAAAAGTGGGGATAGGTCATCCAAACTCTCTGTTTCCTAGCTGAAGAAAGAAAGATAACTCTTTTCATCTTTTCTTTTTCTTTCTGCCTCAAAGGGATGTCTCTTCCAGGCTTGGTGGGCTAAAGTAAATAGGATCCTTGCTTTGCAAATCACATTTGGTTGTGAAAGCTTCTGCTAATGCCTGTACAAATCTGAAAGAAAAATGCTGTCTTGAGCAATCTAACATGAAAAGCAGGCCACGGGATTATATTGAGATATTGTATCTCAACAATACAAGTGATGGTGCATTTGTCTGGGCATTTGCCCATGTCATCTTGGGTCCAAGTCTCAGGGTTAGAAAGTAGAGACATCCTGGGGTGCCTGGGTGGCTCAGTGGGTTAAGCCTCTGCCTTTGGCTCAGGTCATGATCTCAGGGTCCTGGGATCGAGCCCCGCATCAGGCTCTCTGCTCAGCGGGGAGCCTGCTTCCCCCTCTCTCTCTGCCTGCCTCTCTGCCTACTTGTGATCTCTCTCTGTCAAATAAATAAATAAAATCTTTAAAAAAAAAAAAA